>CM053593.1:88239929-88279051 GCA_028646575.1 Pseudocheirus occidentalis
ACAGATGTGCTTTCTGTCTTTTGGAGAGTTTTGGAGCTTGAAAATCTGTTTAGCGTCCCATTTTATGAGTTTTTTAGCGTGTTTGTGTGGGAGCTGCGGTGCTTTGCTGCTTCTACGCCGCCATCTTGGCTCCGCCCCCCCTTCTAATTCTAAATTTATGAACCTGAAGTTCAGAGGGATCCAGAGGGTAGATGTTCCCTTATATTCATGATTCACCCACCCTGGAATGAAGAGGATCTTAAATGTTAGAATAGCCAGTCCCTATTGTGACATCTGGGTTCTTACTCAAGCTTGGACATCACAGGGTCAGTGTAAGTATCCATGGGGTCATAGATATGGAGATATTTCTTATACATTCCACATTCTCACTACACACATTCATAGAACCCTACTGCAAAGTTAATCACGTATTCACATGATGCAGTATTTAACCTACAGATTTAGAGATGGGAAGGATCTCAGAGGTCACCTGGTTTAACTCTCTCATTTATTTTTTTATGATATGATCTTTTTTTTCTATTTTAAAATTTATTTTTAGTTCACTTTCAGCATTCACTTTTATAAGATTTTGAGTTACAAATTCCCCCCTTCCCTCTCCTGTCCCCAAAATGCCATGTAATCTGATATAATCTACACATGTACGGTAATATTAAACATATTTCCACAGTCATATTGTGAAAGAAGAATCCAAACCAAAGGGAAAAACAATGAGAAAGAGAAAGCAAAGCAAAGAGACAGAGAGAGAAAATCGTATATTCTGAGCTATATTCAAACTCCATAGCTCTTTTGCCAGATGAGGAGAGCATTTTCAGTCATGAGTCTTTTGAATTGTCTTGGGATCATTGTGTTGCTGATAAGAGCTAAGCCAATCATAGCTGATCCTCACACAATGTAGCTGTTGCACCATGTTCTCCTAGTTCTGCTCACTTCACTCAGCATCAGTTCATATCACAGAAGTTTTTCCAGTCAATTCTCTCATTTCACAAATAAGGAAACTGAAGTCCAGTCTGATTAAATGATTTTCCTAGGATCACATGGCTTGTAGCAAGAGTGAGATTTGGACCCACGTCCTCTGATTTTCAATCCAGCAGCCTTTCCACTGAATCAGCAGTGTGGTCTAGGGACCCTTGTGAGTCCCAACACCTTTTTATTGAAATCAAAACTATTTTCATAATACTTTAAGGTCTTTTCATTTCTAATACTCTAAACATCAATCCATATAGCCCACAGAAACAAAAGTTTTGGCTTCCTCAATAATTTTTAAAGTGTAAAGGGTTCCTGAGAGGCTGTACTGCACTAGGAAGTTAATTTAAAAAAACCAACCCTCCTCTCTATAAACCCTCCCCTATAAAAGAAAACAATTCATGTCAGATCCCACCAATATAGGAAAGCTAATATAACAACAATAGATTTAGAGATGGCAGAGATGGTAAGAATCTTCTAGACCAACCCCTTCATTTTTCAGAGGGGGAAACCAAGGTTCTTGAGAAATGAAGTGACTTGCCCAAGGTCACACAGGTAACAAGTGGACCACAGGTCATTTTAGAAAGCTAAAAATTTAGGAATGACATTGACAAGCATCCAGAGAGGGGTGACTGGGATTATGAGGGAACTACAGACCACACATAGGCATGCATATAGGGATATCCCCAAAGTGCCAGCAGCCTTCCCTACAGATCAGTGGTTCTCAACCTTCCTAAGGCCGCAACCCTTTAATAGTCGTATGTGGGCATGTCTGCATGTGGGTGGACCCGCCTGGAGATGGATAGAAGAGGTTCCTAAGACCATCAGAAATATATGTTTCCCAATGGTCTTAGGCAACCCCTGTGACCCCTGTGAAAGGGTCTTTTGATCCCAAAGGGGTTGCAATCCACAGGTTGAGAACCGCTGCTCTAGATGGAAATATCTCTGGGACTGCTTCCTAGTCTCTGGGGACTTACAACATCTGCAGTGGTAGCTGCCACTATTCCTGTCTGCTTCTAGTGCTTTGCATACAGTAGTCACTCAATAAATGCCTTTTCATTCATTCATTTGTCAGCTTCTCTTCCACTGGTGCTTCCCCTCTGAGGCTTCTTGCCTTGGTCACTGGAGTCCAGGACCTTTGTGTGACTCTTTCCCAGATTCTCCAAGGCTCTGCCTCATCTGCCCGTCATGATGGATCTTATACTGACAGAACTCAGTTTCTATAAGGATTAATGGCTAACTCTCCTCCCTCCAGCCTCTAGAAGACTCTCAACTCCCCCAATCAAGGGGGAAAAAACCCCAATCCTTGACTCCCCTGACCACTCTGAATCCAAACCTGGGCCTATCCATAGTTTGGTCAAGGCAGGGAAAAAGAGGAAAATGTTAACAGTGAGAAAGGAAGAAAGGAACGGTTTCTGGTCACTGGTCCTTAAAGTCCACAGCTGGCCCTTCACAGGAGAATGGGGTATTTGGCCTTAGATAATAGGATCCTATCAGAAGGATGTTCTTTACCCAAGAAGTTGAGGCAAAAAGTTCCTTCTAAAAGGGAAAAAAATCTAAAAAGATTGCTCAATATTTAAGGGGGAGAAGGAGGCTGCAATTAAAATGAGCTCTTTGCAAAGTATACATTTTAAAAGTAACATTTAGTTGCTAATTTTAAAAAAAATATAAATTTCAGTTTCTTTAGTTTGATGAATATAAATAATATCTTTTATTATCACATAGTCAACGTATATTAACCTTTATTAAGTGCCTACTATGTGCTAAGCACTGTGCTAATTGTTGGAGATACAAAAAGACAAAAGTCAGTTTCTGTCCTCTGTTCCTACTGGGGAAAACAACACACATGTACAAAGCAAGCTAAGTAAGAGGCAACAATCAATAAAAATTTAAGTGTTTACTATGTGCTAAGCAGAAGACAGATAGGTGGTTTAGTTGATGTGCTAGGAGTCAGGAAGACTTAAGTTCAAATCCAGCCTTAGACACTTACTAGCTGTGTGACCCTGGCCAAGTCACTTCACTTTGTTTGCCTCAGTTTCCTCATCTGTAAAATGAGCTAGACAAGGAAATGGCAAACCACTCCAGCACCTATTGGAGAAAAAATTATTGTTTGAAGCTAGCCCTTCAAGGCTGGGAATCTGGATTGCCTCTACTGGCTGCTTAGAGACCCTTAATTAAGGGCCTACATTACACTGATCAGAAACTAGATTCAAAGAGTAATGCAAGGAGTTTTCTCACAATTACGTATCTCAAGCAACCCATATGTCTTATCTGAAAACTGGCCCTGTACTGATCAATCAGTTATTGTTTCCATGTTCCCTTGGTCATTCACAGACACTTGGGATGCTGCTTTTTTGGATTTCAGGGAATCCTCTCAACTCCTTGTTGTTATTCAATTTGTTTTTCAGTTTTCCTTGGCAAAAGTACTGGACTGGTTTTTCATTTCCTTCTCCAGCTTATTTTACAGATGAGGAAACTGAGGCAAACAGGGTTAAGTGACTTGCCCAGGGTCACACAGCTAGTAAGTGTCTGAGGCCAGATTTGAACTCAGGTCATCTTGACTCCAGGTCCAGCACTCTATCCACTTTGCTACCTAACTGCCCTCCCAACTTGGAAAGTCCTTAGTATTTCCTCTAATTAGAAATTAGATTACCTAATTTTGTATCCTGGCTAACTGTTGTTGTTCAGTTGTTTCAATCATGTCCAACTCTTCATGACCCCATCTGGGATTTTCTTGGCAAAGACACTGGAATAGTCCAGCTCATTTTACAGATGAGGAAACTGAGGCAGGGTGAAGTGACTTGCCCAAGGTCACACAGCTAGTGTCTGAAGCCAGATTTGAACTCAGTAAGAGGAGTTTTTCCTGACTCCATGCTAAGTGCTCTATCTACTTTGGCACCTACCTGCCCTGTTCTAGGGCCTCTTTCTTGATAATAATTTCCTATTTATCCTGTATGTAGCTTGGCTTGTATATCTGGGTTGTCTTCCCCATTAGATTATAACCTTCTTGGTGGTGAGGACTGTCTTTTGTCTTTTTTGGCATCCCCGGTGCTTAGCACAGCTTTGAGCTTAAAAAAAAAAAATCCTTTCTGAAAGCTTGACTGGGGAATTATATATATAAACTAGGCTACCATTCATCTCCATCCATCTCCACCCCTTCATTCACCCCCACTTTATCTTGTTGTACCCCTGTCCTATTCCTCGACAGAATGGATGGCGTCTTAAGTGAACTTTGACTGTAAGGGCACCTAGCCCAGAAGATGCTTAGTAAATGTTTAGGAGAAAGAAGGAAACAGAAGGGCGCTCCCACTCCTCCCCCATCCCTTCTCCCCCCAGGGCAGTTTCGCTGACGATTTTCCTTATCTGCTCCTTCCTCCAGTCCAGATCCTAGAATGCGGGTAGGATCTGATAAACCCCTTCCTTTCAGAGAGCCGCCAAAGTCGGCCCCTCCCTTAGCCAAGAAAGGGAGTGGGGCTTTTGAGAGGAGGGTGTCATAAAACCATCTCACCCCCAGTCTGAGTTGCTGTAGCAGCTACCAATAATTCCCTGCCTACCTTACACACCATCATTTTGTGGTTGTGGTTTCATGCTTTCCAAATCTGGCATCAGTTATCTATATTTTATGATCAACTGAATTCAACGAACATTGATTAAGCCAGTTGTTATAGTAAAACAAGTATATTGCCCTGCACTCCACATGGCAGGAACTATTCATTATTAGTTTTAATGAACTGAATTTGATCTAACCTACTATTCCGGGGAATCCTGTAGAATGTGAGGTCCTCGAGGGCAATCTTCTTTTTTTGTCTTTGTACCCCTCCCAGAGCTTATCTAAATTTAAGAGGCAAGCCAGATGTAGTCCTTCCCAAAGTGTGGGTCCCTGGGTCCCAGAGATCAAAAACATTTTCATAATAATTCTTTGTTGTTCAATCTTATCTGATTCTTCATGACCCCATTTGGGGTTTTCTTGGTAAGATACTGGAGTGGTTTGCCATTTCCTTCTCTAGCTCATTTTACAGATGAGGAAATTGAGGCAATCAGGGTGAAGTGACTTGCCCTGAGTCACACAGCTAGTAAGTATCTGAGGCAGAATTTGAAGTCAGGTCTTCCTGACTCCAGGTCCATTGCTGTATCCATTTCAATTTCTAATACGGCATATCAATAGATCTAACGCGTAAACAAGAGCTTTGGAGAATCTTCTATAAATTTTGAGAGTGTAAAAGGGGTCTAGAGATCTAAAAGTCTGAGAATCACTGATATAATGAAGACACTACTGGACCTGGAGTTAGGAAGACTATTCTTACTCAGGTTTCCCCATTGACCAATCACTGGGTAACCATAACCAACTCACTTCACCCTAGTTTCCTCAATTGTAAATGAGCATAATAAAAGCAACTGCCTCAGGAGGCTGTTCTGAGGATCATGTGAGTTATATTTGTAAAGTATAATGCCTGGCACACAGTAGGCACTTAGTGAATGCTTATGTCCCATCCCCTCATCACCTACTCCTCGATGTTAGGAAAGGAACAAACACTTGTTAAATCAATTTGAAGACTACTAGGCGGTACAGTTGATAAAGAACTAGGTCTGCAATCAGGAAGACCCAAGTTCAAACCTAGCCTCAGACACTAACTGTGTGACCCTGGGCAAGTCACTTAACCCTATTTGCCTCAGTTTCCTCATTTGTAAAATGAGCTGGAGAAAGAAATGGCAAACCACTCCAGAACCTCTGCCAAGAAAACCCCAAATGGGGTCATGGAGAGTTGTACAGGATTGAACAACAACAATAAACAGCCCTAATCACTGGAGAGACGAAGATGGGCAAAAATAATTAAGCTATTTAAGAGCTCTCATGAAGAAGACAGCATGTAAAGAGCTATATATATATATATATATATATATATATATATATATATATGTAGAATAGATGGAAGGGATCTTAGAGGGAAAGCACTAGAAGCCTGGGGAACTAGACAGACCCCCTTACATAAGGTAGGATGTGAATGGAGTTTAGAAGGAAACCAAGGGGACTAAGAGGTGGAAATGAGGAAGGAGAAAGCCTTCCAGGCATGGGGGACAGCTAGTGCAAAGCAGATGGGGAGTCCTATTCAAGGAACAGCAAGTAGTTCAGTGTTACAGGATCATAGGGGGCATGAAGAAAATAAAGAGTAGAGTTGCAAAGGAAAAACGGCACCAGGTTGGAGAGAGCTTTAAATGTCAGAGCTCATATTTGGTCTTACAGGTAACAGGGAGGTCAATGAGTGAGAGGAGTAATGTTGTCAGACCTGCAGGTCAGCAAAATTGCTTTGGCAGCCAGGAGGAAGATGGATTAGAGTTAGGAGAGACTTGAGGAAGGGACACAAATTAGGAGGTGAGGGCAAAAATAGTCCAAGCAAGAGGTCGTGAAGGTCTGACCGAGAGGGTGTTGGCTAGATGAACAGAGACAAGGGACACATGAGAGATACTGTGAAGGAAGAAATGGGTGAATGAGAGGGAAGAATCAAGGATGAAACTGAGCTCATGGGCACAGATAACTGGGAAGACAGTAGTGCCTGAAAAAGTAATAGGTAAGCCCGGAAGACAAGAGAGGTTGGGGCTGGAAATACCAATGGAAGATACAGTTCAAGAGGTTCAAATGGCAGTAAGTAATGAGAATGTGTAGATCAGTAGAGAGACTAGGGCAGGATGTATAAATCTGAGAATCATCTGAATAAAGAAAATTGAACTCATGAGAGCTAATAAATGACCAAATGAAGCAGTATAAAGAGATAAAAGGGCCCAGGACAGAGCCTTGGACTTTACCTGTAGTTAATTGGTATGACAGGAATGAAGAACCAGCAAAGGAGACAGTTATCAGATGGATAGTCAATAGTCAGTTTTTAAACACTTATTAAGTACCTAACTATGTGATAGTCAGTTGCTGGGGATACAATACAAAAAACCAGAGAGTTCCTGCCCTCAAAGAGCTCACAATCTAAGGGGGGAAGATAAAATACAAAAGAAAGCTAAAGGGAGGAGGTACCTGAGAGTTGGGGCCCTGGTGGAGAGATCAGAGATGCCCCAGAAAAGTGCAGCCAGGTTGAGCCAAACACCCTCCTTAAACAGAGGTTTTGGAATTCATAGCCCCATTCTTCAATCAGAAAGATGATGATGAGGCAGAATCCACGAGCCTGATGGGATCTTGCTGGATAATAAAGCTTTCCCAATAATGAGTGTTCTGGGGCATGTTGCAGAACTCAGAGATGTAGCAAAGCCTGAAGCTGGGTGAGAAGTAAGAAACAGGAGACAGCAGTGTACCAAAAACCTAGGAGTAGAGAGTAGTAGTCAGGAGGAGTGATCAACAGTGCCACATTCCACACAGAAACCAAGAAGTTAAGGCTACTAAATTTGATAGTTAAGAGATTGCTGTTAGCTTTATAGAGAGCAGCTTCAGTTGGAGAAGCTGATGAGGTGTAGGCTCTGCCCCACCCCCCCACCCTCCCCCACACCTTGAGCTCTTTTTGAATCTTTAAGGTACAGGCTCTGGAAAACCCCTTGAAGTCTGATTGAATCTTCCCACTTGATGAGACATTTGCAGAGGCCATAAGTTTTTCATTGTGGCTGGACCCAAACCTCTGTTACTAGCCTAGGCCTCCATTGTCCATCTACTTCCCACCCTATCAAAATATCAATCCACCCTTGCATTGACCTCATTAACTCCTTCTGAAGACCCTCCCCAAACTCATTACTGGAGTCTGACTTCATTGACTCCTCCTGAAGACCCTAACCAAACTCCTCCTCTAGATTTCTCCATACATAAGATCCCATCTCCCCTCCATGTGTTGTTTGAGAACTATAGAATGACCTAGCACAGACTTATTCTGTCACAGACTTACTCTGTCCTGCTTGCCCAGTGCAAGCATCACAAATACATAGGTTCCCTAAGAGCCTTCCCCCATGTGGTGAACTTTTAATAATCTTTGCTTTTCTTTGGCTGAGAAAAGACTTGATTCGAATTCTTTCAGCAGGACCCGGCATGTTGGTATTTTGGGGTCTCGAGCAACCCTAACCCTCTTTATGGGTAACCTCATCAAACCCAGAGAGTGTATTTGATCTGTGAGAGGAGAGGAAGTAGAGATGCTTAGTTTAAGGGGAGAAGAGAACAGGAAGAGAGTCCCTTGGATTAGATGACCTTTAAGGTCCCAGATTCTAACTCTAAATATAGGATCCTAATGATCTTAAGACTAAATCTCCTGGGACCTTTAGTTTTTAACCCAGAATCACAGAGCAGGTCTATTGGAATTTTCAATTTGTATTCAAGATTTATAGAGACTGCAGTCAACAGCAGCCTCCAAGACCCCTTCCAGCTTTCAGTCTGTGATCTTATGATCTGTGGAAGGCCCCCAAATTCTTTGAAGGTGCTTATCCTGGGAGTCTTAAATGCAGTCTTTCTTACGCAACCTGGCCCTGGGCACTGAGCCAGTAGAGGGCATCAGTGAGTTGAACCTTACCATTTCAAAGACAATTGCAAGATCTACTGTTGGAGTCTCTCGCTGCTCTTCGGCTAGGAGACACAATTCCATTGTGATGATGCTGGTCCAGACAGTCTAGTTAGTAGCGGAAGGGTTGGTAGGTCCTTCCTGTCTACCATGGAGAGAAGAGGGGGCCCTACCGGGAGCTGATGACTCACCCTCTACGAGGCTCTGGGGAAAGAGAACACAATGGCTGAGGTCACTGGCTGGAAGCGGGTGTAAAAGCTTCTGAGTGACCCAGAGGGGCCTAATGCTCCAGACAGCCTCTGGAGTTCTTGCCTGAGAGACAGGGCTCTGTCAGGACCTTCTCTTTAGAGTTTCAATAAATATCTTTTCTATCATGTCGACCTTTCCCCCGATTCTACTTCTAGGGAGAATAGTTCCTAACCCCACCTAAGCCAGGGAAAGGGTCTCTGAAGATCCCTGAGGAAGAAGAGCTTAAGGGGGAGAGTTTTGCAGATTTATGTCATAGCTGGAAGCTTGGGGAGGCAAGTTGGGGTCATGGTTCCAGCTCAGGAAGCCTATTCTGGTTGGAATCTAGAACAGGGCCCAGGGTGAAGTGTAGAGATGAGGAGCCTGCATTCCCAGAAGCATACTTGGGTTGGGATTTCAACTGGTATCATTCAGGAAAAGCTGGATTGGAAAATTAAGATTGATATGAAGGGTGGAGCAAGATTGGGATGGGGAGGGGAGGAGACAGGATTCAAAGTGAACGGCTCTCAGATGGGTCAAGCAAGGAAAGGGAGAGCCCTAGCTAGAAAATCCCTAGTCTTTGGCTATCTTAGCCTGGACAAGGTCAGAGTCAGAGCTGGAAGGGGCCTCAGAGGTCATGTGGTGTAATCTTCATTTTTGCAGATGAGAACAATGAAGCCCAGAGACATTAAAAGACTTTGCTAAGGTAACACAAGTAGTTGGTGGGGAGGAGTGAAATTTGAACCCAGGTCCAATGTGTTTTCCATTGTAGTGTGGTATTTCTCTTATTCTTTTTTTCATCAGTCAACAAGCAACAAACACTTATTACTAGTGTGTCAGGCACTGTTAAGTGCTGGGAGATACAAGGAAAGGTAAAAGACAAGGAATTTACAGTCTAGTGGGGGGACAACATAGAAACAGCCATGTACAGACAAGACACAGGCAAAATAAATTGGAGATCACCCACAGGAGAAAGGCATAAGGTATGTGTTTTCGTGTGGAGGCATATGTTGTTATCTGAGAAATGATGAATAATTTCGATGATTATTACAGAATTGGGAGGGACCTTAGAGCCCACTCATTTTATAGTTAAGGCCCAGAGTAGGGCAGGACTTGTCCAAAGTGATGTCCAAAGTAAGTTAATGGCTGAGTAGGAACTGGATCCCAGGTCTTCTGGGGCCCAATGTGGTTCTGTGTCCACGTCTCCCTTTCATTCAAAGAAAGATTGCCCAAAGTCCAGGGAAGCTTTATGGAGGTGCCTCTAAGATCTGAGCTATTCCGGAGATGCTTGGAGCTGGTAAAAGTCAACATGAGGGGTGCTGGCGCCTCCTAATCCTCTATGGCATAGCTACTCTATTTTTTTCACTCTGACTTAAAGGTGAGGAGTTGAGAAGGGGATTTCTCTCCTTCTGTTTCCTATTCTTGTCACCCTGATGTAAGGTGATAGGGGGAGGGGAGAGAGGAGGCTTTAAGAGACACAGATCTACTTAACCTAGGCATGTTGTCCCTAGCACATGATCCAGGAATTTCCCTGAAATCTGTTCCTGTGATGTAAGCAAATTTCCCTGCTGGTCACTCTCAGTATTTTGTAGTTTCCCTTTGGGGTGGGGGTGGGGTGGACTCTTGGTTGGAGGGAAGAGTTGAGTTTCAGAGATTGGCATCATTTGGTTGCTGTTCCTGGCTCTTCTGTCTGCCTCCTGGGCATGATTTATATAGACTGCTTGCCAGGCCAAAGACACCCACCTTGGTCTAAACACAAATGCTCATTTCCTTCGTGGACCAGATAAGCAGATGAGGCTTAGACAGGAATTGTCAAGATACCCTGGTCTGGGTTATAGCCAAGCCGTGGTCCCAAGAGGTAATCCTGTGATTGAACATTGTTCAGGCCAGAGGTTTGTAAGAACTTAAACTACCCTTTGGTAGTTTGGTGAGTGAAGCCTACTGCCGCCTTCTCAAAATAACATTTTTAAATGTATAAAATAAAACACATAGGGTTACAAAGGTAACTAATTGTATTGAAATAAATATATCATTTTCCCATCAAAGTTCATGAATTTGAATCACTGACTGAAATCTAAGGAACCCCCCAGGTTTAGAGCCTCTGGTTCTTAATGGAAAGCTGGAATGGGTGTGGGGGGAGTTCCCTGAGCTGGGGAAAAATTAAAGGAAGCCTGTACACCACCCATACCTCCATGTAACTGATAAGATTCATGATCCTTAAATCTACAATCCCGCAAACTGTAGAAGGTTATGGTTGGTGGGGGCAAGGGGTGGGAATGGGGATCTTATAGACAAGTGAGGTTCAGAAACATAGCTTGGTATTTTAGAGCTGTACAGAACCTTAAAAATTCCAGACCAGTGATAAGATCAAAGAGTTGATGCCACATTGCAATTGATGATAAAGAAATGGTGAACCACATCAAGGTGACCAGATCAAAGGACGGTAGGGGATAATGAGTTCTCAATGCTGGTCAAATTCCCTGGGAATTCTTACCTAGCCAAGTTATCGACTTCATCTAAAGAATTTCTAATCCTGTTTCGGAGTCTGCCGAGAGGAAGAGGGTTTACTCGGTTCCTCTAGGGCTTGGGGGGGAAAGGGTAAGGATTCCTAACAGATAAAGAGTGAAACCAAGGTCAAGAAGAGACCAGGAGTTCTAGGGAGGTCAGAGCAAAATTAGGAGCAGAACCCCTGGTCCCCAAGCTCTTTGGCTACTATACCTTCCTAGGCATCACATTCTCTCCCTAAACCCCCAATTCATTTTGATGGTTTGCTAAACTCAGGGATCATAGGAACATAGATTTAGAGTTAGCAGAGACCTTAGTGGCCAGGAGGGGCATGCTCCTAAGAAATTTAACAACCAGACAACTAGGTGTAGCAGTGGATAGAGCACCAGTCCTGGAGTCAAGAGGATCTGAGTTCAAATGTGACCTCAGACACTTATTAGCTGTGGGACCTTGAGCAAGTCACTTAACCCCCAATACCTCCAAAAAACAAAAAAAAGAAAATTTAACCATTGGCTCTCCAGCTGTATCCAGCACATCCCTGGAGGCTGTCAAGTCCAGCCTCCTCATTTTACAGACTGTGGCTGATGGATGTTAAGTGACTTGCCCAGGGTCACATAACTAATAAATATCTGGGGCAGAATTTGAGCATAAGTCTTCCTGATGCCAAGCCTATGGCTCTATATATTGAGTGAGCTACCTGGTCCACCTTCCCACTGATAAAATGGTTGAAGGTGTTATCCTATCAGTGTAGGGAGCAGCAGTAGTCTTGAGACTGAATTGCCTCCAGGCCCTGCTCTGGAACTGGCTGTCTTCTCTTGCCTCCATTGTAAGGGCAATAAGAGCATCTGACTACAAAATTGTACAGGAGTTAAGGGGATTCCCCCATTTCTGGGCATGGTAGCTCCCTCACTAGCCACAGAATTGACAAGGCTAACCCCAGCTCTGGTTCTTACAATTAATAACCATAACAATGACTATGGTTTAAAAAGTGTTTTCCTCTCTACAAACTTGTGAGGGAAATAATGTGTTAACACCTCAATTGAACAGAGTAGAAATAAGTGCCTAGCCTAAGGGTCAGACAGCTTTTTTAACTCCTGAATCCTGGGTTATTTCCATTTCTCTGGGAGACATTCCTCCTCCTGTGAAAGGAGCTTGGGAATAGGAAAAAGGACAGATACTCACAGAAATCAGGGTATGACCCCTCTGGGAGACTGCTCTTCCTACTACTCTTACCCCGAAGCGCCCCCCATTGCCCTGCTCATCGGCCCTGATGGGTTCTGGGAAGCACAGCAGGAGATGTCATCTTAGGCTTCCACCAGCAGCTGCTGGAATCCATCCAGAGAACTGTGGTTGCCTGGGGGAAAGGGGATGAGGGGGATCCCTGTGAGGAAATAGACCTAGAGATTGATGTCCCCTATCACAATCTCTTCCCCCACCCTGGATGCCACGTTAGTAGGAATGGGAGATATCTATGGAGCTTCTTTTTTGTCTGCTGGATGAAATGTTTTGTTCTATAGGGAAATAAATCCAAAGACTTTGCATCGGGTATGGGCTAAACTAGATAACTCTAGGGTCTTTTCCAACTATATTATAAATTCTGTGATCTGACTTCATCCCTTCAGACTCAGAAAATACAGAGAAAGAGCAACAGAGACTGGACAGATAACTTTTCTTTCTCGTCCTCTAACCTCCATTTTGCTTTCCTAGTTACTCTATTTTCACTCTTTCCCTCCTTCCCTTCTCTCTCTCTCTCTCTCTTTCTCTCTCCCACTCTGTCTCTTCTCTCTGTCTCTGTTTCCCCCTCCCTCCCACTCCCATCCTTCCCTCACTCCAAGAGAGCTCTGCATGGAGAGCTCAGCATAGTGGAAGAAGCACCCACTGGGCTGGGAGTCTAGAAAACTGGGTTCTAGTCTTGCCACTGCCAGAGTGTCACTCCATGTGACCATCTCAGCTTCGTAAAACCGGGAACTCTTAACATAATAGCTACCTAAAAATGGAATGGGCTACCTTTTTTCACAGGCTATATTGAGGCATCCAGTCTTTGAGTTTTTCAAGTAGAGGCTGATCGATGCCTCATTTGGTGATGTTATAGGCAAGATTTGTGTTTTGGATATGGATTGGATCAGATGATCTGACGTCTCTTCCAGACCTGTTTTTTTTTTTTGGAGGTAGGGCAATTGGGGTTAAGTGACTTGCCCAAGGTCACATGGCTAGTTTTGTGTTAAGTATCTGAGGCTGGAATTGAACTCAGGCCCTCCTGACTCCAGGGCTGGTGCTCTATTCTATGAAAGTCACTTCACTTTTGGGGACCTCAGTTTCCTCATCTGTAAAAATGAAGTGCCTGGATTAGAAGATCTCAGGTCTTTTCTGCCTTTGCTCTTCTACTGATCCCAGAGTCTTTGTGAGGGCTGTGCTTAATAAAGCAAATAGAGCTGTAGAAATGCAAACTACATACGCAGATGTTATTTCCAGGGGCAAAGGTGAGTCTCAAAGTCATTCCACACCAGAAGCATTTCCCACAGTCAGTTTTTCTTTCCCTCTGAAGTTACTTAGATTGTTAAGAATCCTCATCAGAACTAAAGGTCTGCCTCAGTCAAAGAGGGTACTAATGAGGTGAGAGTTTTGACAAATCCATCAATTAACAAGTCTCTGTGCTCGAGCACATGCCATATACTATTTGTAAATCACTGGGCATGCAAATAATAGGGATGGGGACTAGGCTTATGATTTGATTAATAATAGGGACCTTTTAGATAAGAAAAACTCCTTACCAAAGCAGGTCAGCACTTCCAGGACTGCAAATGAGAGTAGTTCTGCCAACATTTAACATCCATTAAGCACCTACTATATGCCAGAGGATAAGAATACAAAGATGAAATAGCAGTACTCTCCAGGAGCTCACAATATACTGGGGTTAGACAGGAGAAATATGACAGGCACACAGATGCATAGCACAAGCTAGAGGTGATGGGAGAAAGGTCCGAACCACAGTGAAAATTTGTGTAAAGATCTCTTTTAGCAGGAGGGAATCAGGACAGACTTCAAGGAGGAGGCCAGGTTTCCTAAGGGTTTAAAATAAAGGTTCTTAATCTGGGACCTGTGAATTTGTGTGCATTTTGAAATATGTCTTTCTAATCTAACGGACTTTATTTTGTTCACCTAAAAGTCTGAGAAAGGGTGGGAGCAATGGGCTACACCAGAATGCCAAAGCGGTCCATGACAAAAAAGGTTAATGACCTCTGGTTGAAAAGATTGATATCCCGTCCCCTCCCCGACGAACTCCCATAGAAAGCCCAAGCGCCGCTGAAGCAGAGCTGCTGACATCATGACATCTTACATCACTAGGGGAAACCTTATAATAAACTCCTAAACAGAGTGAGGTGAACCTTGTCCGGGCGCCACAAAGTGAGCGGTTTGACTTTATGGCTGGGAAATTCCGCAGTCCTCGAGAATCAACAGCCCTCAGTTCATTCTCATGACTGCGCCCCTCCCCCAATTCCCCCCTCCGGTCTCTGCTAGAGTCCCTGGTCCCCCGCCTCCCTTTCTCTATCCATGGTTACAGAAGGCCAAGAGGGCAGGACCTTCATTGACACCTTTTGCAGTCACGCTGAAAGGGGAGGAGAGAGTCTGGGGCGAAGAGGGGGATAAGCCAATCGAAGCGTCCCGAGTCACGTGCGGCCTGGTATCTGACCAATGGGCGGTCGAAGGCGGGGCCAGGCTGCAGGGGGCTTGTAACTTTTATTGGAACTTGGAATGTTGAGTCTCAGTCAGTTTCTTCGATTTGTAAGTTTCGTTCTCGGCCTCCAGGCAGCTTACACATGTGCCCCCGGCCCCTGCGCGGCTGAGCTTTCCGGGTGGCGGCCGCTGCTGCTTTTTCTCCTTCTTCTGTCTGAGCTGCGTCCCCAGAGTCTCCTCCTGCTTCTCCTTCCTCTCTCCATGGAGGCTTTCACTTTCCCCAAACGTTCCATCCTGGCTTCCTCCCCTTCCGTGGGGCTCGCCTCTCCTCTGGCAGACGGGCTCATCAAGTCTCCTAAGCCCCTGATGAAGAAACAGGCGGTAAAGCGGCATCATCACAAACACAATTTGCGACACCACTATGAGTTCCTGGAGACCTTGGGCAAAGGGACCTACGGAAAGGTGCAGAAAGCGAGGGAGCGATCGGGAAGACTGGTGAGTCCAGGGTACTCACTCGGCTTTGGCCGGGAGGGGGGAGTCTACGCAGCGTGCGCAGAGCCTAAATGATGGGGAAGGGGACCGAGGGACGGAGAGAGCTTGGACCCTATTTAGATGCCCAGAGCTATCAGTGAAAGGGTGAGTGAGACCCCCTCACCCGTGTCCTTGTCCTTGGGGGAAAAAAAATCCAGCCATCTGGTACTTCAGATTCAATAAGCAGGGAGAAAGGGGGATGAGAAGTGAATTCTTGAAGTACTTGCACGAGTACCTTTGAATGTTTCCTCCCTAGGATGGTAGAGAGGAATGATGTGTTTTATCAGGGAACATCTCTGATCCCTGAGATCCACCTGTCAGCCTCTCAGAGGAGACGGGTTGCTGGCTGCCTCTGGGTAAAAGTATGCTATTGCCCCATTGTCTCTAGGTTTTTCTTTTTTCGGTTTCCATCCTGGCTCAATGTAAAGAAAAGCCTGCCCCCACCCCCTTTTGCGTAAAGAAAGAAAAGCAGAGATTGCAAAGGACCTTTGGGGACTGTGGATGATGAGCCAGAGGATTGGGTTAGCAGGGAGTCGGCTCTGTGTAAACTGGTTTCTAGAAGCATTGAGAGTGGGGGCTTCAGTATTCACTCTAAGGCTTGGGGAGAGAGGAGACCCCTCCAGCATAGATCAGACAAGGGCCCTGGGATCTGAAAAAGAAGAAACTAGTGGTTATTTGGAGTGGGAAGTACAAATCCCCCTTTAAAGAAAAAAAAGGCATTCTATTAGGAGAAAGTTGTGGGGGGTTTTGATTTCTATTTTCTGTTTTGTTTTTTAATGTCCTTAAAGGTCAGGGTTTACCATATTGGATCCGATCCCAGACTCCACCCCTTACTTGGTGTTTGCTCCTTTTGTTGTTGGTTGCTGATTTGAAATGCAAAAAGTCATTCATTGGTGAAAGAGGGAGATGGCTGGAGATGGGTGGAGATGGAGGATGGATTATGGACCAATCAATAGAATTGTGTGTGTGTGTTTTCACTTCTAATACCTGGCACAGTCCCCAGATTCTGGCTGCCAACTTGGAGCTGTTGGGCAATACCGTACTTAACTTTTTCTATTTCTGAAGGAGGAGGATCCGGGTTTTGAGATTACCTGGTCTGAGCCTTTAGTGGCTGTTTTGTTGGACTGAAATGAAATGAATTTCTCATGCCCCTGCCTCCTTCCCCTCTCCTTGACCCCTAAAGAGAAATGTATTCTTAAGGTCCCAAGAACCTCTTCTTTTCTTCAGAAGGGAGAGAATGAAGCAGCAACAGAATTTGGAAGTTTTATGAGCAGTGCTGGGTACCAGACCCGGTCTATAGAATTTAGGAGCAGCTGCCTCCTAAAGGTCACTGCCAGATGTTTTTCTTATGGATTGATACCTAAACTTCATACCCACAGCTACATTCCCACCATGAAACTAGCTATCTAGCTGTGGATATAGACTCTCAATTTACAAGGCATTGGCTCAGTGCCCAGGGAGAAGAGGGCACTTTCTTTAACTCTGGTGCCAACCACTTTAATCAGTCAGCAAGTATTTATATGTAGTAGTGTTTGCTATATGCAGGGGGAGGGGGGCAGCTAGGTGGTGAAGTAGATAGGGCTTTGGGCCTGGAGTCAAGAAGTAGATAGGGCTTTGGGCCTGGAGTCAGAAAGACTTCCTGAGTTCAAATCTGGCCTCAGATACTTACTAGCTGTGTGACCCTAGGCAAGTCTCTCAACTCTGTTTGCCTCAGTTTCCTCATCTGTAAAATGAGCTGGAGAAGGAGATGGTAAGCCACTCCATTTCTATAAATAGTGGGGTTTTCTTTCCAATAATTTTCAACATTCTCCGGTATATTTACCAATAAAACCCTGATTGGGGTCACACAACAAAACAGCTATATGCCAGGCGTTGTACACCTACTCCATGAAGTCTTCCTTGATTTTCCTCCCGTATTCCCTCTTGAAATGACTGATACTATTGTGCCTGGAACTCAGCCTTCTTCACATTTCTGAAATCAGTTATTTTCATGTGTACGGGTCTTTAATAAAAATTTTTTTTTTTAACCTGGGATTTATTGAAACTGAATTCCCAGGTGTCTGTGCTACCCTCCAAGAAAGGCTGTCCTGAGGGGTCCCTGCCTCCACCCTCTAGCACTGGGTTGGGAATATAGGGAAGAGTGACTTGGCTGCTGCCCCCAACCAGGTTGAGAAGGCATCGTCAGAAGCCAGATGGAAGGAGGGACATTTCTAATGGATACTCCAGAAAGGCATCAAAGGGAAGGCAAATATTTGCACTGGATCCTTCAGCCTCCTGAGGAGACTCCTGGCATCTAAATGACATTGCCTCCTGTTCTTCCCCAGCAGGAAGCTCAAGGACCTGTGCCCCCAGCCTGGGGATACTTGCCTCCTCCTCCTAGACCTGCTGTGTTAACGTTCTTCTCTCACCCTCCTTCACATGGCCTGAGCTCCCTGTATAGAATACTACTGGCCTCAGGTCCCATATGACTAGGAAGTTAGGGGATGGGCTGGAAATTGAGTCGAGGAGTCAGTTGGTACTCATCTTTGTGCCCTACATTACCCAGTAACCTTTTACTTCTTCCCCTCTATCCTGCATCCATCATGTGCTGATGAACTGGTTCCCTGAATTCCACACTAGGCCTAATCCCGGGGCACAGTCAAGCTATAAAACCCTAGACCAGAACCTTAACCCCAGGCTGGTCTGGAGTTAAGTGTGACCTTAACCCCAGGCCAGTCTGGATCATCAGATGAATGATCTGTGTCTGGCTTTATTTATTTTGTCTCTTCCCTTGGTCCCAGTCCAGGATGGCCTGGGTCCTCATCCCTCCTGCCTAGAATAATGAGGTTAGAGATGTTGACCCAATTATTAGGGCCTGGTCCTTTCCTAGAGTGTCCTTCTTCATAAGCTCCTCCTTCAATTTTTTTTTCTTTCTGTATTATAGCTGCCCTGGGTTCCTCAGTGATTATGGGCTTTTGAGTTAGGGCGTTTCAGAGAGAGGTACCTATGTGCCAACCCTCTTAAGCACAAGGGCTCCGAAGCCCAAGAGCTTGGGTTCCAGTATCCCCTCTGATACTTCCTATCAGTGTGACCTAGGGCAGGTCCCTTAACCTGTGCTACCTGTGTTGCCACCGCTGCCACCTCCTCAGTTTCCTCATTTGTGATAGGAGAGAGCTGGTGTGGGTAGTCTCTGAGGGATCCCTCTAGTTACTAGAGTCTAGTAGGTCTTGATTTGTGATCCTTTGGTCAAAGGTGCTCTTGTCTCTGATAGTCCACAAGGAGTGTGAATAAAGCAAACAAGCCACCTCCCAGCCCTGGACTTAGCTCTCTTTTCATACTGTCCCCAGAGGTGGGTAGGCAGTGATCCATGGACCCTCTCTTGTCAGCTTCCTGAAGGGTCTCCTTTCTCCCCGGGTACTCGTCCTCCTTATGCCTTCTTCCTCTGTAGCAAGGAGCCTTGGAGCAGGGGAGAGAGAGACGGAGGCTGCTGGCTGCAGGCATCTCCTGTCCTTGGGCCCTGGCCAAGCCACACACAGGGCTGGGTTGTGAAGCTCCTTGCCCAGGCAGCTTGGCAAGAAAGGTGGAGCAGCTTGGGGGTGGGGTCCTGCCATGGGGGCAGAGAAGGCCAGCCAGTCAAGAAAATTTGTCTTGCTTTGGAGTCAATTTCTAGCAACAGACTCAGTGTGCCCACATTCATGCCTAGCCTCTCTGTCCCTCTGGCCTCTTATCTAAACAGGTCATCTCCTACCATCTCCTTGCCCTGCCTCCCCTGTTCCAGTTGTAGGGGACGGTTACTACTACTCCAGGTACCATCACCTACTACTGCTACACGACCCTCACCCTTAGGTCAGGTCTAGCTGCCTCCCCTTGTCCTAGAACCCAGCAGCCTCCAGTCCCCTCAGGCTTCCTTCCTTGTGCCTTCACAACCAAAGTCCAGGCCTTTCCCATTTGTGAGCCCTTCAGAAAGATGATGCTGTTTATACCCAGAGATCCATCTTGGCTGAAGAACAGGTGTGTGGGGAGAAGGCCTGAGGCCCAAGACTGGATGCCAAACATTCCCTTCCTTTTGAGCCTTAGGGCATCTTTGAAGAAAAAGAACCAACAGCCTAGAACAGGGGGAATAGGATGGTTAGGAAGGTACAAGAGGGGAGGTTGGCTGGAAAGATAGGATTGAAGGATGCACATCTGGAAAGAGACTTTGGATTGGTAGGCAAGCTCTTTCTTCTCCTTTGTTGAGGCTCAAACATGGAGTCACTATAGTAGATTTTGGATTAAAATATTTTCTCTGGGACTGAACTACTGGCTGATTCTCTTCCACACTTCTGCCAATACTACCCCTTTATTTGTTCTAGTTTAGATCTGCCTGTCTTCCTAACCATGAACAAAAACGTTGTAGGGGAACAACATTCAGGCTTGCCACGAACTGTATTATTCCCCAGTACTTCTCACAGCAGGCACTTAATAAATAAATGCTTATTGGTTGATTGATGGAGATACACTGAGGCCTCATGAAGTAGGAATATTACTGGTCAGATGAAATCACAATGCTATAATGAGGGAAAAGAGTGAATGGAGAATTGGACCTAGAGTCAGAAAGACCTGAGTTCAAATCTAGTCTCAGACTCTAATTGTCAGTAACCTGTTTTTCCTCAGTTTCCTCATCATTAATAGCCCCTACCTCCTGGGGTTGTTATGAGAACAAAATGAGATAATATTTTTAAAAGGCTTTGAACAGTTTAAAGTACTCTATAATGTTAACCATTATTGTGAAGAGAAGCATGCCTGGTTAATAGAGATGATATCATAATCTTATGAAAAATCTGATATGACAGTTGCCTGGAGCTGCTGCTTTCTGAGAAAGTCCAGAACCAAGTTTGAGAGTTTGGAAGAATCTTAGAAGTCATTTAGACTCACTTATGTGGAAGCATCAATACCTTCTCCATCCCTATCCTGTCTAGCCTTTGCACAAATACCTGCAGTGATAGGGAACTCCCTACTAATGAGAAGTACTTTTTTCTACCCCCCCTTTTTTTTGCTGCTTTTTGGAGGGCAACTGGGGTTAAGTGACTTGCCCAAGGTCACACAACTAGTTAGTGTTAAGTGTCTGAGTTCTAATTTGAACTCAGGTTCTCCTGACTCCAGGGCCGGTGCTCTATTCACTGTGCCACTTAGCTGCCTCTATTTCTCATATTGAGTTGAACTAAGTTTCATTGTAACTTCCACTCCTGTGGAAGTGAGCCCCTTTCATTTTTTAAATGGGAAACTGAATCCTGAGAGATCATGAGATTTTTTTTTTTTTTTTTTTTTTTTTTTTTTTTTTTAGAAAGTAAAGAAATTTAGAAACCGCTTTGTCTAATCGTTTAGTTTGTTGTTTTGGGTACCCAGTACAGAGAGGAGATATAATTATTACATCTCATTTAATCCTTACAACAACCCTGGGAGGTACGCACCTTATTATGTCCATTTTACAGATGAGAAAACTGAGTCAGACCAGGGTCACACAGCTAAGTAAGGGTCTGAGGCCGGATTTGAACACAGGTCTTCTGGATTCCAGGCTCAGGGTTCTGTGCACTCTGGCCCACCTATCCTCCCTTATGTTGTTAGCTTCAGAGCCAGAATTTTCCAGGTTTCCTGGTTTCCATCTGAGATGCTTTCTCTTTCCCACCAGAGGCTGCGTTTGAATTGATGTTTATTCTTCTCTTTTATTTCCTCTGCATAAGCTCATGGGGTTGGAGTGTAGAATGGTCATCCTCTCCTTTTTGGCTTTTTCCTGGGCTGCTCTGTAAGAAGGGCAGCTCTTGTCCTGCTCCAGTGCATGGTTGTCCTAAACCCTCATGGGGTTAGGACAAAGGTCCCTAGGAGAACTCCTAGTAAGAGGTAGGATTATTAGGGTGTCCTTCAGGGACCCACAGATCCAATGCCCTCTCTCACTCTGACCAACAATGGAACAGGGGATAGTCCAGAGTAGAAGTTGATGCTCCCAGAGCCTGCTGGGAAACCAGTGCTCTCATCTTGTCACCTGTTTGGGGACCAGCAAGGAACCCTGATGACACAGTCTGTTTCTAGGCTAGAAAACAAGGTTGGGAAGAGTCCCTCCCACCCCCTGGGGACCCTGATTAGGCTGAGATGTCCCATTGGGACAGAAAGCTAAAGAAAAAGAACACTTAGATCTTAGAGTCAAAAGACTAGAGTTCATGTCCCAGCTCTGAGATTTACTGAACTAACCGTGCTACCCTGGACAAGTCATTTTATATCTGTGTCTCAAACTTCCTGATATGAAAAATGGGAGTAATAGTAAATAGTCACATTCTATGCTGGGTTGTTTGGAGGATTAAATGAAGCTTGGGGAAATGGTTGGGTTTTTTTATTTCTGCTTTTGTCTTCCTATACCAATCATTTCCCATTTCCACCCTTCTAGATCAACCTTTACTATGTGACAGAGGAAAAGAATTAAGCAAAAACATTTGACATATATAACCTTCAGTTCTAGTAATTCCTCATCTCTTCTCTGGGACCATCATTACTTTTTTTAAAAGATTTTTTTTAGGATTGTGGAACTGAATGTTGTAAGCTAAAACTCAATTATTTTTTAAAAGATTTTTTAAAATTATCTTTGTGTTTTTTTTAATTACCCGTTTCCTCTATATCTGTCCACCTCCCAGAGAGCCATCCTATAACAAATAATAGTTTTAAAGACACCCCCTGCCCACAAAAAGAGAGAAGGGGAAAAAGAAGAAAATAGCCTAATCGATTAATACTTTGAACCATCATTAATTTTTTTATTTATCCAGAATTTGACTTTGTTTTAGAGCTCTTTTCGTTTACATCATTGTAGAGGCATAAACTTGGTTGAGTTCATACAGCTCTTCCTGCGTTTTCCCTAATATCTCATTTTCTTTTCTGTCCAATAATAATATTGCATTACATTCCTGTACCACGGTTTTTCAGCTATTCCCCAAATGATGGACAATCACTTTGTTTCCAGTCCTTTGTTAGCACTGAGAGTGCTGCTCTGAGTATATGGTCTGTTTCGGCCTTTCCATTCTCCCCTTGACCTCCTTGGGGGTAAATGGTTGGCTAGTCTTTCTGATCCATCATTCCTTTCCTGTTACTAGGGGCAGGGGAGCTAGCCAGGAGAGTATTCCCATGTTAAATGGCATTCCTACTTGCTGGCAACCTAATTTATTTTATGATAATAATAATAACAACAATCAACATTTTATAGAGTCCTTTGGTGTTCATAAAAAAGCCCTTCTCACAACAGCCTTGAGGTAGGGAGTGTAAATATTCTCATCCCCACTTTACAAAGCAAGAAACTAAGGCTTACATGGACTCCCCACAATCACCCAGTTTGGTCCAATTCAACAAAAAGTGTCTTCTTTGATCACAGAAAATGCTTAATAAATATTTGAAAGTATAGCGTCCTAAGCAAATAGTCCCAGCTAGCAAAGAAGGAGATTCTCTTGTCTGTTCACACATATAGGATTCACACCCAGGTCTGCTGACTTCAGGCCTGACCCAGCTTGTTTTGGGGATCCAGGCTTGTTGGACTGTGTTACTTTATATGACTAATATGTATATTTTTTATATCTATGCTTGGCACTCTAATAAGTGCCCAATTATTACTTGTTGTTTGATCTATATTTATGGGCGTGTTTTATTTTACAACTTTTTTTATTATATGACAATAATCCTTTTTCTATAGCTCCTTTCTTTTGAAGAACTCAAAGCGTGTTTTTATCTTGGGTCTACTGAAACCTCCTCTCCTGAAATAGAGAAGGGAAGGCCTAGAATAAGGTTATTCAGTGAAAGTCAAGGCCTAGAGAATTTAAATGACTTCTCCAAAGTCATACAGTGAGTTGGCATTAGCAAATGATAAGAAACCAGATCTTTTCACCCAGGGAATATTCTGTTCTATGTATTGGTTACCAACGAAATACTGGTGGGGGCCAAGGCAAGAAAAGAAACTGCTGTTCCATCTCATACTAGAGCTGCCCGTCTCATTTATGTGGCCTTATTCATTCTGAATATTTGGGAAGGAGGCCTCTGGGGTGACTGACCCTCTCCCTCTTCCTCTCCCTCTCCCCCTTGTCCATTGTCCTGGATACCCTGCTCCTAATGGGGCTTTCCCCTCTGCCCATTCTCTGGGGCTAGGTTGGGCCCCTCCTTCCGAGGTTTCAGAGAGAGGGATGGGGGTGGAGGCCAGGCCATCCCCCTGGCCTGTTGCTGGGGTGACCAGGCTCTTGGCTTTGTGAACCAGCTCCTCTTACGGATTATGGCTGTTCCGCATTCTTGTCCGATGGGGGAACTTGGTCCCAGCAGAGCTGGCTGTCCCTCTGAGCCAGGGAGTGCATTGTCTGCCTTTGGGACCTATTTGAAAGGGCGGATTAGAGGCCCCTCCTCTCCTGGGATGCTTTCCTTTTCTCTGCCCCCCTTTGGCTGATGGGGGTTGGGGGGCAAATATTCAAAGCCCCTCTGAAGAGAAGCCTTCTGGAGTATTAAATCAGAAGCTATTCACCTCTATGTTCTATGTTCAGGTTTCTAAAAACTTGTCTGTCAGGCTGGGCGCAGGAAGAAATCTTATGTTGACTGTTCCAGCCCTCAGCAGACAAGAGGTTACTAGGAGCAGGCTGATTTCCACCCCCCATCCCAACCACATAGAACCAGTCCTAGTGGCCAACTTTCCCATAACAATCCCAAGTCTCTGACTTTGTTCCTTGAACACTAACTAGGTCTCTCTCCTACCTCTCCCCCAGTCCCGCTGCTCCATTGTCATTTCTAAGGTAACAGCTGCCTCTCTGAGCTCACAAAGTATGAAGGCTCCTGCAGAGAAAGTATGTCCTTGAAGAGCTCCTGTCAATCAGGTTTAGGTTTTCTGCCATTTCTCCTTCTGCCTTCCGAGCCAGACTGCTCTGTGGTGCTTCCCCATCTTTATAGGTGAGGAGACCTAGGTCCAGAACAGTGATGCCCACTCAAGCCCCTCCCCAGGAGAAGGGCAGAGGTGAACTGTGCCCCTCTGAAGCACTCTGACTTTTTTTTTTGCTTTTTTTTTGGAGGGCAATTGGGGTTAAGTGACTTGCCCAAGGTCACACAGCTCTGAGGCCGGATTTGAACTCAGGTCCTCTTTACTCCAGGGCCAGTAGTCTATTCACTGTACCACCTAGCTGCTCCAGCATTCTGACTCTTGCAGAAAGTCATTGGCTTCCACCAAGAGTTTTTCTGATATTGTTAATGTCCCAGATTTTCACAGCTCTTCTAGCAGTAATGGTGTTTACTACATGCCAAGCATTGTACTTAAGCACTTTACCAATGTTATTCATCCTCACAGTAACCTTGTGAAGTAGGTACTATTTTAGCCCCATTTGACAGATAAGTAAGCTGAGGCAAACAGAAGTTCAGTTAGAAGTTACTGCCTATAAATATGAGGCCAGATTTAAACCTCCCAGCTTCCTGACTTCAGATCCAGGACTATATCTGCTGAACCATCTACCTGCCTCTAACAAAGGCAAAGACTGCCCCTGAGGCAGGGGGAGGTCTTGGTCTGGGGTCCTTGATTATGCTTTTTTGGTATTTTGATAACTGTATTTCAGTAGAACTGGTTTCCTTTATGATACTATATATTTGATTTCAAACATTTTAAAAGCCTGATTCTGAAAAGGGGTCCATGGATTTCACCCAGCTGCCAGAGGGGATCCGTGAATACAAAAAAAGTTAAGGGTCCTGCAAGTCCTTCAGGGTTCCTGCTGGTCTTGAGGGCTAGACTACACCCAACTGGCCTCAGCGGGGTGCGGATGAAAAAGCACCAGGGCAGGTGAGATTCTCTGTCTGCCAAAATTCTGATGACTAACAGCCCTCCCTGGCCAGAAGGTCTTTATCCTGTCTCATTGTTCTCTTTGCCTCCAATTCTGATCTCAGAAGACAGAGCTGGAAGGACTTTTTAGAGGTCGTGTAATGTGCTCCATCTCATAGATTTTGAACTAGAAGTGAAACTTCCCTCCCCCCCCCCTCCATTTTACAGATGCAGATACTAAGGTGTAGAACAATTAAGTGACTTGTCTGGGGTTATCCAGCTATTACATATCCGAGTTAGGATTTGAACTTGGGTTCTGTGCCCCATCCCCTACCCAAAGCTGCCTCTAATCTCATAGAGATGAAGTGACCACCTGAGGTCACCCAGACGACAAAGAGCAGATCCAGGATTTCAGTGAATCTTAGGATCCTTCCCTCTCACGGTGCCACGCTGTTTCAGTGACATTATATCAATAGGGAAAGAGACTTCAGAAAAATGAAGGTGATGAACCTAGTCACCTGCCAGCCCAGTAATCCCCCCTCTTTCTTCTCCCAGGTGGCCATCAAGTCCATCCGGAAAGATAAAATCAAAGATGAGCAGGACCTGCTGCACATCCGCAGGGAGATTGAGATCATGTCATCACTCAACCACCCACATATCATCACCATCCATGAAGGTAGGGAGAGAGGAAGGGGGGTGGATAGCTGGGGGCCTACAGGAGGGGGAGGAGAGAAAGAGGATGGCATCGTCTGAGGCTGTCCAGGTAAACCTGGTCTGCCTCAGCCCCCAGGAGACTCTTCCCAGTGCCCAAGGGATAGAAATTAAATGACAGGTTATTCAGCTCAACCCAGCTAGGGGAAGGGGATGGAGAAAGGGAATAAGCTTATATTAAGCACCTACTGTGTTCATTCAACTCAACCCAGCTAGGGAAGAGGATGGATGGGGAAAGGGAATAAGCTTTTATTAAGCACCTTTTGTGTTCCAGGCACTGCTAGGTGCTTTACAAATAACATCTCATTTGAGCTTCATTGAAAAAAGCCCTAGGAGGTAGATATTATTTTATGATCCCTATTTTACAGTTGAGGAGACTGAGGCAAACAGGCATTAAGTGACATGCCCAGGGTCATACAGCTAGTAATTCTGAGGGAGAATTCAAAGGTCTGCCTGATTACAAGTTTAAAGTGCTCTATGTTGCTTCTATCATGATATGGTATGATACCTCACATTTATAGAGTGTTTTAAAGTTTAAATAAATCCAAACACTCATCAATCCAATTGCAGTTCATATTTAGGTAACATTTTACAACTACAAAATACTTTCCATGCATTTTCTATTCCTTTACAGCACCTTTACAACAGTTCTGTGAGAGCTGGGGTGGGTGGGGTAAGCCAGGTGACGCAGGAGTTGGAACTCACTTTATCACCATTTTACAGATGAGAAGACTAAGTCTCAGAGACCTGACAAGGTTACTTGGCTATTAAACACACCTGGGGTTCAGACCTTCTCGTTCAGTTTCCAAGGCCAATGTTCATGCCCCCTTCCCATGCCTATACACAAGTTTCATTCATACACGCTCATGAATTCAGACTCCCCTGGTTACCATCTCCCCTCTCCCCAAAGGTGTTCATACATGCACAGACACACACACATAGAGCTGAATGTCTCATTTCCCCTGGACCTGCAGCCTGAGTCACTCTTGCCCGAGGGCTGGCTCACCACCTGCTTTGCTAGGTTCTGTTCTCTTCAGCCTGGCCTCCTCTCCCCTTGACGTCAGTCATTCCAGCCACCTTCTGTCCTGTGTTCCAAACAATTGGGAGAGGTGGGGAGAGGGCAGACACCCACATACACCTGTCTGCATTGTGGTCTTAATGCTACTTAGAAAGGGCAGGAGAGGAGGGAGCTGGGACCCGGAGACTTTTCTCTTTATCCTTATTTAATGACAGGGAGCAGGCAGGGAAGCATCCCAAACCACTCCCTCTCAGATGGTTTCTGGTTCCCTGGGAAGGCTTAGGAGGCGAGAGCAGCTAGCCCAGGCCTGGCCCTTCCACTCCAGCCAATCATGCAGAAAGCCTGGGCAAATGGCAGAAAAGACTGATTGCATCTCGGTTTATTTCCCCAAGGGAGGGCAGGAAAGTAACAGTATATTGGCCAAGTCGGGTTTGGTTTGGTGATTGGACTCTGTGTGTGTGTGTGTGTGTGTGTGTGTGTGTGTGTGTGTGTGTGTGTGTACATGTATGTGAATTTTCTTTCACACTCATATCTAGAGTGTGTCCATGACCTGCGTCTCAAAGTATATGGCCTTGGTTTCAGAGAGAACCAACCCTTGTAGGGACTTTCTCATGCCTACTCACGCAAGGTCCATTCATACATGATCATGAATTCAAAGACCATCCTCTTTACCACCCCCTTTCCCCAATTCCTTTGAATCTTACAAGTATGGGGTCAAAGGCTATGAAAAGGTCAGGCCCCCTTCCTGACCCTGCTGTGGGTGTCTGAGGTAGGGGAGGGTAGTAGAACAACCATGCTTCTCTTGGATGTGCCCTGACCAGCTCTTTTCTGGGACAGGATACACTCTGTCCTCTCCTGTAGGCAGAGAAGTGCCAAGGGCTGGGATGGGATAGCTTCCCCAGGAGGTTGAGCCATTGGGCACAGTATCCAGGGACTTGAGCCATAATCAGCTGCTTAATTCTTTCCCTTCCCCACCTCTTAACCCTAAAAAAAATACAAACAGTATAGTTTTCACCACAAGGCCCCAGGCACATGCTTCATTGTGTTCTGGGGAACTCTGACCCAGGCACACTTGGGTTCCAGTCTTCTGATCTAGAGAGATACATCTATTTACTCAGCTTTCTTCTTTGGATCTAAACAGGAGGTTGGGAGAAGTTATAGAGTGGATCTTTGGAACTGGCTAAGCAGGCTAAAGTTATAGGAATCAATTAACACTCAGGCAATGAGCAGGGCTCATACACACATGTGCACATGTACCCATCCTGCTGGCTAAGGGGCTTGTGACCAGCTTAGTAAATCGGGCTTTGCCCTAGTTTTTTAAGAATGACAAGTAGGTAGCTCCTTGGGGCTAGGGCATGGGCCTCCCATGCTACACCCTTTTGAAGAAGCACCATGTCAGAGGTACCAGGAAGGGTCCTCAAGAGGTCCCTCACTGCCTTCTGAAACAGCAGAGAGACAGCCTTTGAGGAGTTTCTGTTGTAGATAAGAATACCAGACTCCTCACAGTTCTGTTTTATGCCTCTCCACATTTTTACATTACTATATATTAGGGCAAGGAGCATGTCTTATTTAAATTTTGCTTATATCCCTTGGCACAGAGCTCTGGGGTGGGAAGGGTGGGGGGGACCCTGCAGGGCTCAAGGCCACATGTTCCTCTAGGTCCTCAAGTGCAATCCTTTGGCTAAATCCAAACTTCACTAAACAAATCCTTTTATTAAGGGGATTTGTTTGGTGAAGTTTGGATTTGATGATCAAAGGGCTGCACCTGAGGACCTAGAGGGCCACATGTGACCTTGAGGCCTAATGTTCCCCACCCCTGCTCTGGGCACTTAATAAATGTTTGTTGAATTTAATTGAAAAGATACTCCACCCACCCATCCCTCCCCCTTCCCCCCCCCCCACTACAAATTGGCAGACCAATAGCTTTGAGTTTCACAACTGTGGATTTAACCTGACCTGTTGTTGCTAGGAGATTTGGGGTTCATTGTCCCCATGCCTTACATCTTCCTATAGTTTTGAGGTATCTGGGTGGTGCTGTGAATAAAGTGCTAGATTTGGAGTGAGAAAGACCTGAGTTCATTTTCCTCAGCTATAAATTAAGGGGTTTAGACACTAAATCTGTGACCACAAGATAATTTCCCACTGGGTGGGTTGGTTCTCACTGAAAGCAAGAAGCCCCATCCTGCTTATATTTAGGCAGGAGTGTCTGATCTGAGCCTCTGAACACAATGCCCTATAACCCTAGCTTTCTGGATGCATGCTAGCCTTCTAGCCCCATACCTTGCCTACTGTGGCCGCAAGTAGGATGCCCCTAAATCTGACTGTTCTGCTCTATCTTCTAGTGTTTGAAAACAGCAACAAGATTGTCATCGTCATGGAGTACGCCAGCCGAGGAGATTTGTATGACTACATTAGTGAACGGCAGCGTCTCAGTGAGCAAGAAGCCCGACATTTCTTCCGACAGATTGTCTCAGCTGTGTACTACTGCCATAAAGTAAGACACCCTCTCCCTAACCTGCACCTGCCCTCCCTCCTCCTCTATCCCCCACTCCTCCCTAGGAGCTCATGTAGTCACCCTCCACATTCCTAGGAAGAAGTTGGAAGCTTTCTCTGTGGTTCCAGTTCAAGGAGATTGATGTGCCCAGGGTCACAGAAGGCATGGGCAAGAGTAAAGATGACTGCCATTCAGCCAATTCATCATTTGCCTTCAAAGAGGCACAGAAGGATGGAAATGTTAGCATTGGAGTGGACCTTAGGAAAAAGCATTTCCTACATTGTAGAATGGGAGGAGAGGATCATGCATGAAACCATGAATCTATTACATAGAGTTTGCTTTTTTTTTTTTTTAATATAGTAAATTTCACACGTAACTTTCAAAGCTGTCTTCCTTGTGGGTGTTTCCTTCTATTATTTGTAGAAGGGAGAACTTTATTCCTAGGGCACCCCCCAAAAAAAAACCACACCCCACATCCCCCCACCCATTAAAAGAAAAAAAAATCCTCATAACAAATGTGTATTTGTTATAAGCAGAGTAAATTCCTTAACCTGGATATGTCTTGAAATGAATGTTTCATTTCACATTTTGAGTTCATCATGCAAGTTTTTCTGTATGATATTGTTATTGGATAAATTGTTCTGGTTCTACTTACTTCATACTGCATCCATCTTAATATAAATAAATCTTTCTAGTTTTCTGTGAAACCATTTTTCTCATTTCTTATAGCACAACAATTTTCCATTACATCAGTGTGCCTTAAATTTGTTCAGCCAGTTCCCATCTTGATGGGAACCCCTTTAATTTCTAGTTTTCCACTATAAAAATAACCACTGTAAAAATATTTTTGTGCATATCATCCCCTTTTCAGAAGTGACCAGAGAGAGAAATTGATTTGCCCAGCTAGTAAGTGGCAGACTTAGGTTTTTGGACTCCAAAAGTGAAACTCTTTACATTATACCACATTTCCAGGGTTTAACCTATGACTCCCCTCATTTTAGGGATTCCCCAATTTCTCCCTTCTGTCAACTGACCTTAGTTACTCCCTTCCCTGATCAGCATGCCCTCCTGCTTGACCAGTTCTTATCTTTTCTCCCTTTTTAGAATGGTATTGTCCACCGGGATCTCAAGCTGGAGAATATCCTCCTGGATGCTAATGACAACATCAAGGTGAGCCCCTGTTTTTGTTTCTGAGGCCTTCCCCCCACCCTAAGCCTGCTGAGTCCTTAGAGCGCGTGATTAGGGGTAGTGAGCAAGGCTTTACACATGCTCAGAGATCAAGGCAGTTTGACTTTTTGCTCACAGCCTAAGGACTTTATCCTTTCTGTCTGAAGCATATGATGGGAGCCCATATTCTATACCACTTCCAGAGGTCATCCAGGGCATCCTGATTACCCATAATTTCTTGCTATCTTGCTTCTGCTAACTGGACTCCTAAGCAATAATAAGCGGCTCATTTGAAGTTGGAAGGAATATTTTTGCCGTTGTAAGTCACCATCTGTATGTCTGTTGACTTAGAAGATGACGAAAGCAAGAGGAACACAGTGCAATGGAAAGAAAGCCTGTTCTAGAGTCTAAGTAACTAGGGTTCAAATGTCACCTCTGTCATTTACTACCTGTATGCCCTTGGGCAGATTAATTCCCATGGGCCTCCATATCTTCGTCTGTAAAATGAAGGGATTGGTCACTAGAGGATGCCTGAGGACCCTTCCAGCTCTAGACCTTAGAATATCACCCTCTAAGTATTCTTAAAAATTTTTTTAAATTTTTGTTTAATTAACAAGCATTTAGTTTCCCTCCCTCCCAAATTCAAAGTAAAAATGAAAAGAAAAACAAAACAAAATACATTCCATATCGGCCATAGCAATAAATGTATATCTCACTTGGCATCTTAAATCTATGACCTCTGTGTCAGGAGGTGGGTTTGGCTAAGTGTGTCTGAACTCAGGCCTTTTAGCCAGGATGCTACAAGAAGGCCTCAGTGCAGGGGACCAGCATCTTTGTAGGCATGCTTTTGGGTACTATCTAAGAGGAAGAGGTCTGACCCAACCCCAGATAGGAAACGTGCTTCCTGTGGTAGCTCTGGGTTCTTGCCCTTGGATGCTCTTTGCCTATGGATTCCCAGAGCAGGTGGGGCTTTCCTTGCAGCTGAACAGAGACAATTGGTGCCAGTAAAACAGTTCTCTGGAATAGGCTTGAACCTCCCCATCTGTGCTTAACGATCTGGCTACCTTGATAAGGGCCCAATTAAGCCATAAACCTCTAGTCTGGAGTTTCATCAACAACCTCTGAAACTAACCTCAGGGTAACTTGGATGGGACTTCTACCAGAGGCTGAGGTGCCACCTGGGGATGGTCATGCAGGTCTCAACTTTACCACCTTGGTCTGAACTGTCCTTGGGTTCCATAGACCCCAGATAATACTGAATTAGGTGGTTAGTGGTTAGAATGCTGGATTTAGTCAGAAAGACCTGGCTTTGGTCTTGTCTCAGATACTTACTAGACAGGAGATGGAAGACAAGTCACGACTTTTCAAGCCTCAGTTTCCTAATTTGTAAAGTGGGGGATAGGGGTTGCCGTGAGGACCAGAAGAAATAATGAAAACAATTCTATGTACGTGTGAGCTGTTACTACAAACTCTTCTTGGGGGTCCTGTCCTTTTAGAGGACGCCACCCCAAGTCTTGTTAGTACAAAGGTTCAGGTTGTTTGTAGATCAGATGCCTATTGCCCGTAACTCTTTAACTGCACACAGACCATCCCACCACACCCCTCTGCAGCTCTGGCAGTATAGAGAGAAATGAGTTATTTACTGGAAAGATAGACAGCATATACTTGTAGGGCTAATCAGTAACCAAGGGCTCTCTTAAGGTCAAGGCCTTTGGATTTAAATGTAAACAGTATACTTCTTCCTCCCTTCCATGCTTTTCCCCCATGTCCACTCTCTCAGATCCTCCTTTTAGTCATCAGACATATATCTTGTTGTGTGCCTAGCACTGTGCTAAGAAAGACAGAGGGCCAGAAAATAGGAGTCCCCTTCTCTCCTTCAGTAAGACCAACACTGGAAGATCTGGAGAATGGTACAAGCCCCAGATATCAAACCCCTTATCCCATCCCCAACCCTCAATACATGTATTGTAGACTCAGATGCTTAAGGATCATTGAGGGCTGTAAAAGTCACCAGAGGCTTCATAAAGCAGAGGAGGGATCATAAGATCATAGATTTAGAGCTTAAAAAAGTGGGGGGACCTTAGAGGTCATCTGGTCCAACCCCTCACTTGACAAATGAGAAAGGAACCCTAACTTGGCTGATATCAACTCTTAGCTGTCCTCTTAAGACTATGAGCCCAATCCCAAGGGCCAAAGGACCAGGTCTCTGCCTTGTGTTGAATGTTCCCAGTGTAGAGTGGATGGGGAAAGTGATCAGGGTCTGCTGGAAAGGTGTAGGATGGCAAAGCTGTCCCCAGCCTGAGCCTCCGTGTAACCAACCGCCTCTCGTCTGGCCCCATAGATTGCAGACTTTGGCCTCTCCAACCTCTATCACCAAGACAAGCTCCTGCAGACCTTCTGTGGGAGCCCCCTCTATGCTTCACCAGAGATCGTCAATGGGAAGCCCTACATGGGCCCAGAGGTGAGTAGCTCCAACTCCCCAACCCACTGGTCTCCCTTGGGACTCCTTTGCCTTCCTGGAGCCCATGGTCTAGTCTAGCTTGGTGAGACCTAGGGATAAACACGAGTCCTTAGCCTGGTCCAGAAGTACAGGTGATATTTATAGGGTGTTAGAAGGGGGACTAGATACTGAACTGAAGAGCGAAGACCACCTCAAATCTGCTATGTGACCTTACTCAGGCAACAAATTCTGTGGGGCTCATTTTCCACAGCTATGAAATGAGGAGGTTGGATTATGTTTGTGTTCTTCTAGTTTCCATGCTTCAGATAACATTTAGGGCACCTGGGCATTGCCCATGCCATGTTAAAACTGGCCATTCCTTAGATCCAGGTAGGACTATCTTGCACAAAACCTCAGTCCTTCCTGCTCCAACATAGTTGTCTTTCCACCATGACAAGGAAGGAAGGGTGCCTACCATTGGCCCTCAAAATCCAATATATCCAAGGGCATTTATTTCTTTTCCTTGGATCCATGGTTGGGGTTGGGGGGGCAGGGAGGCTGGCAGGTCTGCCCAGGAAGTGTCTGTTGCTAATGCCCCTCTCTCTGTGTCAGGTGGACAGCTGGTCTCTGGGTGTTCTCCTCTATATTCTGGTACATGGCATGATGCCTTTTGATGGACAAGATTATAAGAGCCTTGTGAAACAGATCAGCAATGGGGAATACCGGGAACCCATCAAGCCTTCTGGTGAGTATCATGAGATATACGGGTTCACAGGATTTTCCTGGTAAAGCACCTTCCTCTCTCTGGCTCCCTTAGTAAAACAGAAAGAAGGACAAAAGAGCAACTCAGAATGACTGTAAATCCAAAGAGGCTTCAGATGTCACCCTCCATTCCCGATATTTTATCTCTTCCTTCCTCCCTCCAAATTTATTCCAGAAAATGGGAATATCTCTAAGGAAAATGGATTATGGGTCACCCTCCTTCCTTGGGATAATGTTTTCCTATAATTGGGAAAGTTCCTTCTAATAACTTGTTCAAACTCTTCTTATTCATTTTAAAGGAAAATTAAGGCCCCTTTCAGTTGGAGGAGAGTTCAAAAAAAGGCTTATGACTTTCTTCTTCAGGAATCATTTTGTATCTTATTATTTGTCCCTGTGCCCCTTTCTCCTCCATGGAGAAAAGGAAGATGTCAGACAGTCAACAACAGGACCTCAAGACTACCTCTTTGTGCTAAGTGCCAACCTGGGCACTAAGAGGGTAGAGGGTGGGGAAAGGCCTATCAAGGATATCATAGATGATAATGATCCTTGAGAACCTAAGTGTAAGGAAGACACACAAAGGAAGCAGGACCAGCAAATCAACAGTGACCAGGGGCTAAGGTGACAGTATACACTAGAGCCACCTCCATGCTGAGGGGTCCAGATATGGAATGGAGGACTTGGTCCAAAACAGCTTCCTGGAAAAGGGGAAGTTTGAATGGGAACTGGCCTAATGGAAAAGGAGTGAAGAATGTCAGGGGCAGAGAAAGGAGAGAATGAACAAGTTCAGTCAGTCAGTCGATGAGCATTTATTAGGTGTTTACTGTCTGTCTGGTAAGCTCTGCATGGAGAGACCATCTGGAGATGGTCTGTTCTCTCAAGGAACTCACATTCTAATAGGGGAGATAATAAATAACTAGGAGCAGAGATAGTGTGTGTGTATATATGTATATACACACACACAGGGGCAATACTAAATTTAGTATTTATATATATTTAGGCAATCGGGGTTAAGTGACTTGCCCAGGGTCACACAGCTAGTTAAGTGTCTGAGGCCATATTTAAAATCAATTACTCCTTACTTGAGAGCCGGTGCTCTTGGATAGTCCACCTAGTTGCCCTAAGCTGGGATAGTATTAATCTTAGTAGGGTGACAGGAGGTAGGGGAGAGGCCCTCAGAAGAAGTCTGGTACTTCTTCTTGGGATGCTCTATTGATCCCATTGCTTTCTTTTCTGCTTCCCAGATGCTTGTGGACTGATCCGATGGCTGCTGATGGTGAACCCCAACCGTAGGGCCACCCTGGAGGATGTGGCCAGCCATTGGTGGGTCAACTGGGGCTATGCTATGCCAATCGGAGAGCAGGAGGCTCTTCAAGAAAGCAGGGCTACAGGAGGAGATTCCCCTCGGGCCACGGTGGCTGAATGGCTCCGCCGCTCCTCTCGGCCCCTCCTGGAAAATGGTGCCAAGGTGTGCAGTTTCTTTAAGCAACATGCGACAGGTGGAGCTGGTCTGGAGCGCCAGCACTCACTTAAGAAGTCCAGAAAGGAGAATGATATGGCTCAGTCTCTCCAGGGGGGTGGAGCTCCAGAGGCATCCCCTGGCCCAGGCAAAGGAATTCTGCCCAAGAGTATCCTCAAGAAGAAGGGGGTGTCTCCCACAGAGGGACAGAGAGAAAACTCAGGGGAGCCTACACCTGAGCCCACCATGACCCCCATCAGTCCCAGGAACACCACCCTGGCGCTACCCAAGAAGGGTATTCTCAAGAAACCTCGGCAGAGGGAATCAGGGTATTACTCTTCCCCTGAACCGAGTGATTCGGGGGACCTTTTGGATGCAGGTGATGTGTTTGTGAACAACTACCCCAGTGTCAGGGAACCTTCAATTCCCCCACATCTCCCCCTCCGTCGCAAAGGCATCCTCAAACATAATGGCAAGTTCTCAGGGGCCTCTCAGGAACTCACAGTGTTTGGTTCTCTGGATGAGCTGGCCCCAGCCCTCTCTTCCACTCGGGTCCCTCGCCCATCAGTAGCTGTGAGTGAGGACAGCATCCTGTCCACGGAGTCCTTTGACCAGCTTGACCTACCAGAACGCTTACCTAACCCTAAGCGAACTCTGCGTGGCTGTGTGTCAGTGGATGACCTTATGGGCCTAGAAGAGCCAGCGCCCCAGGGCTCTGGCTCCAGGCTCAGGCGATGGAGGCAGGATCCCCTTGCTGACAGTTGCTTCTCCCTGACGGACTGCCAGGAGGTAACTGAAGTGTACCGACAGGCACTCGCTGTTGGTATGAAACTCAGCTGAGAGTGAGAAAGCAGCAATTCCACCCCATCCCTTGTGTCTGTAAATGAAAGGCTCAAACATTTCACTATACCTCGGTCTCAGAACTGTCTTGCAGACTGAGCTCACCATCATGGCGGCTTATGCCCTCAGGGGGCATAAGAAAGGGAAGAAAAGAGGTGAGAGTTAGCAATCCCCCCCTTTAAACCATATGTCTTGGTCACCCCCAATGGAAAGGAAATGGGAAGACAGGTGGCCAAAGACTTCTGAATGGACAATATACACGGGGCCAACTCCTTCTGATATGCCAAGTAAGGACTGATTATATAACTGGATCCACCTCCACCAGGAGACCCTGTCACTCCAGTGTGAGGAGAGGTGTTGAGTAGGCTTGGAAGACATCCAAAGGAGTATCTTCAGAAGAAATGAATTCTTTCTCGAACCTAAGCTCCAAAATTGAAATGAAGCACACATTGATGTGCCTTTGTGACTTCTACAGGGTCATGGCATTGGTGTCTCTGGTACCTTTCTGGGTGCAGGGGAGGGTCCACCCAGTAGTTTCCCCTGCTGCCTATGCATGAGCCCTGACTCGTATCAGGCTTTTCCCTCTGAACCATTGAGAGAAGCTGCTATAAATCCACAGGACTTGAAAAGGGCCCTTTGCTGCTGCACAAATAAAATGGCCATCTCAGTGGGGGCCCAGGCTCCTGGATCTTTGAACCTCAAATGAGGAAGGCTTCTGGCCCTCCTCATTCTTTCCCCAGTTCCCCACCCCAGGCAATGTCTGGCCTCTTCTCTAATGGGTGGGTGAATGGATCACTGTCCTGGGGTCTTAATGCCTTGAAAAGAGAAGTTTTTTATTTATTTCTATTTCCTCAGTCATGTGTTATTTTTTTAAAAAATGAATCTTACTTTTTTCAATAATATGGATGCATCCTCCAGAAATGGTGTTTTGGTGTGGTTTTTTTGTAATGCGTTGTTATAGTCACAAGGAACAAAATAAAACAGAAATACACACAAAAAAATAGCAATAATCAAATTTCAGGGAAATGAAAGTATATAAGGAAACAGACTGTGTGACCCAGCCCCTTACTGATCTATTTTAAATCAAATCTTCCTGTTACTGTCATGGGCCCTGCCATGATTTTTCAGGCTTGCAGCATTCAGCTCTACTGGCTTCACTACCTCAGCTGAGGATGGCTCTTTGTTCTCAGCACATCTCCTTGGCGGAGTGCAGGATTGGCCCAACTTGCTCACCATCCTGGTTCCTGGGGGGCTTTGGGAAGGCCTCTGTACTCCTGCCATTTCCAGCAGATGCGTGGTAGCCCTTTCCCCACTGGAGTTATCCAATTGCTTAAATCAAATTGATCTCAGATTTTGGAAGCTGAGTCAAGGGTTACACTGGCAGATAAGCACTTACTTGCAAGTAGTTAATTTTAGCTATTTTATTAGACAAAGATTTAAGAACAGCATTGCCCCTCCTTGGGCCTCAGGGTTCCTGAAATCTGAGATGAGTATCAGGGATGCTTTCAGGACGACCCAGAGTGTTAGTGTAGGTGAGAACCATATATATAATAAGCACCATGAGTTAATCACAGCATAGAGGAATCAACCATGACAGCAGGGCCAATGTCAAGTCTCAATTAGCCAATCACAATAAGAGGAACACAAGTATTGTGCAAGCAAACCCAGGCACACAAAACTAGTCAAGGCAGGCATTGTCATTAGACCTAGGTAACTAGTCTACCAAATAGTTTGCTAAGACCTTGACCCATTTTAATGATGTCCTCTAAACTGACAAAGGAAAAAGTTGATATTCAAGACACCACAAATAAATACTTATTCATAACATCACAAATGACACAATTTCTGAAACTGAGTCCATCCCTTATAACCTTCCAAAAGGAAGCATACCTAATGTCTTGACCCCAAGATTTTTCACAGAACTTGGGACTTGGAAGGCCCCTTAACAGCCATTTACCATAACCCATACGCAAAAATAATTCCTTCTATAGCATACCCAACTATTGGACATCTAGTTTGTCCTTTAATTAAGAAATGGATCTGAAGAAATTAGAATCTTTCTAACTAACATTAATGTGTGTGGTAGGGATTAAGTGTATTTGAAAGATCTTCCCTCATTTATTTTTAGTAAATTTTCCCCTTAAATTCTCTGATGTTTTGTTAGGCTTGACCTATTGCCAAAGGCTTTCCCATATATTAGTCAATTAGTCAATAAACATTAAGTGTATACTAAGTACCAGGAACTTTGCTAAGTGCTGGAGATCTAAAAAGAGGCAAAAGTTTCCCTGCCCTCTAGATAGGCAGGGATGGAAGGAGGCAGCACACAAAAGGGAACTGGAAAAACAGCCCTCTCCTCAAATTGGAGGCTTGGGGTTCATGACTCCTAATCAGAAAGACAGGGTGGTGATAAAAAGTGGAATCCCAAGACTAGTAGAATCTTGGATGCCCTAGGGCAAAGTCCAATTTGAAGAGAGACTTCTTATGGCTAATGAAGTATGCTCTTGATTTTGGATAGCATGCTGGTAGCTACAAGTGTTGGAATGTTGCTGTCTACTGGATGAGATCTTTAACTAATTATCAAGAGTTTGAGGAAACCATCCACACCAAAAAAATCAAGTGGATGAAAAATACCCATTATCTAGATTACTACATCCAGTTAGTAAGCATTTATTAAGCACCCACTGTGTGCTAGGCACTGTGACAAGCTCTGGGTATACAAAGGCAAAAGACTGTTCCTGCCCTCAAGAAACTCACCATCTAAAGGAAGAGACAGGAAACAAATATGTACAAACTATAAGAAGGATAAATAGGAAAGAACAAAGGGAAGGCACTAGAATTAAGAGGGATTGGGAAAGGTTTCCTGTAGATGGTGGGATTTTAGCTGGGACTTAAAAAAAGCCAGGAAGAAGAGAATTCTAGGCACCAGAGACAGCTAGAGAGAATGCCTGGAGACAAGAGCCTTTTTCTCAGACACCACCTGGAGATTGCACCTTTTCCTGAGATCCTGCTTCTACAGCTTCTACTGAGAACTTCCAAGGACCAGGCTGAGAAACTGTTGTGAGTCTGAGAGGGATCCCTGCTTGAGGGA
>CM053593.1:88279551-88340706 GCA_028646575.1 Pseudocheirus occidentalis
CCATTTCTTATAGCACAATAGTATTCCATTACATTCATATACCATAACTTGTTCAGCCATTCCCCAATTGATGGGCATCCCCTAAATTTCCAGTTTTTTGCCACCACAAAGAGAGTGCAATAAATATTTTTGTACATATGGGTCCTTTTCCCACTTCTATGATGTCTTTGGGATACAACCCCAAAAGTGGTATTACTGGGTCAAAAGGTATGCCATTATTTATAGCCCTTTGGGCATAGTTCCAGATTAGACTACAAATTCTAATATGTATTCTGCACTCCAATCTAAATTGTTTTAGACTATATTGGTGCTAGGGAACCTGCGACCTCAAGGTCTTCTAGGCCCTTGGGTTTCAGCCTTTTGATTGAGTCCAAATTTTACAGAACAAATCCTTTTATTAGGGGGATTTGTTTTGTGAGGTTTGGATTCAAAGGGCCACACCTGCCCCTGGAATAGAAGCTTCTAGAGGGCAGAAACTGCATCTGAACTGTTTCTACACAGCGGCCAGAATAGAGCTTCAGATATTAAAAACTTAAAAAAAAAATGATAATGAACATCAAGGGCAAATGGTCATAAGATGACTGGGGATAAGTGGGGACAACTTCTAGCCATGGCACACATAGAACTCCTCCCACCGAGTTGAGATAGCCTTGGCTCACATGGCAAAATATCCACTGTCTAATGGTAAAGTTAAAGAGTCAGAAAAGACAGTGGAAATAGTTCAGGCATAATTAGTATGGGGAGGGGCTATAGGTAGCCCCTCAGTACTCAGAGGCTCTTACTTTTGCTCTACCAGTAAACTCTTAGGACTTGGCTTTGGAGTGCTTCCCCGCTGGTTTCTTATTGTGAACACCTCTCTAGCAGACCTCGATCTCCCACCATCCAGCAGGGCTCTCAAGAGAGGAAAATGGATGTTTTGTTTTTTTCCCCCTGAGCAACTAAGCTTTCAGACTGATGAGTCATCTTCAGGTTCCCTCCCCCCACCCATCTCTAGGCCTCTGGCTTCCCACAACACCCCTTCCCTACAGCTGGACAATAGAAAGAATGCCTTATGTATGCACTATGGGAACAGTAGGGTCTTCCTCCAAGCCAGTGAGGGCAGGGCCAGGGCTCCACATCAGGGCTGACCAAGAACAGGACTCAGCTGTCCTGAGTCACAAATCAGTTGTTTGTGTACAAGGATGAAGAGGGAGGCGTCTGGAATGGAGGTCTGGAATGGAGATCACCGGAGGTGGGGGGAGCCTGAGGGAAAAGAGATTCCTCACATAGGAACGGGAAATATCTTTGCCCTAGAACATTAAGGATAATAATAAATCTCTGTCAAGGGCTTTTAAAGTTATAAAACACTTTCCTTATGACAGTCTGGTGAGGTGGGTAATCAATCTGTCCATCAAGCAAGCATTAATTAGCACCTTAGTGCTGGGGTTACAGATGACACAATCTAAAAAGTTCCTGCCCTCAAGGGGACCATGGTTCAACAAGGAAAACAAGATACACACAGAGAAAAGTCTACACAAAAAATAGGAAGGGAAGATTAGATTTGTGTGTCCATTAGCATAGGGAACTCCCAAGCTAGGAAATGCCTTCTATGAGTGCAAATGACAGCTTTACAACTTAAATAGTCTTAGAGAGCTACCTAAGGCACAGAGAAAGCAAGTGACTTGCCTGTAGTCGATCCACTTGCATCAGATACTAGGAATATGTCCTGGTTACAAGACCAGGTCTCTATGCAATATGCCATGCTGACTCTACACAAAATAAATACAAGGAAACTGGAAAAGAAGGCACTAGCAACAGAGGGATCCTAATAACAGGAGTGGTGTGAATATTTTTATCTTCCTTTTATAGAAAGAGAAACTGAGAAGGGGAACCTTCAGGGTTAAATAACCTGTCCCTTCCCTGCCCCCCTCCCCATAGCCAAGGTCACATAGCTAGTAAATGTGTAGGTGAAATGCAAATCCAGGACTCTCCAAGTCTAAACATTCTCCCCACTATCCCATGCTCCCTCTCCTGACAGCTACCATCCTAAAGTTTGGAGGATCTCTCTGCTCACTCTCACCTCCCATGGCCTAGAGGGATGTGAGAGAAGAGAGAAATCATAGGATTCAGGGGCAGCTCTTCTCTAGATATGACTGGGGCCATGGCTTAGTTTGGGGGTCAGCTCAGAGGCCCTGGGCTTATCGTGAGCTCCATCTTAGCCCCACCCAGGAGCGGCCAGCCATTCTACCCTCTGAAAACAGGGCATCTCCATAAAGCCATCCTACTACTGGGGATTTATGGGGTGGCATGTTCAGTTTGTGGCTCAGGAATACACCAGTAGTCACTATAAATCTCCACCCAGCTTTCCCACTGGGAGAGGTGGGGAACTGATTTAAAACTTTCTGGGAGGGAAGCTGCCAGCCAACTTCCTAAAACAAAAGGGAACTTGCCTTGAAGTCACGGCTACTCTCTTCAAGGTTCCATGGTAAATTTGTGGGTAGAGAACCTCAGTCCTAAAGAAGAGATGATTCTCTTCTGCTGGGGTCTATTCTTTCGGGAGTTTCAGCAGTAGGGAGGTGGGACTGGAGTAGACAAATCATTTGGACCTGGCTGGCTGGTGAGGAGTCAAGGGTGATGGAAGGATATGAGATTCGGCTGTTTCCTGGAACATGGGTGCTTGACCTTTTCTGTGTCATGGATCTCTCTGGCAATCTTGTAAAATCTATGGACCCCTTCTTAGAATGTTCATAAATAGAGGAAATGGGTTAGTGAAAAATACAGATGCCATTCCCCTATCTATAACCCCTTAGAGGACCCATGAATTCTAGGTTAAGAACCCCTGCTCTAGGGATACCCATCAACTAGGGAATGGCTGAACAAGGTGTAATATATGATTATATGGGATATTATTGTGCTATAAGAAATGACAAGCAGTATGATTTCAGAAAAACCTGGAAAGACTTACATGAACTGATGCAAAATGAAGTGAGCAGAACCAGGAGAAGCAACATTGTATGATGATAATCTTTGAATGATTTAGCTATTCTCAGGAAAACAATGATCCAATATAATCCCGAAGGACTAATGATGGAAAATGCCACCCAAAGAAAGAACTGATGTCATCTGAATGCAGGCCAAAGCTTTCTTGCTTTCTTTCTTGAGTTTTCTTGCACATAATGACTAATATGGAAATGTTTTACACGATCACATATGTATTAAAAAAGAAGAGCCCCTTGCTCTGCAGCAGGGAAGAAGAGGCAAGGGGCTAGCCCTGTAGCAGGACAAATGATACGGAAGACTCGGGGAATGACTTCCTGAAGGTGATAGGGAACAGGCAACTGGGGAAGAGATGACCACAGCTGGACAGTGGACGCCCTCTTTCTGCCAGGCACAATCAGAGTATTGAACCCAGCATAGTCCCTGGTATGACTGGTCAGCCTAGGCAGTGAATGAATTATTGTTTCTCAGGTTGAAACACAAGCTGCCTTCTGTCAAGTTTCACTGGGGAGAATCAGCTCCCTGGATTTGTGGGGTGAGGGGAAAAAGAGAGTCAGGAAAAGAGGCCTGTCACCTTGGTGCCGTCTTCCCCTCAGCCCTAAGCTAGGGACAGAAGGTCTCAGTGTGACCAAGTTTATAGCTGGACCAGGGCAGGGCAGAGTGGCACAGTGTGGCCTTTGTCCCTGGAGCTGAGGAGCCAGCTGGGGCTGTCACTGAATGATTGGTGCCAGGGTAAGGAGGGAGTTGCTAGTGTTGGGGGGGGGGGGCTAGTTTGCCTGGGTCATCAATGAGTTAAAGGAGCTGTTGGGAGTGGGGAAGAGGAGAGGGAAGAAGACTGCATTGACCCTGGTTAGGGCCTGAGTGCAAGTGGCGGGAGGGCGGGAGTGAAAGGGATACAGAATAAAGGGGACTCAATTTGTCATGGAAAACGCAGTCTTGATGGACACTGTCCTGGCTTACCCCAAGCCCATCAGTCTGGAGCAGGATAGAGTATCTCTGCTTTGGGTCATGGGCCCCTCCTTAAGGAACCATCTTCCTTCCCCCATCCAGGTCATTCTGGAAAGTTTTCAGCCCCGCTCTCCTGTCTACTTCCTCCTGAGCTGACGCCAGTCTACCCAAGCACTTCCTGCAGGGACAGGGGAGGAGGAGGAGAGTATATAGCATGGGCAGAGGAGGGAGGAGCTTGAGGGAAAAGGCCTGGGAGCAAGCCAAATGCTCATGTAGACACAAAAACCTAGATATACTTACGCACTTTTGCTTTCCTTGTAGTTTGAAAAGGGGGAGAATCAACAAACGTTGAAAGGGACCTTAGAAATCAATGAGTCCAATGCCCCCATTTTCCAGATGAAGGAGCTGAGGCTCACAGAGGGGAAGTAATTTGTCCAAGTCTACACAGTGAATTAATGACAGAACCGGACACCCACGCCATAATGTTCTTCTCTTCCAGGAGGTGCCCTGCCTCCTTCCCCAAAATTTAAAATGTTTTTCCTGCCAACCCCCATGCCATTACTAGCTTCTATTCTGTCCCTCTTGACCACAGCCAAATCTGAATCTTGATTCTGGGCCAAGCAATAAAGGTACCCCAAGAAAAGAATTCCAGGAAGTTTTGGGGCACAGGAAGCCCTTAATGCCAACTTACTTTCCTGGTTTTCTCCATCCAAAAAAGTAGGTTCGGCCAAGCTGGCAAGTGGATGCTTCCCTGGCACTAATAAGATGCTTTTAGATCATGAAAGTTCTAGGTGGAGGGAGGAAAATAGAGAGCATGGTCAGCCATGAGGTGAAGGACTGAATAAGAGCAAATGAGTGAGAAGATGAAGGGGAGGAGGAGGCAAAAGAACCACTCACTGCTATCCTGTTAACCCTCCTGAGGATGAGCTAATGGTTCACAGTGGGCCCAGGAATGAGACCCTTCATCTCCCCTCCTCCCCATCACAGAATGCTGGTCTAGACTCTAGATGGAACCTTGGAGCACAGCTGGTCACTAAGCACACTGAAGGTGGGGAAGGGAAGTGATTAACCCAAGGTAAAAGCAGTTTAGTGATAAAGCCTAGACTAGGCCCTAAGTCTCATGACTCCCAAACCAGGGAGAATCTTTCCATTATACCACATGGTCATGAGTCAATATGTCAGGAACCACCCCTTCCCCCAGCTCCAGCAGGCCAGAACAGGCCAGGCCACTGGTCCCTGGATGTCTGGCCTTTCCTCCACCCTGCTCTCCCCCTACCCCCAAAAGAGTAGAGGTTGCTCCACCCCAGACCACAAGATTAACTCTATGGCTTTGGGACTGGGTAGCTGAGAAGGCCACAAACAGGCTGCCCTAGCAGCAATGGAAGAGGTTGGCATTAGGATTAAGGCTGCTGCTCTAAGTCAGGAAAGGATGGACCCCAAGACAAGCTCAGTGTTGGTCTGGCAGAGTTTGAATTCTCACTCTGGCAGTAATGAGTGGTGTGACATTTGGAGAGCCACTAAACTTCCATGTGCCTCAGTTGGCTCTTCTGCCAAATGGGGATAATATTCTCTATTGCCCATCCTTCCATTGCTATCAAGTGAGAGACCACATGCAAAATTGATTTTTAAATTGAGAGAGGCCACACAGGGATGGAGAATGGAGCTGTGATTTCATTAGGAGAGGGAGGTGATGTCAGACTCAAATAGAAATAGCTGCATATTTGACTTGAATCAAAACCACAATTAACATTATCTATGTTGTACTGTATTTTTGAAATTTTTGCTCAACATTTACCAATTACATTTTAATGTGATTTGGGTAGCTCTGGGGGGTTTTCTTAGCAGCCCACGTAAGCCTGGTAAGTCTGATATCAGGGACTCCCATGTGAGGAAACTCTCTTTACCAATGCAAGTTGGCAGCTTTTCTGTAACTCATTGTCTAAGAGAGTCGCCTGAGCCGCAGAGATATTAAATGACTTGCCCAGAGTCATAGAGCTGGTATGTGTTGGGGCAGGACTTGAACCCGGGTCTTTCTTGCCAGATCTCTATCCACTAGGTCATGCTGGTGCTGCACAGATTAAAACTAGGGTAACAGCTGTAGCATATACTTCATAAGGTTGTTGTGAGGTTCACATGATGTAATATATTAAAAAGGGCTTTGTCAACCCTAAAGCACTACAAAAATGCCAACTAATACAATAATGATGATGATCCTGTGATCCCAATGGTCCTTACTCTTCCCTGTTCCCCATACCTCTCCCTTTCTTATTCCCTACCTTTATCTACTGTCCTGTCCTCCGATGACCTGACCTTGACATTCAGATCCCAGACACTGCTGGCTCAGACTCAGAAGGAAAGAGGAGGTGACTTTGAGTTAATTCGAAAAGACTAGAAGGCCCAACAGCTGGTTCCCTCACCCAAAGAAAAAGTCAAAGTGAAAGCTTGGCCCGGGTCCAGGCAAATGTATTCCATCAGCTTGTACCTCCCTGCCAGCTTTAGGAATGTTTCAAAAGAGCAAAAGACTGTGTTCGACTGAGCTTTACAGACGTCACAACCATCTTCGGACGTTTGTCTAAATGGGTTTTTGGAGACATTCCCTTCTGACTGGGGAAACTTGGCCAGGGTTCCAACAGGACGCTGGTGATTGAACTGATAACGTTTCTTCTCCCCATCACGCTGACGTCCTCTCTACCACAAAGGTTATGGCTTGCCCAAAACAGCTTTGTTGCCCTGTAGTGGATTTCAAGCTTCTGTATCTTCATGAGGAAGCCAAGCTCTCCATTGCTCCCCCAACAAGATCCTCGTTCTGGTGGGGTGCTGTGCCCCCTAGCTTTTCTTACCTCCGGAGGGAAGGAGCCATAAAGGTAGCAGGGGCTAGGGAAGGGAGGCAGCCCCAGACTTCATATCCTCAGAGGTAATCACCCCTGGGGAAGCCAGAAGGGATTAACTCAACTCTACCTCCCCCCTCCCACAGCAGATGCTTTGGAGGCAATGACTGGAATTTAAAGCACATTTTTATAGCCTTCCTTTGGAATGCAGGAGGCAGGGTTAGGTTAGGAGGCAGAGTTTCTAGATCAGTCCCTCCTTGCTCTATAGTGGAGGCCACCGTACAAAGGCCCCATCATCTCTGAAGTAGCCTTGTCCCAATAAGAGGTCAAAGGACCATAGATTTTGAACTGGAAGGGGCCTCAGAGGTCATCTTGCCTAACCCATTCATCTTACTAATAAGGAAACTAAAATCCAGAGAGATAAAACAACTTTTGAGAGGTCACACAGGTAGTAAACATAAAGCCACGATTTGAACTCAGGTCTTCTAACTTAAAGGCCAGCACTCTTTCCGCTGCACCAGACTGATTTCAAGGCTTCCAGCCATGAATCTGAATCCCCAGATTTTCAGAGATAGCATCAGTCTTAGAGATCAGTCAGTCTGTTTAATGCCTTTACTTAACCAGAATGGTGGTTTGCCCAAGGTCACAAAGTGAATTAATAGCAGACAGGACATGCCCACCTTCCTGTTTGGAATAGGTTTGTTTTGGGATTTTAGCAAGATCCAAGAAGTCCAAATCGACATAGTTCTTGTCCTTCTCCTATGCTCCCCTCAAAAGGTACAGGATTACCTGGGCCACTCATTCATTCATTTAACCAACATGGATTGAGCACCCAATACATGTAAGTGCATATGGTAGGTACTGTAAGACATGTGCAGATAGCTCTTATTTTATTTTATTTTTAAAAAGGATAATCACAAAAATCCTATGAAGGAAGATGCTGTCAGCATACAGAAAACACACACACACACACACACACACACACACACACAGATTTGTGTCTACTTATAACCATCTCGAAGTTGGGCGGGGGAGAGAGAGAAGAAAAAAAAAGAAAGTTACATGATAACTTTGTTGTATATTTGAAAGGAAAAGCAAGTTGTATATGATGGATCTGTTTTTCTTTTCTACTTTGTTATGGAAATGTTGGTTTTATCTCTTAAGTTCAGAATAAAACAAATAAAATTTTTAAAAAGGACAGAAAGTGAAAGGTGGGATGATAGAGGCATATTTCAAAAGGAAGAATGGAGATTACAGCTCAGAAAATGATGGGAGGGAGTAGAAGCCATCACTTTTCCTAGAGATCTTTAAATTTCTGGAAAACCCAGATAGACAGGGCAGAGGGTAGGGGGGAAATGGGCAAAATAACTTGCAGCCAAAGAATTGGAGCTTTGTCATAGACTTAACAACAACAAGCACAAAGTGGGCTGTGTTGGGCCCTGGGGAGATACAAAGTTTAGACATAACAGGTCTTGCTTTCAGGGAGTTCTCAGGCTAAGACACATATGCAGATAACTATAATACAAAAGAATACAATAGGCTGGCTCAGTGACAAGGCTGGGTTATGTCTGGTGATCTGAAAGGGGTCTGGGATGGATGGGGAGATTCACCACTGAGTCTCTTGGATGCAACATGGAGCCCTTGGATCAAAGTAGGACGTGGAAGGAAGACAATGGACAAAGAAATTGTTCTCTGTTCCCCCAACTCAGCCTACCATCTCCTAAGGCATCTGTGGGTTGACTTGTGACCAGGGAGGAACCAAATCCAAGCCCACAGCCCCACCTGTAACATGGCAGGGATGGGGGGCTGACTAACAAATGGGTGGAATCCTAATGGGAGGTTCAAACCTGACATTAATGAGGTCATCCTTTTAAGAAGTAGGGCTGGGTCAGCAGAGTAGCGTAAAAGCTTACTTCTCTGTCTCTTAAGGGGGAGATTTTCAAGCCTTCATTGTACTGCTTAACTCTTCTCCTTTCCTACTTTAAACCCAAGCCCTTCAGAAGACAATATTTCCCTGAAGAATTATATTTGTGAACACTAGAGCATCTGGGAGCTTAAATGATCGCCTTCTCTCTTTATATCCCCTTCCAAAACCTTAAAAGACAGGTTCAAAGAATCTTTAGCCCCTACCCGTAAGAGGACCCTTTCCCCATAGCTTTATTGTTTAGTTGTGCCTGATTCTTCGTGACTGACCCCATTTGGGGTCTTCTTGGCAAACTTACTGAAGTAGTTTGCCATTTCCTTCTCTAGCTTATTTTACAGATGAGGAAATGGAGGCAAAAAGGGTTAAATGACTTGCCCAGGGACACACAGCTAGTTGATATCTGGGGCCACATTCGAACTCAGTCTTCCTGACTTCAGGCCCAGTGCTCTATGCCCAGAGCCACCTAGCTGCCCAGTATTTACCCTCCCCCACACGGTGAATTCCCATTGACAGGATTTATGTTTATTTTATGATCCAATCTAATACAAAAAAAAATTAAGTGACAGATATCAATGGAGACAAAGATGAAACAATCCTTGCCCTTTAGAAGTTTACATTCTACTGGGTGAGTTTTACTTTAATTGTCATCCTCAAGGCTCAAGTAATAAGACTCTCCTTGACATATCACTTGAGAAAATCATAGCATCATAGCCCTGGAAGGGCCTTGAGAGGACATTAAGTTCAGCCCCCTCATTCTACAGATGGCTGTGCTGAAGCCCAGAGAGCCTAGAGGCTAAGTACTTTGGGCAGGGTCACACAGCAAGTCAACATCTAAGGTGGGATTTGAACCCAAATCTTCTGGACTCCAAGTCTATCCACCATACCACACTCAATAGACTCCAGTGGCTCTTTAGGATCAAATGAAAATTCCTCTGCTGGGCGTTTAAAGCCCTTTACAGCCTGCCTTCAATCTATCACTCCAACTATATTATACACTTCTTGCCGTCTTTATATTATGTAATTCTCTGACCACACAAGTGATTAGAGTGCCGGGTGTGGAGACAAGACTCATTTTTCTGAGTTCAAATTCAGCCCCAGATACTAACTAGTTGTATGACCTTGGACAAGTCACACTAAATCCTGCTTGCCTCAGTTTCCTCATCTGTAAAATGAGTTGGAGAAGGAAATGACAAACCACTCCAATATATCTACCAAGAAAACCCCAAATGGGGTCACAAAGAGTCAGCCACAACTGAAATGACTGAACGACTACAATGCTTCCCTTCATGTACCGTACAGTCCAACAAGCTGGTACTATTGTTGTACATACGCGATACTCTCCCTTCTTCATGTCTTTGCTCAGGCCTGGAATGTAGTCTCTCCCTGTTTCCATCCTGACTCCCTAGCTTCCTTTAAAGTTCTGTCCAAGGGGCCCCCTTCTTTCTCCATGAGATCTTTCCTGATCCTCCCAGCTGCTAATGATTTCCCCAAAATAATCACTTTGTGTTTATTTTGTATACAGTGTCCCAAAAGTCTTAGTGCAGTTTTTTTTCTGTTAACTGCACTGAGATTTATGTACATGTGTGCTATCTCCCTGAGAGATCACAAGTCCCTCGAAGGCAGGGACCATTTTGTTTCAGCCTGTGCCTCAATGCTGTGCAGTGTCTGGCACGGGGTAGGTGCTTAATAAATGTTTATTGATTAAATAATTGACTGAGATGTTCTTTGGGAAACCAGCCCAAAGGCGTGCTGCCCAAGAGATGAACTCAGAATTAGAGGGTAACCACTCAATTCTGCTTATCCCTCCCTCTGCCAGAGACACTGAGATGCGTGCCAGGACAGTCCCCATAGACCATTCGTCTCTGCTTGAGCTGCCCTTCTGGTGGTCGTCCCAATGGAGGCAGGGCTGGAGTTGACCAGCCCAGGAAGATCCATCTGCCTCCTACACACTCTGAGATTCTACTACTTCCTCTCTTCGTCTCATATCCATGGAAGGAGTTCTTTCTTGGGCCTAATTTAAATTCCTCCTTTGACACTTCTAGCACCGATTCCAAGCAAGTCACTTAACCTGAGTGTCTTTAAAATGGGAATAATAATAACATCTAGCTTCCAGGGGCATTGTAATAATCAGATATTATACTACATGTAAAGCATTTAGTGTATGTAAAATGTTTGTAGACTTAAAGTACTATATAAATTCAGGCTGTTGAATTCTTATAGCCCTACTGTATTAACTTATGCCCATTTCCCCAATACTCTGCCCTTAGTAGAGAGTTCCATTAACTAGCATTTAGCAAGAGCCTACTATGTGTCAGGCATCGGGCTAAGCACGGGGTAAATGAGAGATGAAAGGAAAGTTGCTTGCCACCCTTCGTCTAGGAAGAGATGGAGTGACAACCATTAAGTCACCTTCCCCTTGGTCTTCTCTTTTCAAGGTAGAAGAATTCCAGTTCTATTCGTCTCTCTATGCAGGTCAGTTTCCCCATCCCCAAATCTCTCTTCCCCACAGCCACCTTCAGCTGTTGCTTCAATCAGTTCCTGTCTTGGGGAGTAGTAGTAGGGATAGAGATTGAAAAAAAAAAGGGAGAAAACTGGATATAGAATCAAGAGTATTGATTTTGCTGTAAGAGCACCTGGGTTCAATTAATTGTGGGAAGGAAAGAAGGAAAAGAAGAAAGGAAAGGAAGGAAGGAAACAAGGAAGGGAGGAAGGAAAGAAGGAAGGAAGGAAAGAAAAGAGAAAAGAAGGGAGAGAAGAAGGAAGGAAAAAAGGGAAGGAAGGAAAGAAGGGAGAGGAAGGAAAAAAAGAGGAAAAAAGGGAAAGAAGAAAGAGAAGGCAAAAAAGAAGGTAGGAAGAGAGAAAGGGAGGAAGTAAAGAAACAACCATTTATTTCTTCCTATACACCATTATATTATACACCACTATACACTTCCTATACACCTTTCCTTAGTTATGCTAAGACTTTGCAAATATTATCTCATCTGATTCTCAGAGAAATCCTGGGAGTTAGGTGTTATTATGATCCCCATCTTACAGATGAGAAAACTGAGGCTGACAGAGGTGCAGTGACTTGTCCAGGGTCACATAACTAGTAAGTATCTCATTTCAGATTTGAATTCAGATCTTCTGACTCCAGGCCTGGTGCTCTGTGCACTATGGTGCCACCTAGACGTGTGATAGTAGGGATAGAGATTAGACCACTTAACAAACCACTTAACATCCCTGAGGCTTTGTTTTTTCATCTATAAAACAAGGAGATTAAAAAGATAGGGCCACTAGATGGCCAGTGGACAGCGAGGAGGACCTGGGAAGACTCATCTTCCTGAGTTCAAATTTAGCTTCAGACACTTACTAGTTGTGTGACCCTGGGCAAGTCACTTAACCCTGTTTGCCTCAGTTTCCTCATCTGTAAAATGAGCTGGAGAAGGAAATGGCAAACCACTCTGGTATCTTTGCCAAGAAAACCCCAACTAGGGTCACAGAGAGTCAGACACACCTGAAATGAATGAACAATAACAAAACAAGATGGTGTCTGATATCTCCTCCAGCTCTAGCTCATGATCCTAGGATTGTGTGGTATCTTTTGTCACATTCCTATTTATACTCCCCTATACTCCCTTCCTATTCTTCCTCTTCCCCCTCCTCCCCTCAGTCCTCTGGGCCTCTTGCCCGTCAATCCTGGATTCTCATAATAACTTCCTAAATGACAGCTAGTGTTTCTCCCTCCAGTCTTTCACACAACGTCAAACAGAACTTCCCCAAACACTGCCTTCCTCATGTCTCTCCCCAACAGCCTGCAATTGCTCCCTACTGCCTCTCCCCATCACACTCAGACTTCTCTCCCTCCATCCTGCATAACCTTCCCCCCACCTTCATCCTCTTCTCAAACCTTTCCAAAAGATCTCATTATTGGAAAGAAGTTGGAGCTCATTGAGTCCAGCTTCCCATGGAATGCAGGGATCCCTTCTACAATGTTCATAAGTGGTCTCCAGCTACTGTTTGATGATTCCCAGGGACAAGAGACTTATGGCTTCTTAGGGTGGCCTATCCCGTCTCCGGAATCTCCATCACCCTGTCCTTCTCTAGGCAAGATTCGTCGCCATCTCCATCTCCCTTGCTTTGCTTATGTTATTCCCTTATGACTGGAAGACCTATCCCCACCTTACCCCCATCTACTTATCCAACTCCTACCCATCCTTTTAGAGACTCAACTCCTCCACGACTGTCTTTGACCATCTATCATATCAGTAGTATCACAGGTGAGCAATTATTTGTCCCTTAAATCTTCCTGTGGGTTAGTTTTGTCTCCCCCCAGAGCCTGTGCTCTCTGAAGACAGGGTGTGCTTCTAACCCTTTTTTGCCATTCCCCACAGCACCCAGTCTGGTGCTAGACTCCCATCAGGAGCTCGATAATTACTTGATTAATATTGCAGGATCATTTGAGCCGAGGCATTGGGAAGGGAGCTGTGAGCTAATGACAGAGGCAGCCTCGGCCAGGGAGGGGGATGTCTGGGCTCCAATTGTCTGACTGATGTGGGGGCAAGGTTTCTAAAGTGGAGGGTTCCTCCTCTGGGCTGAAACCTCAGCTATATTCCTAGTCCTAGGGAGGGGCTGGTGTGACCTGCTGGGGCTTTATGCAACCTCATCTGCAAAGCTTTTTCCTGGCCCCCACAGATGAAACTGAATTCTCCTTCATCTGATACCCTACCTCCCCTCACTTAATCATCTTCTTACACACTTACCAGTCTATCATTTGTGAGAGGCACACTGGTTTCATGGATAGACCTCAGCCTCTGTATTTATTAGCTGTGTGACCCTGGGCCAGTCACTTCACTTTCTGTTAAAGGAGAATCATGATATCTGTAGTACCCAACTCACAGGGCAGCTATAAGGACCAACTGAGACACAGCAGGTGGGAACTTTAAAGTGCCCTTCTGATGTTTGCTATCATGCAGTATATATCACAACCATTCACTTGGAGGTTAAGAGATGAAAGGCACCTCAGGGGCCATCTAATCCAAGACCTTCACATGACAGTTGAAGAATATGATGCCCAGAGAGGTGAGAAGGGACTTACCCCAAGGCCACAGAGGTGCCAGGCGGCCAAGGGGCAGTGCCCCAGTTAAACTCGGGTTACAGGATCAGATTTTAAACTAGAAGTATATGGAGAATTAATAATAACTGAGGAAATAATCTGAGCTATATGAATGATTAGCAAAACAGGAATAATAAATGGGTTAATGGACTCCCCTGTCAGTTCAAAGACCCTGAAATACAGAGTGAGAAAGCTAGTGTGTTATTATGGTTTGGGGATGACCCTGGGCTCTTGAAGGCTGTTAGTATTGGTTCTAAGTGAGCCGGAAAGGCTTATCTGTTATTCAAAGACCAGCCTGTTTGGGTTTAAAAAAGCTTGTTACCAGGTTAGTTGCTGATGGGTTGTGATGTACTTTTCAACCACAGTAATTCTTGGAGACCATCTACTCAGTTGTAGAGGAGCTGAGAGAGGCAGCAATGGACAGTGATCCAATTATGTTGTATCTCCTCAATAGACCATGAGTGAGTGGTCCAAGCTCAGACCAGCTGGGTGGAGCCAGAGCTGGGACTCAAACCCAGAGTTCAGATTCTTAGTCTAGGAGTACTGGCACTATAGGCCAGCTTTGGGTGGGACTAGGGGAACCCATGTAGCTGTTGGTGCCCCTCTCTACAGGCTCAATGTTAAGATAGTCAACAGCTTATCCAAATGCTTGCACTCTCCAGGGAAGGAGCTATGCTAAAGTTTGGAAGCAGCTTAGAACATGGCACCCAGTCCAGCCAGTCTCTAATGCCAAGGGTAGGGAAGGGCTCTCTGACTCCCAGAATCCTAGTTTTGTCATGTCCTCTTTGGGCTGGTCCAGGAGTAGTTCTCATGTCCCTGATGCCCTTAGGCATCACCTCTGGTCCTGATCCTCCCCCTCCCAAACATGAGGATCCTGGTATCTGACACTTCAGCACACATCTCCATGGTCAAGGCATATTTAGCCTCAGTTCCAACAGCTGTAAAATGGGAATGATAACAGCATCTGTGTAAAGTTACAGTTGCTTGTTGACTATTGTGAGGATTAAGTGGGATGATACAGGGAGAAGAGGGCAAAGCCACTATATACATGTTAGCTGTTCTCTACCTAGCTATTTACATCAGATTGGAGGCTCCTTGAAGGCAGGACATTTCTGCCTTTCTTTGTATCCCCAGAATTTAGCCTGGCATACGACAGATACTCAACAAATGCTTGTTCACCTGACTTGCCTTCATCAGGTCTCTCCCCCAGAGTCTGCAATGGCTTCCTACTGCCAATCCCCACAAAATTCAAATTTCACTAAGGAATACTCTGTCCTGACCCAGAGTAACTTGCACATTGACTGCCTTTGTTTGGAAGGCAAGCTTCTCCCTGATTGGTGGGCAGGGGTCTGCTCTGTGCCTGGCCAGGCAGAGGAAGGCAGGAACAGGCTTGTGCATCACCTTGAGGTGAACCACTAGGTGACTATATCTCTCATTATGCCAAAGGAAAGAAAAGGGGTGCAGCCCAGAGGAGAACAGATGGAGAAACAAGGCCTGGAGTCAGGAAGGGGAACTAACTTGCCAGGACTTATAACAACAGTAATAAGATTTGGCCCTTGTAAAGTTCTTTACAATACCCATGTGGCCTTCAATGCCAATGATCTGACCAGGTTATTTTATGTTTCAATGATGCCTGTTGTACAGATGAGGAAAATGAGGTTTAAAGGAGAAGTGGTTGATTTGGCCAAGAGGACCTAGAGCTCTTCTGGGTCTAAGTCCCCCCCCTTTCCACTTTGCCAAGCCCTTTGAGTAGCTCTGGTAAAACCTGGGATTGTGGAGGGGAAATTGAGGAAATCAAAATTCATAACTGGAGTAAAGACCTGATACTGCACAGGAACCTTCTTTTAGGGCAAGCTGAAAAAGGTACACTTAGCTAGGGCCTGTCAGACTGATCATACCTGATTCTCTGGAGAGACAGCCTATCTCCATTGCCACGGCTGATCAGAAAAGCATAGATGGAGGCGGCTAGGTGGTGCAGTGAATAGAGCACCGGCCCTGGAGTCAGGAGGACCTGAGTTCAAATCCGGCCTCAGACACTTAACACAAAAAACTAGCCATGTGACCTTGGGCAAGTCACTTAACCCCAACTGCCCTCCAAAAAGCAAAAAAAAAAAAAAAAAAAAAAAAAAAAGCACAGACAACGGTCCTTCAGGGGCTGTCTTCTCTCTTCCTGCTTCCTTCTAAGCAGAATTCTGCTTCTCCTAGTTCAGAGGGTTTATGGGGGCCTTACCTACTGGGAAAGACCTCAGAGAAAGGAGATTCTACTTTCCCATTCATTAATTCAATTATTTATCAAGCATCTGATGTGTATAAAGCACTGTGATAGATACTAGGGTTCTACAAAGACAATAAAGTATAGCTCCAGCTTTCCTTAAGCTGACCCTATGATCAATCAAGCAACGAGCATTTATAAGCACCTACTACATGCCAAGCACAAGAGATACAAAACCCCAAATGAAACCATTCCTGGCTTCAAAGAGCTTAAATTCTTTTGAAACAACTTGCAGATAAATAAGCATATATACAAAGTATTCACAAATGCCCGACTTAAATGCCATGACCATGATGCCCAGGAAGTTCTTTCTCATGTCCCCTCAATTTCTCCTTCAGGGCAGCGAGTACTGGGGTCTATTTCTGTCCATCGCTGGATCGCTGCTTTGCTCCTCTCCTTCTCTTCTGACCCTGAGCAGAGGAGACTTTGGGAACAGATGGATTTTCTTTCAGTCAGGAGGTTCAACTGTTTCCTGTCTTCCCAGAGTGATGCCCGGGTCTCATTCACTCCCTCCCTGCCTATCCTAGCAATCTGTGGCCATCTTTGGGGAGTGATCATCAAGTTCAGAGACTTATGTTTCCCCAGCTATAAAATGCTAGGGTTGATGTAATGCTACGGAAAGGATGTTGGATTGGAACCAGAAGACCTTGCTCCTAATTCTGGCCCTGGTTCCAATTTTAGCCCTGAGATTTGACCTTGGGCAACCTATATCACTTCTCAGGGCCTTGGTCTCTATATTTGCAAAAATGAAGTGATTAGTAGACCAGATAGCCTCAAAGGTCCCTCTTAGTTCTAAACGTACGAACATTATCTTGTGCCTAGATAATAATCACTGTTCGAATAATGTTTCAGGGTTTGCAAAATCCTTTGTCTATCGTCTTATTTGACCCTTACTTAATAACCCTGTGAATCTGGTGCCACAAGTATTCTATGGACAAATAATGAGACAGAGGCTCAGAAAGGCAATGTGTCTAGACTGTGATGGTGGCAGGGGCAGAATCTGAGCCCAGGAATTCCTGACTCCCAGTCTAGCATGCTATCTCCCATATCAGACTGCCTTTCTTAGATGATCTCTCCAGTCCATTTTATTATTTTATGAGACTTACCCTCTCTGCTCGGCTTGGTTTGAGATCCAGGCTTTTGGTTAGAGAGGAGAGAGGCATGAGGGAGGGAAGGAAGGAAAAAAGCTGGCCTCTCTCTGTCCCCTCCCCTTGGAGATGAGAAAGTGCCCACTCAGCAGGTACTGTCAGAAGGGCACAGGGTCCAGGTCTGGGGGAGCCAGGCAGAGGGCCAGGGAAAGGAGAGAAAAGGTCATGGCAGGACATTGTGTATGAGGCACAGCGTGTGTATGGGGGTGTATGTTGTGAGGAGAGAGGCTGGCATGACTGTCTCCTATATGGCCAAAGCTAATCACCAGAGTCTGGAGCAGAACCTACTAAGAGCAGTCTAGAACAGAACAGTGGCTGTAATTAATTAAGAACTGGGGAAGGCACTTTGCCCTGAAGGGGCAGTCCTCAGACAAAAAGGAGATCCCAGGCTCAAGGGGCTGTTGAATCCCTGCCATCCACTTGCACCCCCATCATATCAATGGGGCTTATTAGTCTCTGGATAACAAGTTAGATTCCCTTCCTGACTCCAGGTCTTGTTTCTCCATATGTTCTCCTCTGGGCTGCACCCCCTTCTTTCCCCTGGCATAACAAGAAAGATAGTAACCTAGTGGTTCACCTCGAGGTGGTGGGCGAGCCTGTTCCTGCCTTCCTCTGCCTGGCCAGGCACAGAGCAGACCCCTGCTCACCAATCAGGAAGAAGCTTACCTTTCAAACAAAGGCATTCCATGTCCAAGGTCTTTTCTCTGCCCTGGAGGAGCCCAAGCATGGGTCAGGAAAACCAGGGAGAAAAGTGGGTGCTGCAAGCACCCCTACTGAAACTGGAAGTCCTAAGGAAGGGAGGGTGGCTGGGGCAATGGTAGGGGCTGGTTTATTTATTTATTTATTTTTTTTTTAAGACCAGGAGTTTGGAAAACCTTTTCCTGAAGAGGGGGCAGAGGGCAGCAGAGAACAGAGTCCCTGGAACTATAAAGGAAATAAATGCAACCTTAAAAGGCAGCTCCTTCTCATACCAGCCAGTAAGGAGTAGGAGACTCCCAGGCAAGAAACCTGACCCTGGGAAGAGATTGGCTCCAAGGACCTATTTGCTTCCTAAGCCCCCCTTTCTCAGGTATAGGATTAGGGCCACAGGAATAGGAACCTCATCCTTCTGTTCCCTCCCCCTAGTCCCACTCCTCCCTTCCCTGGGGATCCCAGTCCAAAGGGCAGGAGGGAATCACAGAATCCTACAATGTTAAAGATGGATGGAACCATAGAGACCCACATTTTATAGACAAGGAAAAAGAGGCTGAGAAAGAAAAAGTGATTTGTCCAAGTCCAATTTGTTTTCTGAAAACCCGGATGGGACGGGGAGGAATCGAAACTCCGATAGACAGGACAGGGGAGAGGGATGTCTAGGAACCCAGACATCCGGGGAATACAGAGGCCCCTAGCTAGACTAAGGCTTCGGAGGGCTGTGATGAGAGGGCTTTGTATGCCAACCCCTTAATCACAGCTACTTAGAGAAGCAACAAAGCCAGCCTGAAGCAGCCAGGGCAAAGGCTGATCAGAATGGCCATATATCTTTGATGCTGGAAAGTAACTGTCTTTCTAAGCAACGGGAGAAAGTTTTAGGGATTACAATGGGGCTCAGACATTACTTTCCCTCCCCAAACACACAAGCAATGATGTGTTATCATCTTTGCCCTGTCCCCAAACCTAAGGACATCTTTCCAGCCCCATCCTACAGAGGAAATGGAATGATTGTGTAATTCCCTCTTTGAACCACAGATTTGGAGCTGTGATCGGGTGCAACCCCCTCTTCTTACAAATTCATACGCCCAGGCCTAGAGAGGCGAAGAGAATTGCCTAATTCCCCTCTCTCAAAACCTCCATCTCAGCCCCAGTTGTCCCACCTCTATTACTGGCTCTTGGTTCTGCTCACTCAGGTCACTATAATGGAATGTGCAAATACTCAGAGTGCTTGGAGGGGGAGGGGAAGGGACAGGAAATCTCACGTGGAGCTGACACTGGATGGACAGGGCAAGGTGTCAGGGAGTCACAGAGCTAGGCCCTGCTGTCAAGGAATCACTGAGGGTCAAAGGGACTAGAGGCAGAGGAGAGGGGTCGGCACTGAGAAGTGGCCCCAGTGAGACCTTTGCTGTCCAAGGATGGGGGTGGGGGCTGACCTCCTCTTCATCCAATACCTGCTCTTAGAACTCTCCCACACAACAATTAATTGCACAAATTAGATATGATCCATCCCTGGACTCATGAATCCTAGCTATGCAGACCCATTTCCCATTTCCCCTTCTTAATCTGCATAGAACTCTTATTGAGGCCTGGGTGTCTGGAGATGGAACAGAGGAAGCCAGAAAGAGGCTGTGTAGAAGCATTTTCTCTCCAATGTGGGTCTCCCTTCTCTCCTCACCTCCTGTCACCAGATTATCTCCTGGGACAAGGAAGACTTTTCTCCCACCCCCTGAAAGAGAAAGCTCTCCTCTCAGAGGTCTCCGGCTGCAGTGATCCATCTCTGATTCTTAACCTGCCACTTCCCACACATTCAGTCCTTAAACCATGTCTACTCAGAATCCCCAAACCACACATCTCTCCCTGAACCAACCACCCTTCACACACTTCTAGCCCCTAACACTAACCCTTAGCCTGCTGGCTGGAGGTGAGAGGTGGGGCACTCATCCATTTCCACCCACCCCTGACCCTCCAATCCTTTCCCACACTACCAGCAGATATTCCCTGAGGAAGAATAGGCCAACGGAGCTCAGAAGTCTTCCTTCCCCTTGGGCTCTGGGCTAAGTTCAGTTACAAAGGACAGGAAGGCAAGCAGATGGGCAATCCCCAAAGCCCTATTCCGCCGCCCCCCCCCCCCCCCCGCAATACCTCATTGCCCCCAACACATATCTTCAGCCCGTCAAGGTTGAGAGCATTTGGCCAGAGCTCAGCCCTTGGGCTCCTTCTGTGTGACTCTAGTTCAGATGCCTGGGTCTCCCGGGTTCATAAAGGGATCCCTGACCTGAAGTCCTTCCCCAGAAGAAGGACGCTTAAAGCCTGTTGAGGGGAGCTTTAAAAAGCAACAACAAACTTTGTTTTGGGGGTGGTGACGGGAGTCCAAGGGATACTAAATTGGCCCGGACACCTGGGTCCGATTTGCAGAATCCTTGAATTGGGGAGGTTAAGAGCAATGGAGGGATGGGAGGGTGGGGGTGTGTGTGGAGTGGGTGGGTATATGAACATGAGAAAATGCCCTCGCTCTTACTCCTGACCACCTGGAATATGGGGCGGCTGCGCTTTCCTGAGGCCCCCGTCACAGTATACCACACACAGAGTGCGTCTTCCCTTGCCTCTCCTTCCACCCTCCGCCCCAGGGCAGAGAGCAGCGCGGCCCCTTTAAGAGTTCCTCCGCTGTACCTTGCTCCGTTTACACGGCGGGCAGTACCCCCTCCTTCCCCAGCAAACATTCCCCTACCCCACCCCCAGCGCATCCCGGGCGGGCGAGCCGGACCGAACGCGCAGCTCGCAGGGCAGGACTCACCCGCTCCGCGCCCCGGCTCCGGCTCCGGCTGCTGCTCCCTGACTGGGGTGGGTGGAAGACGGGAGGAGGTCCGTGGAACTCAGTGCCCTGCGCCCTGCTGCTCTCCCCGCCCTGGCACGGCGGCTGCTTCCCCTGTTCAGGAAAGGTGAGCAGCTCCCGAGAGAAGCTGCAACCTGAGCCGGAGGGGGAGGAGGGAAGGAAGGAGGGAGGGAAAGGGGACGGTCGGGAAGGGGAGGAGGAAAGGGAAAAGCCCAGCCCCCGGCCGGAGTTTTTCACTTGTCCAAGTTGACTCCTCCCCCTATCCAACCTCCTCCTAGCCCTGCCCTCTGCCGCTGCCAATCCCCAAGGCCAGCTCTGCCCAGGTGCCCACCCTCTCCTTTCAGCTCTGAGAACTCCAAGACCGCAGCGAGCCTTAAAGATCATGTGGTCGAGCCGCCCCAGAAAAGGAAAGTGATTTACCCAAGGTCACACTGTTGAAGGCATAGCCGGGACTCGAATTCAGGGCCCTGCCTACATCATGCTGCAGCCTCTCAAGGTTCTTCTGAAATAGGTAGTTTTCTGTTATGTCCCCACCAGTATTCCACTAGTTCTCTTCTCTATGCAACGTTGGTCGGCCCAGCCATCCCAGCTAGAAGTGTTATCAGCATGAGGGAGTGATTTGCTGGAATATCCTGTTGCTGATAATTTTCCTATCCCTCAGTTCTCTTCAAGCCCAGCTGAGCAAGCCACTTTATTTTGGAGGTGTGCTTCTGCTCTGCTGTATGGAAAAGCATGAGAATGTTCACCATCATAATAGCTAGCATTATACAGCGCTTTAAGGTTTGCTGAGCTTTACAAAGATCACCTCATTTATCTTCGAAATAACCCTGGGAGGTAGGTACTGTTATTATCCCCACTTTCCAGATGACAAAGAGGAAGTGACTTGTCCTCTTACTGTAACTGGTAAGCTGTCTGAGGCAGGATTTGAGCTGAGATCTTGACTCCAGGTCCAACCTTCTATCCACTGACAACTAGCTGTCAACTAGGAAAATTTTGAAATTGCAAGTAAGTAGTTTACTGTGTTCAGCTGTGCAGTGAGCCCATTGCCTGGGATTTTCTTGGCAAAGATCCTGGAGTGATTTGCCATTTCCTTCTCTAGTTCATTTTACAGATGAAAAAACTGAGGCAAACAGGTTAAGTGACTTCCACAGAGTCACATGGATGATAAGTGTCTAAGACCAGATTTGAACTCAGGAAGATGAGTCTTCCTAACTCCAGGCCTGGAGCTCTACCCACTTTGACACCTAGCTGCCTGAAAATCAGTAGACCTGGATTCAAATTCTGCCTTAGATACTTATTTCCTATGTGATAATGGGCAAGTCACAACCTCTCAGAGTCATGGTCTCCTTATCTGTAAGATGAGGATAATCATATTTGATACTACCTATTGCAAAGATTGTTTGTGAGCGACAGTCTTTTTGTAGTTGTTGAGGCAACTGGGTTAAGTGACTTACCCAAGGTCACTTAGCTAGTAAGTGTCTGAGGCTGGATTTGAACTCAGGTCTTAATGACTCCAGTGAGCTGCTCCAAGTGAGCGACATATTCTGCAAACCTTAAAGGAATATATAAATCAAGGGATTATAAATGAAGGAATTATAAAAAAATCAGTTCACCTTTCAGATTAGGAACAGCAGAACAAATGGACTAATGTGGAAAGCTGAAGAAATAACAGCATAAATCTGGTCATACTTTAGTACTGGTTCCTCTTTTAACCGGTGAAAGGAGGAGATTTATAGTTACCTGGTCAAATGAAAGTTGGCGCTGAGGACTAGGTAACCTGTTTCCTCTGCCCCAGTGGGAGAGGGCTCCTTGTAATCTTGAGACTATAGCTAGAAGAGATTTCTTCCAGAAGGGTCCACCATGTTGTGGTTGTTCCTGCCAATGCACTTTGTCTAGGAGTGGCTGAGACTCAATTGTCCCTTTGGCAATCGAGCAGCAGCAGCAATGGTCCTGTTGTATATACTCTGCCCTGTTAGATCACATCTCGGATATTTTGTTTAGTTCTGGGTACTGCACTTTCAGGATATGGGTTGGCTGAAGACTGGGCAAAGTAGGATAACCTGAATGGCAAAGGGTTTCACCATCTTGCAGTCTGAGGATCTGAAGGAACTGGGACTGTTTGCTTGGAAGAGAGAAGATTCAGGGGAGAGGTGATTACTCTCACCAAGGGATTAGACTTATTCTGTGTGACCCTAGAGAACAGAACTTGCAATAGTGAGCAGAAACTGTAAAGCAAACTCTGACTTCGTAGCTTGTTTGTGTACTTTGTTTACTTGTCTCCCCCAGAAGAGTGTAAGCTCCTTGAGGGCGGCTACCATCTTTTGCCTTTTTTTTGTATCCCCAGCATTCAGTACAGTATCTAACACATAGTAGGTACCTAATAAATGTTTGTTGACTGACTAATTTGATTTAAGGAAATACAATTAGAATTCTCTGAATGTAGGATGGATTGGTCCTCTCCTGAAGGTCTTCAAGCAAAACCTGGATGCCCCTTTTTCAGGTGTGTTCCTTCTTAGGTATGAATTGGACTAGATGACCATTGAAACCCCAATCTATTTTGAGATTCTGTGGTTCTTAGAGACATCATAGTATAGGGCAGTGGTTCTCAACCTTTCTAATGCTGAGACCCTTTAATACAGTTCCTTATGTTGTAGTGACCCCCAACCATAAAATTATTTTTGTTGCTACTTCATTACTGTAATTTTGCTACTGTTATGAATTGTAATGTAAATATCTGATATGCAGGATGTATTTAAATTGAACATAACCCACAGGTTGAGAACCGCTGGTATAGGAAGGAAAATGCTAGACTTGGAGACAGGAACTTACATCTGAATTCTGGCTCTGATACAGTAAGAAGGAAAGAAGGATGGAAAAAAGCACTTGCCTAATAAGACCATTAAGTGAAAACCTAAAAACAATTCACTTAATAACAATAACAGCTGACATCACCATAGTGCTATGAAGTTTGCCAAGCATTTTATATATGTTATCTCACTTGACTTTTAAAACAACCCTGTATAAATGCTACTTTTATCCTCATCTTACAGACGAGGAAATTGAGGATCAGAGAAGTGACTTGCCTGTAGTTAGTCGCACAGCTAGTTGAGATCCAAGCAGGATTCCAACCTAAATCTTTTAAAGCTAGTGTTTTGACCCACTGTGCCAGGTTGACTATCCGCTGTGGCTGAGTCTTGGTTTCATAATAACACACAAAAAGGAAAATGACAAATGTTGGCAGGGCTGTGGGGAAACGGGCACACTGATGTACTGTTGGTAAAACTGTGAACTGATGTAGTCATTCTGGAGAGCTCATTTGGAACCATGTCCACAAAGTTACTAAACTGTATATGTTTGATGTAGAAATATCATTACTAGTTCTATAGGGTACTAGGATATCAAAGAAAGAGGAAAAGTTCCTATAAGTACAAAAATGTTTATGGCAGCTCTTTTTGTGGTGGTAAGGAACTGGAAAGCCCATCAGTTGGGAAATACCTGTGCAAATTACAGTATATGAATATAATGGAATACTATTATGATGTTAGAAATGAAGAAAGTTTCAGAGAAACCTGGGAATACTTGTATGGACTGATGCAGGGTAAAGTGAGCAGAACCAGTAGAGCAATTTATACTATAAGACCACTGTTAAAAAAAAAAAAAGCACAGTTATAAAGCTTGGGAGCTCAGTGATCAACTATGATTTCAGAAGTCTGATAATTTTAAAAAGCTACTCAATTCCTGACAAAGAGGTTATGGACTAAATATTTAGAATAAGATACATTTTTGGACTGTGTCATTGTGGGTATTTGCTTTGCTTAATTATGTTTATTTGTTACAATGGGTTTATTTTCCATTTTTCTTTTTGGGGTTAAGAGGGAAGTGGAAAGGAAAAAAAAGAAATGCCTAATAATTTTTAAAAATATAAAACTTGGTGTAATATCTGTAGTACATTTAACTTATATGTAAGTGAGTTATGATCACAGCTGCCACGGACATGGCATATAAAGACAATGTGACTGAAGGCTGACCTTGGAGTTCTTGGGTTCTAATTCTACCACGTGACCCAGGACAAGTGACTTAACCTGTCAGTACTCAAAGGAGACTCTAAGACCTTAAATTGGAGTAACAGGTCCTGATCTTTATAGACAGAGGAAGTTCCTCACCTGGCATTCCCTTCACCAATGAAATCACAGGTCTAATCAATATGTACATATTCTGTGCTGCACCCACATAGCCTTATTTGCTCCTTACAACAACACTGTGATTAATCCTATTTTATATGAGACTGAGGATCCGAGGAGTTCAGGACCCCAGGTCACACAGCCAATAGGTGATGGGGGATAAAAGGGACCAGGAAAAGGGGAGTAAGGGACTGGTTTGGAAAGGATGTTAAGAATGGATTTCTTTTCTCTCCAGGAAGATATGAGCTTGAGATATATTACGAGGACCGGAAACTCCTGTCTTCTCATTCTCCATCATCAGGGCTCCTACCATCAAAGAAAGGTATATACCCAGACCCAACAGAAACTAGTGAAAGAACAGCAGGAGGGTGGGGAAGGATGTATGTGTGGTGGGGAGGAGGGAAGCCTGGGGGAATATCCAAAGAAGGGCCTCTCAACTCTGCTTTTGATTTGAGTCTATATATTTAGCTAGAGCATGCAGATTTCCCCAGCACAGACACTTTATATAAAAATAAAACCGATAAGCAAAACTGAAGTGTCAGGATGCTAATGACTCCAGTAGGTTTCCAGAAAGGAGGGGCCTGGGCCGTGGTTCTGCTTGGGTAATTCTTATGCAGATAGCTGAGAAAGGTAATAGGAGTATAAGAATGTTTGTGGGGAGAGCCTCTTTTGAGAAGAGATGAGGTCAGCTCTGAGTTCAGTAAATCCTGACTACTTCTGGAGTCAGATGAGGGAGCTCAGTAGGGCCAGAACTTAATCCATGGCAAAGGGAAGGAGGATGGAGCTCAGGTTACCCATAAATTTGAGCCCAGGTATTCAAGTAATCATGCACAAAGCCAGAGGAAGGCCAGTGAAGGTCAGGAAAGGCCTAATGTTCTGGGTGGCACCCAAGCTGAGCTTTCAAGGAAACTAGAGATTCTAAGAGGCAGAGGTGAGGAAAGGAGGCATTTGAGGCAAAGAATGGGAGGGAAAAAAAGCATGGAAATGGGAGAGGGAATGTTTGCCCATGTGTGAGGAACACAAGCGGTATCTAATAAACCTGAAGCTAAACATTTATTAAGCTCAACTGTATGGGGGATATAAAGTTAAATAATAATGATTCACCTCTATAATACTTTCCTTGTCTCACAGTAGGCTTGGGACGTAGGTGATACAGGTATCATTCTTCCCATTTTGCCCATGAGAAAACTGAGGCCCAGAGAGGTTAATGAACTTACCCAAACTCATACAACTAGTGTAGAAGTCAGCATGAGAATCAAGGACTTTCCTGATCCAAATCCAATGTGGTTTTTTTTTCCTTTTTACACTGTTCTGCTTCTCTTACAGTGCAGTTCTTGCCTTTTTAGAGCTTATGTCCTATATAGTCCTACATAGAGCTTAGTCCTACATAGGACTAGCCATAGAATCTATTGCTATAAGGAACCTTAGGGCTCTTCTAATCCAATCCTTTCATTTTACAGGGAAGGAAACTGAGGTCCAGAGAGGGGGGAAGGAAATAGTAGAATTGGAATTTGAAGCCAGGTCCTCTGATTTCAAAAACGGTGCTCTTTGCCACCCCACCCTATACGTGACCTGGAATCTCCCACTTGTTGGGGGAGAGTTTTTAGGCTAAAGCCACACACCATGAAGGTTCTTTTCACCTCCTCCTTTGAGTCTTGGGCCCCTCTTCATAGGATGGCAAAGACAATGAGCATATTACTAATGGTAGAAAAGCTGTCTTCCTTTGAGTCTGCAGTCTATTTCTCTCTCATAGGTAGGGTTGGAAGGCCTGAGGTTGGGGCAGAAGTGCTAGTTTATAGAAGAAGGCTCTGGATGCCTCAGATCTCAACCTTGGGAATTCCTTTTCATTCTAGGACTTAGAAGTGAATGGGCTACAAAGGGACAGATAGACCGAATGGAGGCTAGAATGTTGGATGCTCTGGGAGACAGATGTGTGTATATGTTTATACTCTGGACTTGCAATGCCTCCAAATGCCCATGTCTCTGAGCTTTGGGCACCTGTTTCACAGGGCAGTCAACACTCTGTGTGTGTGTGTGTGTGCCTGTGTGTGTGTGTCTGTGTGTGATATACCCCCATATACACCATTGCCCCAGCCTAGCTCTACACTTCCTTTCCAGACACAAAGGAACCTCTTCTCTGAAGGAGAGCTGGATTCCTTACAGCCCATTTCCCTCCTCTCTGCAGATGTTTCCCACCAGCCAGGAAGCCTGGCTCATTACCCTACAACTCCAGTAAACGAGTAAAGGAGCTGGGGGGGAATAGGATCTCCAGCTCAGTTACCTCTGGTGCCCAGGCCCCTGTATCCCATTCACAGAGAGGCCTCTGGGCAGAGGTTGGGCATGGAGGTAGGGGGAAGACCCACATAGCTTCTTCAGGCATTTCTTCCTCTCCCCATTCAACTCTAGTGGGGCACTGGAGGTAGAGACTCTTGTAATTCCCTAGCTCCAGTCCTAAGGTAGAAAGAGATCTGAGCAGCATGACAATCCCAGCCCAGGAACCCCAGGGACTAGCTGGGGATACTCTCCCTAGCAGCAGAACAGACCTTCTCTCCTCCCCCATTCAACTTCTCCCGGCTCGGCTCCCAATAACATGCCTGCTGCTCTGCAGATTGGACAGGCATCCCTGGCCCCCGGCGGGATCTGTGGGGGAGCTGGAAACAGTTCTCCCTCTCTGGCTGTGTGGGCAGCAGAGGAGAGTAGCGCCTTTAAAAACCAAGCAAAGCTCAAGCCAGTCACATTCCTTTCCTCTGCCCCTGCAGATGATCCAAGACATAATCCAAGGGAGTCTCCAGCCAAAGCTGATGGGGTTCCCCCTTTCAGACTATTACCACATGCCCCCAGTGCTTAGAGAAAGCAGCTGGGGCTAAGGCTTAAGGCCACTGTGGGGCCTGTGTGATATGCTGGAAGCAACCATGAGTCTGGAGTTGGAGACCAGGGGGGGGGGGTCAAACCTTAGTTCTGCTACATGACCTTGGGAAATACTTCCTTTTCTAAGGTCTCAGTCTCCTCCTCTGTACAATGACAGTATTAGACCAGATGGTCTCCAAGGTCTAAGGTCTCTAAGGAACTCTAAGGGCTCTTCCAACTCAAAATCATATGCTTGTGGGGCCGTACCTGCTCATCTAGGGTCATCTCACCCTGGCTGGAGTCAGACAATTCTCTTGATCAACAAGGGCTGCCTTTTTCTTGGTCCATGTTAAACAGGAGTAGTGAATGATGCTAAGACACTTATAACTGGTGTTAAAGCCTCAGCTCCCCAGATGAGGCAAACATCTGCAGGCACAGCCAATGTGTATTTTCCTGCAAGGCAAGGCTGTTCAAAATAAAAAGCATGAGAGACACTGATCCTGACCTTCCTCCTCCTTTCCATCCCCAAATGTACACCTTTAGGCCACTTCACATGGGATGAGAGCTGGGCAGAGGGGCAGGCTGGGCATATAAACACAGCTAACCAATCATAGACCTGTTGACCCTAGCAACCAGCAGGCCAATTGGACACCGCCCCCCCACACCCCTCATTAGTAGTACCCTCCTATATCTACCTTGATTTTTTGCTTCTCCATGACAACAGAGCTACCACTCAGAGGCCTGACAAATGGAAAATTTGTCCTTAGTAACAGGGCGGAATACTGGGAAAAGGACTGGGGATCTGGAAGGCACAGAGAGCGTTTTGGAGCAGGGAAACTGAGGGGAGTGGGCCACTTTGAGGCTACATCAGAGCCCTGGCCTTCAGTTTTTCCCCTTTGTAGAACTGGGGCAAGCAGTGCACACTGCCTATAGAATATACACACGTGTCTATATTATATACATGTATCTATGTATAGATACATGTATATACTTACATGCATATGTATGTATATTTAATAAATATTGGAATGTTCAATGCTTGAAGGAAGAAACGGTTCAAGGGGCTTTGGGCTCTCTGGGGGAGGAAGAAGTGATTAAACTGGACAGACAGAGAGAGTATCCTGAATGACTCAGAATCCTACTGAATAATTCAGCTCCTGAGTGCAGGTAGATTCTTGCATATATGAACTGTACCACCAGAGACTACCTTCCCTGCACACTAAAACCAAAAGCAAATGCACCCAAAAAATCAGAGTTGCATTTGGGTCCTAGTAAGAGGAGTTTAGTTATGTCAAGTCAACTTGCAAGTGCCTACCGTGTGCTAAACCCAGATGATACAAAGAAAGGCCCAAACAAAAAAAGCCTGTCCTCAAGGAGCTCACAATCTAATGGGAGCAAATGAGCCCAGCACAGGGTAAATTGGAGATAATCTCAGAGAAGAGGCATAGAAATTAAGGGGGCTTGAGGAAGACTTCCTTTCAAGGTGGGATTTTAGTTGGGATTTAAAGAAAACCAGGGAAGAAGGAAGACAGAAGTGAGGAGAGGGAGCAGTCCAATCACAGTCATAATAAAGACACCAATGGAGTGTCTGGCTCAAGGAATAACAAGGAGATTGGTGTCATTGGGTCTTAGAGTTTGTGGAGGGGAGTCAGGTATAAAACTGAAAAGGTAGGACTGGGCCAATTTACGAAGGATTTTAAAATCCAAACAAAGGGGACAGCTAGGTGGAGCAGTGAATAGAGCATTGGTCCTGGAGTCAGGAGGACCTGAGTGCAAATCCGACCTCGGACACTTAACACTTACTAGCCATGTGACCTTGGGCAAGTCACTTAACCCCTGCCTTCACCCTCCAAAAAAAGAAGTAGGGCATTCTATAAAGTGGAGGTGAAGTGAGAGCAAGAAAAATGATTATTAAATAACTAATTGTCAATATTGGGGAGATCCAGGATTTTTCCCTTCCTAGATCCTCATTTTCTACTAGGCCAAGTCAGCATCTGACATTGTTGGTGGATGAGATTGCTAGAATCCTTGGGGTACAAGCATTTCGATCTTGGGTGGGAGTTGTTGCCCACTGAACTAGAGAACCTTACAAAGAATTTGATCTAAGGTGAACTCTGGGCTATTGTGTTCCAGTCTGGCAGGCTTGGGCTGGGGAAGGTAGAGTCTTTTGTCTAGATTACCCTAGTTGGGGTGATATGAGTATAAATAAGTCTCTTTGACCAGGAAGGAATGATCAGGATCACATCTCCCAGTCCCACATTAGAATAGGCCCACTTTCATTACAATATTCATTCTCAATAATTGTTAACTAATCTGAGTCAATTGCCACCCTCAGGAACACCCACTCTCCCAAGGGCAAATAAGCATTGAGTGGGCTCCATGAGAGTCTTTGGCATTCAAGAGTGTCACTGACACCTTTTATTAATTATAGTTAGCATGATTAGCAAAATTATTAATTACCTGGAAACTAAATCACACCAGGCAGGGAAACAGCCGGTGGTAAAACATGGCGACAAGAGATGGAGTAGAGTGTGTTGAGGAACAGCGTGAAAGCCACTTTGGCTACTGAGTATGGGAAGGAGAATGTCTATATACTTTCAAGTGAGACTGGAAAGGTGGGTTGGGTTCAGGTTGTGAAGGACTTTGGAAGGCTAATTGGTGTTTTCGTTTATGTTAGAGAGACAACAGGAAACCACTGCAGTTTGTTGATGAAGGGAGTGACTTGGTCAACCCTTCACTTAAAAAAAAATCATTTTGCCAGCTGTTTGGAGGATGGATTAAAAAGGGAAGAGACTTAAGGCAGGGATACCAATTAGGAGGCCATTGTAATAGTACAGGGGAGAGGTGATGAGGGCCTGAACTAAGGTGTTGGCTGTATGAGTTGTGTGATGGCTATAAAATGTTGTGGGGGTAGACACAGAAAGATTTATTTAGTGGATGGAAGCCTAGACCTAAAAGTCAGGAAGATCCAAGTTCAAATCTTACCTCAGACACTCAGCTATGTGACCCTGGGTCACTTAACCTCTGGTTTCTTCTTCCTCAGTTTCTTCATCTGTAAAATGGAGATAATAAGAGCATTTGATTTTATTATAATAGGAGATAATACTAGCAATAATGCTAACTCTCAGGGTTATTGAGGATCAAACAAGATACTATTTTTAAAGAATTTTGCAAACCTTAAAGTGTTGCGTAGATTGTTGTGCTATTGTTGTTGAGGGGGAGCAGAGGAGAAGAATGGTGAGATTCTGCCGCTGAGAGGCTGGAAGGGTTGTGGAGTGACTGACTACAAATAATAATGCACATTTGATAGCACGTGAAAACTGACGGTGAAAAAGCCAATATAAGGATTGTTATCCTTATTTTTTAGAATAGGAGATTGAGTCTCAGCAAGAATCATAGGACTTCGAGCCAGAAGGAGCCATGCAGTATCTGTGTTATTTAATAAGGGGCCATAATATCAGGGTGGGGATGAGATAACAGGAAACAGGGAAGTTGGGGGGACCATTGGCCCAAATGCTAGGAAAAGAGGGAAAGCTGATAGATACAAGCTTGAATCTGTCTGTCGTCCATATTCTGACCATGAGTCTAGGAATGAAACAGGAGCTTTTCTGGTTCTTATTTTTTAGATGAAGAAACCAAGCAAGAAAAGTTCAATAACTTGCCCAGGGTCACTTCAAACCTAGATCTCTTAAGATGTTGAGTCTAGTGACCCTTCTACCACACCATGGGGTTCATCTTCTTCTTAAGATCATAGGAATCAGCTTGGTGGGATCTTTGAGGTCAGCTAGTTCAACCTCCCATTTAATAGAGAAGGACATTGATATCAAAGTTCACACGGGGCAACAGTGATAGAGCTGGGATTTGAACTTTATGGTTTGATTTAACTTGATTTGACCTAGAAGGATTTCCAGAGAGCTTTAGTTAGGGCTGGAGTAGTTCAAAAGAGGCAGAACTGCATTCTGTTTTCCCAGTAAGAAAAGTTTTTAACAAACATTCCCTCCCTGCCCCTAAACATGCTGGTTTTAGGTTGCATTAAGAGCAATAGCTTCCACAGCAATTAGGCAACTGTAAATTACGGAGGCAGAAGGGTTAGTGTACTCTCTGCTGTCTCCTTCGTTAGCCAGGGTGCTGAGAGGCTATGCACATCCCCTGCCTGGAGATGTTTCAGGGCCAAAATGATGATCTGTAATTGTGTCCTCCAAAAAACCTAGACCCTGAAAACTCATTCTTCAGTGAAACCTCCTGCCCCTCCTGTCTAAATAATGTTGTTTCCAGGAGATCTTTAGCAACAAGGACACTTTGGCAGATTTTCCTAAAGCTTCAACTGACAATGTATCTTGAAATAAGAGATTCTTTGAGGGAGAGGTGAAGCAGGAATGCATTCTGGGTAGGGAGATAGCAGGGAAACATGGAGATAAGAAATGGAGTGGTGTGCTGAGGAACAGCAAGAGGACCAGTTTGACTAAATTGAGTGTGGGAAGGAAAGTATCTGTACATACTATCTAGTGAGATTGGAAAGATGGGTTGGGTCCCCTACTCAATAATCTCTAATGGCTTCCTATTACCTCTAGGCTCAAATACAAATTCCTCTTGACATTTAAAGCCCTTCACAACTTGGTCTCAACCAGCCTTATTATACAGTATTTCCCTTCATGCATATATTGCCTTTTTATTGTTCCTTATATAGAGATGTCCATTTTCTGTCCCTGTGTCCTTTAACTGGCTTTCTCTTATGCCAGGAATGCACTTTCTTCTTACATCTGCCTCTTAAAATCCATAGTTTCCTTCAAGAATGATCCCAAGCGCTGTTCTCTATGATGAAGCCTCCTCTGATTCCCCTTCTCTCTCAGCAACTAGTGCCTTCCCTGAAAAGATCATCTTCTATCTACTTTGCAATTATATCTCTGTCTCTGTCTCTCTTCTCTCTCTCTCTATGTGTCTATATGCGCATGTAGTCTCATCTGCTCAGTGGTTCTCAACCTTCCTAATGCTGGTATGGGGGTGTATCTGCACATGGGCGAACCAGCCTGGAGACAGATAGAGGAGTGGTGTCTCGGTTCCTAAGACCATCAGAAATATGTGTTTTTCCAATGGTCTTAGGCAACCCCTGTGACCCCTGTGAAAGGGTTGTTTGACCCCCAAGGGGTCGCGACCCACAGGTTGAGAACCACCGTGCTTGATTGTCAGCTCCTTAAAGGTAGGATTTACTTCTTATCAACACATTGTAGGTGCTTTAAATGATTTTTTTTTGCTTTTTGGAGGGCAGTTGGGGTTAAGTGACTTTCCCAAGGTCACACGGCTAGATTTTGTGTTAAGTATCTGAGGCCGGATTTGAACTCAGGTCCTCCTGACTCCAGGGCCGATGCTCTATTCACTGCGCCACCTAGCCACCCCTGCTTTAAATGATTTTTAATTGATGAATTGGAAGATTGAGAATCATGGAACTCTGCAATGTCACAGCTGGAAGGTGATCTAATCCCTCTCCCTCCTTTTATAGATGAGGAACCTGAAAAGGAGAAACATTCAGAGGTCTGTCCAATGAGGCATGTTTTGTGTGTGGCAGTTAGGATTTGAATTCATGTCCACTGAATCAAAAAGCTGTGTCCTTTCCACTGTAGGCACGCCTTTTTTGATGCTTGAGACCAAAGAAAAATGTGCACTGAGGGTTGTAGTAATATGACTCCATCACTGAGAATTGAAAAATAACAGTGCAATGGAAATAGTTTAAGATTTGGAGTTAGGTGCCCTGGGTTCAAATCCTAGCTCTACCATTTACTGCCTGCATGACCTGGATTAAGTCACTGTACCCTCTCTGGGCCTCAGTTTCTTTCTCTGTAAAATGAGAGGTTTGAACAGATAACCTACAAGGTCCCTTCTGGATCTAAAGCTATGATCCTATGATTTCCCTACTATGATCTTAACATTAAAACTTGGAAGACCTCTGGGAGGGAAGTGAAAGAATATGAATTAAGAAGAGGGGGTTTATTTCATCTCCCTTTCCATCAAAACCCAAAGAACAGGAAACTGTCTTGGGCTGTAGCAGGGAGGGATGAAGGTTGGACACCAGGAAGAACGGGCCCCTGGGGAGGTAGCTAGAAGGGCTGTGCTATCTTGTACAGATATCTGTACAGAGAAGGAGGAACCCTCATTTCTCCACATCAGCCTGAGAAACAGGAGAGGGAGGCACCACTTGGCTTGGGTGGTGAACATCGGCCAGCCCTGATTGCTGAAGGATACTGATTTCTGCTGCCAGTGACCTACACAAGTATCTCATCAAAGCATTGTTGCCGTAGTGCCAAATGCTGATTGGGGACCAAGGCCATCTCCATTTTCAGTTGGGACCAATTTGGAAACTACCAGGAGAGATCCTGAACATGGTGGTGGCATTGCTCAGAGTGGCCTCCCATTTGGAGAAAGGGAGCTAGATTTCCTGGGCTCCTTTACCCCCCAGGGCATCGGTGGCCCTGGCGGGAGACAGAGGGCTGCCTGGCAGTTCTGACAGTCTGAGCTGATGGGGAAGGACAGAGCCAGAAGGAAAAAGCACTTCAGAGCAGAGATAAATAAGAGAACAGCCCAGGAAGGCAGGGGGAACAAAAACCCGGCCTAGCCATCGGCATGTCTGGGTGCCAGGAGGGAGACAGATTTACATGCTGTTTACATATACTTTGCATGATATTTTATGCTAAAATGCCACATGAAGTCCAGTGGTCAGCACACAGGGGTGTTGCTGACAACAATAAACAGTGTTGACATCCTGCCAGGAAAAGAAGACTCCTCTGGCCCCTGCTCTTCTCTCTCCCCTGCAGTCAATTAGGTTCCTCTCCCCAGGGGTGCCCTCACATCTCTTGACTCTCCTCTCCAGTGCCAGCCTTTCCCTCTTTCTTCATAAGTCCCCAGCCTCAGCCTCATTTGATTTGGGGAGGGGAGACATTCTAGTGGTGACCCAGTATGAGGCTAGCCCAGGCTGGACCCATCTCCTTTCACTTTCCCTCCAACAGGCTCAATCTTAGTTCTGCAGGCATCCTCCTTCCCCTGAAAGCAAAGAGTCTTAACCTGTTCTGCATGAAGCCTTTAGACTTGGGCAGTCTATGGATCTCTTCTCAGCATCAGATGCATAACTTTAAATGCATGAGATAAACCACAGAGGGTTGCAAAGGAAACCAATTATATTGAAGTGCACTTACCAAAATAGTGCACAAACAAGTTTCCAGAACCCAGGTTGAGAACCCCCACATGCTTAGAGACTCTAATCAGGGAAATCTTTGCCTTAGAGAAGCCTGTTAACTATGGGGGGGGGGGGGGAGGAAGAAGAGCAGGGACTGAAGGAGTCTTTTTTTCTTGGGGTGGGTACATACATCTGGGCCCTTTGGCTTTGAGAGACCCAAGGCCATTTCCCCTCTCTGAGTGAAAACCAGCTGTGGAGCCCAGCCCAGCCTCCCTAGAGGACTCCGTAGGAATGTGGGCCCCATGGGACCTTGTCCTTTGCAGCATTGTGTGAATCAAGTCCTCTAGAGACAAGCTGTTCTCTAGAGTCTCAGTTCATTTCCCCAGAGGCCCCTCCCTGACAAGCTTCCCTTTTTTCTGTTACTTGGTATGGGCTGGGCCTGCTCTGGGACCTGGAGGCCAGCCAGGTGTAGCCTGAGGAATGGGCCTGGGAGATAGAAAGGGAGAAAGGTGGGGTGATTTGGACAGAGAGGGGCTGAGGATGGAGGCTCGAAGGGTGGGAGGTAGGAGGAAGGATGTTTGTGTAGAGAAATGCCTTCCACAGCTGAACCCTTCACCCTAGATCCCCAAGGGCATTTGTCATGTTCCCCTTCCTCTCTGGGTTGGGTGTTAATAAAACCTTGATTCAACAGGACAAACTTTAAAAGCTTTTTTTTTTAAACTAAGAAATTTAAAGGGAAAAGGAAAACTTCATTTACTGATCAAATGGATTGGACTGCTTTGTTAAGTCCCGAGTCTCTCATCACTAGAGACGTTTTAGGAGAAACAGAGCACTCGGCTAGAAGGTTATAGAGAACTTTTATGATTCAGGCTGGACGAGGTTATCTCTGAAGCGTCTTCTGATACCAAGATTCTATGATTTTTATGACTAAAATAAAACGACAACTTGAAGAAACACAAGACAGGGGGAAGCACACTGGCTGGTGTCAGAGAAACTGTGTTCTAATCCAGACATTTACTACTTAGGCAAGCCATTGAACCGCCTGAGGAACAAAGGGGCTAGACTAGCTCAGGGCTTCTCAATTGTGTTAGTGATGGACGCCTCTGACAATCTAGTAAAGCCTATGGATCACTGTTCAGAACACTGTTTTTAAATGTATAAAATACGATTAATCGGATTTCAAAGGAAACCAATTATATTGAGTTATCAAAATATTTTGAAATTTTGTCACAATTTTTTTTATTGCATTTGTAGAGGGGAGGGCAAGGCAGTCGGGGTTAAGTGACTGGCTCAAGGTCACACGGCTAGTTTTGTGCTAAGTGTCTGAGGTCATATTTGAACTCAGGTCCTCCTGACTCACTGCGCCACCTAGCTGTCCCCACAATATTTTTAAAAGGTTCATAAAGGTAAGAAAGAGCCCCTTGGACTAGCTTCCAGCCTTAGATCTAAGAGCCTATGACCCTCAGTAGTGTGCTCTGGGATGGTACTCTTAACATCTTATAAATTTAATCACTCTGGACCAAAGCTCTAGTTGCCCCACCCTAGTTTTGGTTCTGGTCACAACCTAACCTAAATCCAGGTCATGTGGTTCTAAATGGCTGTACCCATTTAAAAGTTTTAGAATGGACCCTCAGTGTAATACTCTCCCCAATCCATAGAACCACCACTTTTCTTTTTAGCATCCAAACTTCTGTCCCCACTGTCACTTCTAATCAAAGTCCATAATTCCTCCACTCGTTGTCAGAAAATAGATAATAGACACATGCCCATTCCAATGAGCAATTTGGGCCTAAAGTTCGGCTTACTTCTCTATTTTCTTTGATATCTTATCTCCACCCTGGTGTTGTGTCCTTTCACTAGAAAACTGCCTTACAGTTTCTAGCATCACAAGTAATTTATGTAGACAATGACTGCCAACATATGGTTTCCACCAAGAACAAGGCCAGGGTCATGTCATCATTCCCTGCGGCTCTGTCTATGGTTGGGGGTCACCACAAAATGAGGAACTGTATTAAAGGGTCTCGGCGTTAGGGAGGTTGAAAGCCACTATTCTAGAGAGACTAGATGCTCACGCCAGCACCGAGCCTGACTGATAAAAGGCTCTTTGTTTCCCCTTCTAGAGTTAATATTAGAATCAGTTCAGTCACCAAATGGTTAGTTAGCTACTCTAAGGCTTTTAAAAAACCAGGGAAGAAAGTCTAGTTAAGGCAATTCCTGACCTGAGGGCATCCACTAACAGACCCCTGATCCTCCATTCACCCACCTGTAGCTTCACTACCATGGAAGACTAGGCCTGGTACTTAGGACCTGACCAACAGTGGCCAGACTGGGTCCTTTCCTGTGGACATAGCCCTCACTGCTCCAAAGAGAGTCCCACTTGGGACAGCCCAGGGCATTCAGGTATTTCTCCTCATTGCACCAGATTCTCTGGATACATCTAAACTCCACTTACCTGCTCCTTCATTTGGCAGTTTCGCCTTGTTCCACCTGGCGTGCTTGGGTCTGTTTTCGCCGGTCATGCTTGCTTACTCAGGTGGAATGTGGGAACAAGATAATAACAACAACAGTGGTAATGGTTGTATTCCTATAGCACTTTTAAGAGTTGAAAAGGGTTCCATTTCATCCTAACAACAACCCCGTGAAGTAGTTGCTATAATTATTCCATTTACAGGTAAGGAGACTAAGGCTCAGAGAGAATAAGGGGTCAGACATTCCAAGGGTCACTCAGTAAGTGTCTGAAGTAGAATTTTGGAGTCTATTTGGATTTGGAGTCTATTTTTGATGCCAAAGAAAGCAACTTGAAAGATCATTGACCCTGGAGTCAGAGGAATTGAGTTCAAATCTTTCCACTACTACTTATATGACCTTGGGCAAGTCACTTAACCTGGGCCTCTGCTTCCTCTTCTGTAAAATGGGGGAGTTAGACTAGATGACTTCTGAGGTCTTTTTCAACCCTATTATCTATGGTCCTATGTTCCCTGAGAGAGTCAGAATGGTATAGCAGAAAGAGTAATGGATTTGGAGTCAGAAGATGTAGGTCCAAATCTCTTTTCTGCCATTTCCTGTGTGATTCTGGCCAAATTCCTTCACCTCTCTGGACCTCAGTTCCTCATTTGTGATATCAGGGCTTGGGTTCAATGACTTCTAATTTCCCTTCTCTCTCTAAATCTCTCCTCCTAAATTCAACATTCTATCCACCGGGCCAGATTGCCCTTGTACAAGACGGTGTAGTGATGTAGTCAGGGGCTAGCTCTCAGCCTTCCAGACCAGATGACCGTTCTTCCATTACATGAATCTCCGCTTCCAGCTCCCAACCAACTGCCACCAACAGGCACCATGGCCATTGAAGACCCAAAAGAGGAAGTTCTATCCTTCCAAGTCTTTGGCACTGTCAATTGACTCAGCATCAAAATGGATACTATCTTATCAGTGGAAATAACATGTGCTCTAAGGACCATGATCCTAGTTGGCTGCTGGAAGTTCTTATATGTGTCTTCTCCTCCTATAAGAATGTGAGCTCCTTGGGAACACTGCTGCCTGGCTTCTCTATTTGTATTCCAGGGCTTTGTCCATAGTAAATACTTAAATGCTCTTTCATTCATTCATTCATTCATTCATTCACTCACTCACTCATTCATTCATTCACTAATTCAGTTATTCCTGGTAGGCTTCCCAAACACAGTGCCACTCAGGCCAAAGGGGCATCTAGTCCAGTTCTCCAAAAATAATTGCTATATCCCAGATTAATGGGGGTCTGTCCATTGCTTGAAGACCAACCTTCCCATCAAGTGTTCTCTTTTCCTGCTGACTTGAGATCCTTGGTGATCAGGAAGTTCTTCTCAATGGTTAGCTTTCATTCTTCCAATTATAACTTGGGGCCCAGCAGAGGTAGGAAAGGGAAGACACCCACCGTAACCATGTCTCTTCTCTACATCTCAGCTTTCCTGAGGGTGTCCAGAGGTAGAGGTGGGTTGGAGATTCCTTACCCCTCTTTGAGTTGATGAGAAAAGCATCTCATGGGGTTAACTCATGGAGAATGTTGCCCTTGTGACACCCATGGGGAGTTGGTTTCCCTGAAGCCACCATCCTGGAGTAAATTATTGAATTCACACATTTGGAAGCCTCTAAACATCTTCCCTCAGTGCCCCCTCCTCCCTCAGCTGATTCACTTTCTCAGACTTTCCAAGTGACATATCTGTCAGCCAAGATGACTCTGCTCTGGCAAGAACTCTAGGCTTCCCCACCCCCACCCATAGCTGGCTGTCTTCCTAGGAGAAGTGGGGGTGAGATGAGATAGAGGGGATGAGGAAAGGGCTCCAAATGTCAGGAAATTAAAGGAATCTGCAACGACCTCCTTGGGCTACTAGTCAATGTAGTTACCAAGGACATGAAATGGAGAAGGAAATCTGAGCAACTCCCACCCACCCTCTCATTAGGACTGATTTAAAGGATCTGACCTCCGAATTCTCTACTTATTAGCTGTTTTTATATTCCCTGTCCCCAAAGGCTCTGGCTTCCAATAACGTGTCCTGTTTATTAAACCAGCCAAGCACACTCATCCAGTCCCACAGGCTGGTGGAAATCAGTAGGCAGGTAGAGCAAAACGGGGGTAAAAATGGAAACCCTGACTCTCTCAATGATATACTCTTCCACTCCCCTGGCCCTAGCCCTAAACAAATAACAACAACCAGAAAGTGCCCCGAACCCAAACCCTTTTATTCTTCTGTTTTCTCTGGGACGACTCACCAGCACCCTGGGGACGGGGATGGGGGAGGGGTCTAGATGATACCGACGATGCTGATGACAACGATGGATGTGAGGCAGGGAGTGGCAAGATAGTCGAGAGAAGGGAGAAGGAGTCTAGATCATAGTCTGAGACTTTATCTTCTGGAGAGGATGTCGTAAATAATACATTCATTCAAATGTGGTATTTGTAAAGTGCTTAGCACATTCCTCACACATAACAGGTGTTTATCAAAAGCTTGTTTCCTTCCTTCCATTCATTTATTCATTTAACAAACATACATTAAGCTCCCAATACCTAATGTGCTTCCACTAAAGCACTGCCCTTTACCCTTGTGGTACAGAGGTGATGGTGCATTCTTGGAGACTGTGACCTTTGAAGCTGAAGGTTTCCTGCCCCTACTCTGTCCTTCTGTAGATTCAGGAGCATCCACCCAAATTCTCAGAGGCTCATTACCAGTGGTTTGACCACCAGCCAACAAGAACTCATTCCAAGATCTGCAGTAGAACTCTCCGAGGTCTTGCTATCTTTACTAGGGAAAGGAGTATCCTTGTGAAATGAAGAAATAAATACTTAGGACACTGAAGTTACTTCTGACTTAACCTTCCCATTCTACAGAGCTGCTACTTGCCCTGTCTCCTCTAATCGACAAAGTTAAACTGAGCTCTTGAATCTCCTCTGTCTGGCTGAAGGTGGATGGAAGTGGATGAGACCGTGGAGCTTGTGAAAACATAATCATAGGGACAAATGTGAGACTTACTTTGTAAATATATGTGCACGTGTGTATGTATGGGAGATTCTGTGCACATAAAAATGGATCTGAATGAACCTGTAGATGAAGGTTAGTGCGTCTGTGAGTGAGCCTGTTGAGGATGCCGGTTTGTTTTTGGATAGGTATGTCAATAAATGTACAGTGGTGGGATGGGATGTTTTAGAATGAATGCCACAGAACGATAGGGTTTATAGGCATACAGGGTGTCCCAAAAGTCTGAATTCACTTATGTACTTAGGAATGCACTAAGACTTTGGGGACACCCTGTATCAGTATGCTGGGGCATTGAAGTGATGCAGTGGCTAGAGTAGGGACCCTGAAGTCAGGAAGACTCATCTTCCTGAGTTCACATCCAGCCTGACACATACTAGTTGTGTGACCCTGGGCAAGTCACTTAATCCTGTTTACCTCAGTTTCCTCATCTGTAAAATGAACTGGAGAAGGAAATGGCAAACCACTCTAGTAGCTTTGCCAAGAAAACCCCAAATGCCGGTACTAGTAGATAGACACAACTGAAAAACAAAAACAGATCAGTATGTATATTTCAAATGATTTTATTGATGTGAGTCCTGCTGCCAGTGGAATAGATACCAACCTCTCTACCTCTGCTTGTTTGGTGAGACCTAGCCCATGTCTTCCTATAAATAAATACTTCAGGGAGGTTCTACCAATACATTAAAAGGCTCCCTTTAGGTCAGGATTCTTAACCTGGGTCTGTTAACTTATTTTGTTTTGTTATGCTTTTTGGAGGGAGTAATGCAGGGCAATTGGGGTTAAGTGACTTGCCCAAGGTCACAGGACTAGTATGTATTAAGTGTCTGAATTCAGATTTGAACTCAGGTCCTCTTGATTCCAGGACCAGTGCCCTATTCACTGCGCCACCTAGCTCCAATAATTATTTTGTTTTTGTTTTTTTTTAAATAAACAAAACAAAACAAAACAAAACACAGCTAGGTGGTGCAGTGAATAGAGCGAGCGTTGGTCCTGGAATCAAGAGGACCTGAGTTCAAAGACAGCCTTAGATATTTATTAGCTTTGTGACCCTGGGCCAGCCATTTAATCAGTGCCCAGCTCAGTTTCCTCATCTGTAAAATGGGGGTAATAATATCACCTACCTCCCTGGGTTGTAGTAAGGATAAAATGAGATCACATTTGTAAAACATTTTGTAAATGTTATATAAATGGTAGCTATTATTATTTTTAAAATTACACTTTGATATCTGTATTTCAATAGAATTGGTTTTCTTTGTAGTTGTATGGTTATGTATTAGAAATGTTAAACATAAAAACATTGGCCTGCCAAAGCAGTCTGTGACATTAAAAAAAATAAAGGTTAAGGACTCTTAAATTGGGTCTTTTTGTCTTCCATGGACAGCAGTGCAAAAGACAGCATGACGGAGCGGAAAATAAACTAGCTTTGGAGTCAGAAAGACCTTCGTTCGAATATTGCTTCTGATGCTTAAGAGTTGTTTGATTGTGGGCAAGTCCCTGAACCTTGGACAACTCTCTAAGATTCTAAGTCTCAACTATATGGAGCTTAGCATTCAAAGTCATGGACAGCTAGGTGGCGCCATAGTGCACGGAGGGCCAGAGCTAGAGTCAGGGAGACTCATCTTCCTGAGTTCAAATCTGGCCTCAGACACTTTCTAGCTGTGTGACTCTGGGCAAGTCACTTCACCCTTTTGCCTCAGTTTCCTCATCTGTAAAATGAGCCAGAGAAGGACATGGCAAACCACTCCAGGGTCATTTCCGAGAAACCTCCTCCCTCCCTCTCATAAAAGGGGTCATGAAGAGTGGGATGAAACTGAAATGACTGAAAAAATTCAAACTCATAGACAGGAAGGAGCTCCCATAACACCAAAATCACCAGTGACTCAGTCTCTCCAGCTCCTGTCTCTCATTCTGGGACTAATCCAGTTTCCCTCAAGGTTCAGGGCGAGAGGCACCTTCTCCACGATCCTCCCCAGCCGCTAACGTCTTACCCACAAAGGACCTCGGACTCCTCTCTTCTTTGCCTGTGTATGCTGGGCTGGGGCGTCAGGGGCCGGGACCGGCTCGTCTTTACCTTTTCATCTCCAGGCTCTGTGGGGTGCCTGGCGCCTGCTCATTATTTGATTAAAACCATTCATTCCTTTGTAAGATTTCCTGGATTCTATCAGTGGAGGAATGTACAATAATACCGGTGGTTTGTGTTTCTGTGACACCGTACAAAGGGGGGAGGAAGAAGCGAGTGTTTATGAAATTTGTTAAATGCTTACTGTGTTCTAGGCGCTGTGCTAAGCACTCTAAAATATCTCATTTGAGAATGATCATGATCAATATTACTATTAATTTAATGTATAAAAATGGTAAAATTATTTTGTATCATATATCATATCATATCACATCATGTCATGCTGTTATGTATTATGTTATATCCTATCCTATCCGATATTATATTAATTATGTTATAGTGTATTTATTACATTATACCATATTGTATTATACCATATCATACTATACCACACCATATCATATCATATCATGCATTACACTGTATTATATTAATGTGCTATATTAACCATATCATATCACATCATGTCATACCATACCATATCATGTCATGTCACACATATATCACATCATGCCAAACCACATCGTGTCATGTCATACCACACCATGCCATGTCATGTCATGCCATGTAACACCATATAATATCACATCACGTCATACCATGCCATGTCATGTCATGTTGTATGTAGCTAACATTTATGTAGCCCTTACTATGTGCCAGGAACCGTATTAAGTACTTTACAATTATTATCCCAATTGATCCTCCCAACAACTCTGAAAAGCAGGTGCTCATCCCCATTTTACAGTTGAAGAAACTGAGACAGACGCAGGCAAAGGGTCTCACTTGGGGTAACACTGCTAATAATTATCTGAGACTGGCTCTGAACTCAGGTCTTCCTGACTCCAGGCCCAACACTCTAACTGCTGTACCACCTCGGTGCCTTAAAGGAACATTTCCAATATGTTGTTTGATGCTAAGAACACAGGGAAGTAGGTAGTGCCAGGATTATTATCCCCATTTTACATATGAGGAAATTTAGACCTGGAGGGGTGAGGTGACTTGTCCAAGGTCATACATCCAGAAAGTAGCTGAGCTAAGATTTTAACTCGGCTCTTCTAACTCCAGTTGTAGTACTTACAGGCATGGGAATGCATGAGTGTGAGAGTACTTTTCCCCCTCCTGGGATAACTCTTTCTCTATCTTCAATTCTCTTTCAGGTATTTAGATTCTCCCCACCACTCATTTGTCTTCATTAAGAGTTGACATGGCCAAGAACTTGTGACCCTAGTGGCCCATCAGCGGTAGTCCACTAGTGAACCTTTCTAAGACTCAGAACCCAAGTCCTGCCTGGGGTTAGGGATAGGACTCAAACCATCTGAGTCCTGCTTGCTTTGATGAGTGACCTTGAGAAAACAGCTGGATTCCCTGGTCTCCCATCACCCCCCTCATTTGTCTTCTTTTCCATTTGTAGGCAAGTGGGTACATGCTGCCACCTACTGGCCATAAAGAGTCAAGACTCCCGGAAGTGACCCTTCGATTAGGCTATTTTTGACTAACCTCATCATTGATAAATGTTTGTTGAGCCTTCCCTACATGCAAGACAATGTGATAGGCAGCTCGTTGGGGAAGTGAATAGAGCGTTGGGCTTGGAGTCAGGAAGACCTGAGTTCAAATCCATCCTCAAAAACTTCATAACTGTGTGATCTTGGGCAAGTCCCTTAACTTCTGTTTGCCACTGGAGAAGGAAATGGCAAACCACTCCAGGATCTTTGCCAAGAAAACCCCACAGACAGAAGTCCTTGGAGGTCATGAAGAGCCAGAGAGAACTGAGCAATAACAAACATCATTGGCAACTATTGAGTGTCTGCTATTTGCCTAGTGGTAGGTTCTAGGAATTCAGACATGTATGCACATGTGTGCAATACATGTATGTACATGTATGCAGACACACACACACAGGCCTTGGCCTCAAGGCCCTTACAGTATAATTGGGGAAATAGGATTTCAAACATTAGCTTAATCCATATGGCATTTTATGCCATTTATATCCAGAGAAAGAACTGATGGGGTCTGGATGCGGATCAAAGCACACTATTTCCACTTTATTTATTTATTTATTTTTTTGGTGGTTTTAAAATTTTGGTCTGTTTCTTCTCTAACAATATGACTAATATGGAAATATGTTTTACATATCGCACGTATATAACCCATATCAAATTGCTACTATTTTGGGGGAAGGTGTGAGGGAGGGAGAAAATTTGGAACTCAAAATAAATTTTTTAAATGAATGTTAAAATTTGCCTTTACATGTAATTGGAAGAAATAAAATACTATTAAAAATTTTTTAAACAGTAAAAAAATTCTAAATGGCATTTTACCAATTGACAAGGTAGGCAGGTACCTACCTTTGTTACAAGACTGTGAGATAAGTTTTATAACTGAAGTAACTTCACAGAATCAGAATGTTAGAGCTTGAAGGAGCCTCAGAGATCCTTTGGTTTACTTCATTTTATATTTGAAAAAGTTGACATCTGTGAAATAAGTTGTGTTAGAAAAATGTTTTCTGACACAGCTCTTCCACAAAGCTCCAACTGCTTCTTATATACAGAAAGATAGATGACAATTTGAGGAAGCCCGTGATGTGGCAAAGAACCAAGGAGAGGGGAAATACTGCAGCTGAGGAATGGGAAATGCTCAGGGTAGAAAGGTAGGGAAGCTTTTATGGGGGAAATGGTATGATTTGGACCCCCGGGGATTTGTGGGGGGCTTAGCTAAGGGGTGGGAAAACGGGTTTGGGGAATTCAGTTTGAGGAACTATTGAACATACAAGTAAAGACATTCATTTGGCAGTTAGGGCTGGGAACTCTTAACTCCACCACCTTCCCTTCATTGATTATTTCCCATTTATGCTGTGGCTTTGTACATATCTGTTTCCATGTTGTGTCTCCCATTAGATTGGAAGCTCTTTGAGGGTAGGGACTGCCTTTTTGCTTCTTTTTGTATCCCCAGGGCTTAGCACAGTGCCTGGTACTTAATAAATGTTGATTGATTGATAGCTCAGGAAAGACTGCTGGGACCGGTGATAGAGTTCTGGGATTCTGTCACATAGAGATAATAGCTGGGTGTGGATGAGCTCTCCAGAGAAGACCAAGGGTCTAAGGACTAAACATAAGTACGTTATTTCTACATGGAAGAAGCAGAGGAGAATCAGGAAAGGAGGCAAAGAAGGGATGAGTGAAAAAAGCATTTATTAAGTGCATGCTGTGTGTGTTGAAGTGGCCAGTAGGGAGAAGCATGACTATTGAGGCATGAATATGTTGGATGTACCACAAAAATAAGAAGGAAAAGAAGCAAACATTTATTGAACACCTGGTGTGTGCCAAACACTGTATTAAGTGATTTGCAAATACTGTCTCATTTGGTCCTTAAGAGGTAGGTCTCATTTTTATCCCTATTTTATAGTTGGAGAAACTGAGGCAAGCAGGGATTAAGTGACTTGCCCAGGGTCACACAGCTAGTAAATGCTTGGGATCAGATTTGAATCAGGGACATTCAGGCCCAATTAAGATAAGGAGATAGTTATAGGGAGGAGTCAGACTACCCCTCGGGGTTGGAGAGAAGACATACTGAGCAAACCAGTAGAATTCTGATACTTAAGAGTCCAAAAGAAGAGAGACTCTCTTGAGATTAGAGGTACCTATTTCCTTGTCAAATATTTAATGACCTGGGGTGAATCACCCATGTGAGGGCACAGGGCAGATCTGGGCAAGGACCTCCCTGCTCACATCCGGCAGTTTCTTGACCAGAATGCAGATGCTCACCCTCCATGTGGCCACGAGAGGGCAGGAGGGCCCCACCAGCAGAGAGGATCCAGGATCCCTCCGAGATGGGCGCTCCAGAAACCAGTTGATTTTCCCTTAGTAGAGAACACGTCCTTCTTGACCCTAGACTATGTACAACTCAGGTCTTCGGTCTGTCATCGTACACCTCTTTTGCCTGCTATGATCACTCAGCAGGGCGTGGATAACCTTCCCAAATCCAACAGAGCCTGCACAGAAACCTTCTGGATGCCAAGGTCAAGAGTTTAAGCTTAATTCAGTAGGCAGGGAGAGTCGCCGGAAGTTTGCGAGCAGAGTAACCTGTCTGAAGCAATGCTTCATGCATCAGGAAGATTATTCAGATCATGATGAAGGATCTGGTGACTTTCATGTACTCTGTCCAGTTTTATCATTCAGCAAATATTTATTGGGTCTTCTCTGGGCTCAGTAGTGGGTACTATGGGCTCCTGAGAAATAGTCCTTGTCTACAGTGAGCTTACAAAGCTCCTGGAATCCCAGAGATGATTTAGAGTAATGCTCTTGTTTTTTACAGATGAAGACACTGAGAGATAGGGAAACCTTCTTCTAAACAGAAACTTGGAGGGGCAAGTTCAACTGTCATTCAAAATAATCAAGTTATCAACAAGCTTTTATTAAGTACCTATTTGCCAGGCACTGTGGTAAACCCTGGGAATACAAAGAAAGGCAAAAAATAGTCTGTCTTAAGGAACTCACGGTCTGTTGGAAGAGACAACATGCAAACAACTATGTACAAATGATATATACAAGATAAATTGGAGGTAATCTCATAATCACTAGCATTTAGGGGGATTGGGAAAGGTTTCTCGTAGAAGGGAGGGTTTTATCTGGGACTTAATGGAAGCCAGGAAGGACAGGAAGCAGAGATGAAGAGGGAGAGAAATCCAGGCGTGGGGACAGCCAGTGAAAATACTTGGAGTTATAAGTTATTGTAGAGTTTTAAGTTACACTAATATAAATAAGTTTATATTAGACAAAATCTGATCATTCAGTTTTTCATCATTACTCATGCCACACTGGTATAGGTTGGGTGGGAAATAGAGGAAGAATGTTGCTTTACTGGCAAGAAAGCCAGCTGATCTATCACTATGCATATACCATGATGTCCCAGCAAGGGAAGAGACTCTGTGCCAAGCCCCATGGCCCTCAGGGCTCCCAGGCTCGGCACTCAACCACTGTGTTAAATTACCCTTGGAATACATATATTTACATATTACATGAAATGTATATAATCACTGCTTTTCCCGTTTGAGTCAAATAAACATACTCTCGTCTACTTCCTCTCTTTCCGTGCTTCCTTATGGTACTGGAGCCAACCTCCAAACTTCAAATACCATCCTGCAAGCTATTTCTTGAAGTTCAAAAACAATCCCTCACTGAGTGACAATCACTCCAGCTCCCTTGTAATAAGGAACTTCTAGAGTCTACTGAGTAAGGAAGTGATATGGTCAGAACTAGGCTTTAGGCTTGGGCAGCTTAGTGGCAAAGTGGATACAGTGGCAGGTCTGGAGTCTGGAAGACTCCTCTTCCTGAGTTCAAATCTGGCTTTAGATACTTATTAACTATATGACCCTGACAAGTCACTTAGCCCTGTTGGTCTCAGTTTCCTCATCTGTGAAATGAACTGGAGATAGAAATTGTAAACGACTCCAGTATCTTTGCCAAGAAAACTCCACATGGGGTCATGAAAAGTCTGAAATAGCTAAGCAACAACAAGAAGACTTTAGGAAAATCACCTTGGAAGTTATATGGAGGATGGACTGGAGAGGGGAGAGACTTAAATCAGGGAGACCAATTAGGAGACGATTGTGATCATTTTAAATAAAAGGGCTTAGACTAGGGTGATGGCCAGGTAACTAGAGATGGGGATGGATGTGAGAGACATGGTGGAATTACACTAGATAAGACTTTGCAATTGACTGGGCATACTTTAAGAGCATAAGATCATAAAGCTAGAATTGGGATTGGCCTTAGAAACCACCTTATCCAACCTCACATCTCCTTTTAATAAGTAAGGAAACTTAGACGCAGGTAGATGAGTAACTTGGCCAAAGTCACATCATCAGTAAGTAAGGTGAGCAAGAGAAATCTTTATGGAGTTAAGATTGACTCAAAGATTAAGTAACCTGGTGACTTGGAAGAATGAATAAATGAATTAAAAAGTATTTATTAAGGAGCAAGCTAGACTGTGCTAAATTTGGGGGATACAAATAGAAATGATTAATATAATAGAACATAATATAATCATATCATATTATATTATATATATTTCATAAAATCAAAGAATTCGCATGCTAATTGGAGAAGATATCACATTCTGTTGTGAAAGGATAGGAAGGTCCACAGGTTGTCAAGGTTCAGAGGTGGGGCAGATGGCAAGGACCAGGAATCTTAGTGTATTCCATCAAGTCAAAAGACAGTGCCCAAGATCTGGTGGGCAGAGTTGTATGGTTGAGAGTAAAGCCCAGAAGACTTTATAATGAAGTAGCAAGGTAGATGGTAAGGCTTGATTGTCCTCTATCTCTCGGGGAAGCTTATCCAAGTAGTATGAGCAGCCATGTCCCTCTTCCCACCAGAATGATCTAGATGGAGTCTGAGAGGCCTAGAGTCCTAGGGGAAGGGCATAGTGAAGACAAGAGGTTAACTCTTGTTGGTTATGATGGTTATGCCTTCAACTGAAATAGGGGAGTGTGAAAGAGGGTTGAGTTTTGGTAGAATGATAATGAGTTCTAATGTGAAGAAATCAAATGTAAGATGCTTATGGAATGTCTAATTTGAAATATCTAAGAGGCCATTGGTGATTTGAGAATGAAGTTCATGAGAAAGACTGGGTTTGGATATATATAGACTTAGTGATCATCTGCACAGAGATGATAATTAACTCTGGCGCCTTAAAGTTTTCAGAGCGCCTTAATATCCTTGAGTTCATTTTAAGTCACACAACAATCCTATGAAGGAGATGTTTCAGGTATCCCCATTATCCCCATTTTTTGTACATGAGGCTAGTAAGTGTTTAAGGTGATATTTAAGCCCAGGTCTCTCCTGATCCCAAGTCCATTGTACCATACTGTCTCTCTCAATTTACATACCTGAAACTTCTGAATAATCTATTAGATTCTGGGTTCTTTTATTTCTTAATTCTGAGCCATATTTTCTTTTTAAAAATTTTAAATATTTATTATTAGTTTTCAACATTCATTTTTATAAGATTTTGAGTTCTAAATTTTCCCCCTCTTCCCTCTCCAAGACAGCGTGCAATCTCATGTGGTCTATACATGTACAATCATATTAAACGTATTTCCACATTAGTCATGTTGTAAAAGAAGAATCAGAACAAAAGGGGAAAACCATGAGAAAGAACAAACAAAAAAAGAGAGAAAATAGTATGCCTTAATTTGCATTCAGACTCCATAGTTCTTTCTCTGGACGTGGTCAGCATTTTCTATCATGAGTCTTTTGGAATTAATTGTCTTAGATCATTGCATTGCTGCGAAGAGCTGAGTCTAACAAAGCCGGTCATTGCACGATGTGGCTGTTCCTGTGTACAATGTTCCCCTGGTTCCGCTCACTTCACTCAGCATCAGTTCATGCAAGTCTTTCCAGGTTTTTCTGAAATCTGCCTACTCCCCATTTCTTATGCCACAATAGTATTCCATTACATTCGTAAACTACAACTTGTTCTGCCATTCCCCAATTGATGGGCATCCCCTCAATTTCCAGTTCTTTGCCGCCACAAAAAGAGCTGCTATAAATAATTTTGTACATGCGGGTCCTTTTCCCACTCGCATGTTCTCTTTGGGATACAGCCCTAGCAGCTGTATTGCTGAGTCAAAGGGTACTCACAGTTTCATAGCCCTTGGGCCATGATTCCAAATTGCTCTCCAGAGTGGTTGGATCGGCCCGACCATATTCTCCATCCTATTTTTTTGCCGTTGTCTCTCTTGCTCGTGTTTGCGCTGAAGTCACCAAAAATCAACGCATCTCTTTGTTTAGTGGGTCTTGTCAACTTCTTCATAATATTTCTCTCCCCCTTTATAATATAATATTTGGAAAGCCCACGGGGCCTGGCACACAGTGGGTACTTCATAAATGCTTATTCCCCTGCTCCTTCCCCCTTCATCCTGTGCCACAGATCTTGACAATACATTGGAATTATCTTCTCAGAGGTCTATTTGCTTTTATTAGTCAAGATCCTTACAAGTCATCCCATGAAATGATGCTTCTTGTTGTCTTTGGGCGCATGGTGAAATCAACATGATAATGCCTTTATTTTCCTCTCCAGGAAGGACCTGTGAGCCATCTCTCCACTTAACTTCAATTTCTTTTTGTCTTCTAGTTTCATTTATTGCTAATTATACATTAGGATTGGTATCATTCGGTTCTTCCAATATTATGTTAACTCATTGTCTTTAGATGAGAACCTTACATTTAAAAGAGCAACAGATAAATGAGTGGTTAAAATCCTTCTCCTTTACCATTTGGTCTCAAACTGTGATTTTTAGCACCCTCTGCTCCTTTTTCCATATCTCTGCCACTATCACTGTACTTTGTTTCCTGAGTTGCCAAATAAATCATCACCTGGTAATCAAACCTACTAACCTTAAGCCTTTAAATATGTTTTTAGGTTACTTCTCAGAAAGCAGACCTAGAATGAGACTAGGGCCATATTCATATGGGATGGCAGACCTTTATTCTGCCATTCTAGCTTCTGAGAATCCAGGATTCCTTCTACCTCAGGATGAGATCTCATATTAGTACTTTTGTGAACAGTTTTGTAGACTTGGGTGAGAAATATTTGGAAAGAAGACTTTTCAGAATGTGGTGACTCATTAGTTGGATGAGTGGGGAGTGAAGAAGGAGCCCAAAGTGGGAGAAGGCTAGTTTCTCTGAAAGAAATAGGAAATTTAGGAGAGGGAGTTGGCTTTAAAGGGAAAGATGGTAGATGGACGGGGTCTTACATAAGGTAAATTTCAGCAAGACCTCCAGGTGAAAATGCCTATTAGGCAACTGGAGGTGTAAGCCTGGAGCAAGGAAGAGAGGACAAGGTTGCTGGCATAGGTCTGGTATCCATCATCATAGAAGTGATAGCTGAAGCTGTGAAACAGAGTGAGGAGAAAGAGAAAAGCTGAGGACGAAGTTTTAGGGAAACACACGCTTGGGGGTGAGAAGAGAAAATGGAAGCATATAGAAGACATAGGAGAAATGGTCACATCATATCAATGGGTCCAAGGGAGGATAAAGTTTTAAAAATGAAGAGCTTGTCAACTGTGTCAAATATTGTCAAAGGATCAAAGCAATTTTTTTTCTCACAATAGCTCTCCAAAGAAATAAGGCAGATATTTTGACCCCCCACTCACAAGTTGTGTGGCAGTAGGTAGATCACCTAAACTCTCTAGGCTACAGTTTCTTCATCTATAAAAAGAGGGCTTTAGGGGAGGCTAGGTAGCGCAGTGAATAGAACACCAGCCCTGGAGTCAGGAGGACCTGAGTTCAAATATGACCTCAGACACAACACTTACTAGCCGTGTGATCTTGGGCAAGTCACTTAACCCCAATTGCCCAGCCTTGCCCCCTCCAAAAAAGCAACAAAACAAAACAAAACAACTCCAGCAAAATAAAATGAGGGCTTTGGTTATCACCAAATGACCTTTAAGATCTCTTCCAATTATCAAGACATCGTCCCATGATGGGGTGGCACATGAGAAGACTGAGCCACCAAGTGGCTAAATGATTCTCTTCCAGTCACACAACTAGGTTATTTTTTTTTGTTGTTTTTTGCAAAGTTCCATACGCTCCCAGTGCTCAGAACTTTCTAGAGGACACATGTCTCCACCTTCCAACAAAGCTCTGCTCCTTCCCATCTACTCATTCATAGAGGAACTTTCTTAGTCTTAAAGCTTTTTTGGGGGAAGAGAAATGCCACAATCTCCGTTGGTCACATGTCCTGATGTGTTTTTTGCCATTATGAAGTCCTTCCTGTTGTCTAGCCTTAGTCCTGCTTTTTTTTTGTTTGTTAATTGAGGAATCTAAAGTGGGGAAGAAAGATAAGAGGTGCCAAAGAGGAGTGGGTAGTGCCAAAGGAGAGAAGGAGCCACTTTGCTGAACCATAGTCCTCCAGGCTTCTTCGAGGGACCCAGCTCTTCTGGAGAGGATTATCACTCTGGGTAAAGTGACTGCAGCTGCTGAGAATGTTATTGTTGCAAGAGGCTTATAGAAACATAGACACCCAACCCTGCCGTGTCCCGACACAAAAACAGGGGAATAAGCAGAATTAATTCCTAGTCCTTAAGCCTTTCTATTGTCCTGCTTCCTCCTAAATACCTTTCTGATTTCTATGCTAAACCCCTTGCAGACCTACCTAATCTAGAGCCTTCTGAGTCTTGGTTACTCTAAGAGGTGTGGGGAGAGAGTAGTCAAGGAGAAGATGAAGTGAAGGCAGCAAAGTATTCTTTGCTTTATGGGATGAGCCAATGAAAGGAGAAGGGAAGATATACCAGGAGAAATTAAGATGATGTGAAAGCTAAAGGAATTACGAAAAAAAAATTTTAATGAAGAGAGCAGCTTCCCCATGCTTCCAATCTCAATATTCTTCTTAAACCAACCCCCTCCACACCAGTGTTGCTTAATGTTACCACTTACCCATCCCTAGCACACACAATCAATCCTTCTTCTTTCCCCTGGGGGAAGAAATGTGGGACCCCTCTCTAGGAACCTGGATGGGGTGGTTTACACCACCATTTGCATTGGTTTCGAGACATCTTTATTCCTTAGCCGCCTATCACTTCCCTTCCCCCTACCCCAATTGCCTCCTCTCCTAGGCACAGATAAAGGACAGGGTCAGGCAGGGCAAAGGGAGATCTGGGACCCTGCAGCTGATAGCAGAATACAAAACAGAAAAGGTCATCTTCCTGCCTTCCTCCAACACCACATCCGCCTCTTGATGAGGGGCTTTTCAGGCTTACAGTAAATGGATGGTTAGGGTTGTCAAGAGCTAGGAACCAACAGAGACAAGAAACAGCTGCTGAGAGAGAGGGTCAGGGGTCATTTGAATGGGGCAAGAGGGCCTGGAAACTGAACAGAGAAGCATGCACAAGCTTCAGAAATCCAGGACTGGACAACAAAAGTTTATTAGAAGTTTGTGACCCAAAGGTGCTGTTCATCCTTCCTTATAGAAGAGGGCCAGGATGTCAGGAAGGCAATACCATGTTTTGCAAGTGAATTAGATTTAAGTGAGGGAGGACTGTGCAAGGTCACTAGCCTAGAGATGGGAGGGAAAGAGCAGTAAGGTTGATCCTCATGAACCCCTCATGACCAATTAGCACCAAACATGGGGATAAACTGAGGCAGAGCCCCTCATCAAAGATGGTGAGCACATCAGACTCCTCATTTCTGGCTGCTGAAGGTTAACCCATCCTCCCCAATGTTTTTGTTTCCTTTGCCCAATCCTGCTCCTTTCTATATAGGGATAAACAATAAGAGCTTCTGTGACAATGTCCTGGCAGCTGACAACTTCAGAGAATCGTACAGTGCCACAGCTGGAAGAGACTATCTTAGAGATGATATAATCCAACTTTATACTTTTACAAATTGGGAAACTGAGCTTGTTGATTTGAGGCCCCTGAGAGATGAAAAGATTTTTTATTTATATGAGACCATGTAATCAGTTAACAAGCATTGATTACATACTTATTATGTTTTAGGCACTGTTGGGCCCTAGGGATCTAAAGACCAAAAAGAAAACAGTCCTTGACTTCAAGGAGCCTATATTCTATCGGAGAAGACAAAATATACATAAATAAGTATATACAAATATATATACAATTTGCTTTATGGGATGAGCCAATGAAAGGAGAAGGGAAGATATTCAGTCATTTTTCAGTCTTGTCTGACTCATCGTGACCCATTTCTGGGGTTTTCTTGGGAAAAATACTGGAGTGGTCTGCCATTTCCTTCTCCAGTTAATTCTACAGATGAGGAAACTGAGGCAAAGAGGGTGAAGTGACTAGTTAAGGGTCACACAGCTGGTAAGTATTTGAAGCCAGATTTGAACTTGGGGAGATGAATCCTCCTGACTTCAGGCCTGGTGCTCTGTCCACTGTGCCACCTAGCTGCCCATATACACAATTAGTATAAGGTAAGTTTAAGGGGGGAAAGACACTGTCATTTCAGGGCAGGAAGAGATCAGGAATGTAAAGATATTGCTTGAGCAGAGGACTAAAGAAAACAAAGGATTCTGGGAGGTGGAATTGAGATGAGAGTCTGTGAGGGCTGGCCAGTGCAAAGGCCGGAGATGGGAGATGGGAGATGGCTCGTGGTGGGGGAGGGGTGGTTGAGCAGCAGAACCTTGAATCCAAGGTTCATTCGGTGTACCACAGCTGCCTTTCTAGGAGTTAACCCTCCATTGCCGAACAGGTCTGGAGAAAAACGAAGCTAATCCCTCCACTCCCACTACAACATAGCCCAGATTCATGACTCAAGTATTCACAGGGACAATCACCCTACCCACATATTAACCTATGAATATGTAGCTATGGGAGCACCCATGCAGGCATAAGGCTCCCAGAGGCGTGTGTTGCATGCTCACAGGGTCCCACACGTTTAAAAACACACGCTAACAGGAACAAGACCGGTTTGTGCTGATGACCATCCATAAAACCCCAGGAGCCCTGCTCTTTCCCCAGCTCCCCACCCCCTCTCTGGCCCTCACTACCGGTGGCTCCCTTGCCTATGGACAGCTTGCCCTTCCCTCCCCACCTGATTTCCAAGCCTTGGTTCCCTTTGGCCCCAGCTCGAGCCTCAGCCCCCTCTTGTCCAGACGGGTGTTCAGTGGCAGCGGCTCCTGATGATGTCAGTTGCTATTTTGAGTTGGACAGAGTGGGAGGCGAAAGAAAGATGTCCCCACATGGTTTGGAGGGAGCCGGGCTAAGATGGGAGTACAGAACCAGGGAGGAGCAGGAAGGACGGGAGGGTGGTGGAGGGCTTCATACACAGGGCCAAGCCAGCACAGTCTGCAAAAGCAAAGGCCAGAGAGAGCAGAGTAAAAACACTAGAAGCCCCTGAGGAAACACAGAGGCAGATGATCAAACACTTTGATAGGGAACAGGAAGGAGATGAGCGCTTGGTAAATGCCTACTATGTGCAAGGCTCTGAGCTAAGTCCTTTTTACAACGAGTGTCTTATTTGATCCTCATAACAGCCCTGAGAGACAAATGCTATTTATGATCCCCATTTTACAGATGGGAAAACTGAGGCAGAGAGCGGCTTGCTTGGGATCACATAGCTGATAAGTGTCTGAACTGGGGTTTTCCTGACTCCCCTACACCGCCTAGCTAGCAGATACTAGATAACCTTGTAAAATGTAGTTTATGAAGGAAAAGGTAGATGAAGGAGAGGGGCAGGGAAGTATGTTCTGTGCCAGACTTGTCCCAGTGGCAGAGCACATGAATGCCTCTTGGAGATGCACTATGCTGTAATTCCTTTTTTTTTTTTTTTTGCAATTGGTTTTTTAAATTTTTGCTTTTTTTTTAAGGGGGGAAGGCAGGGCATTTGGGGTTAAGTGACTTGCCCAAGGTCACACAGATAGTTCAGGGCCAGCTGCACCGACTAGCTGCCTCAATGCTGTAATTTCTAGATATGGGTTCAAGTTCTGTCTTGGCCATTAACCTTGACCATGGGCAAGTAACTTAAAAATCTGTGGGCCTCAGCTTTCTTATCTGTAAAATGGGGATAATAGTGCCTAGCTTTCAGGGTTACTACAAGGAAAGCTCATCTTTTTCCAGATACAGAAATATGCAGTTTTTTGTGACTCATTTGACAACATTTGTGACTCTGAAGCTGAGTCCCCTTGCCCAAGGGCACTGAGTGGCAGGAGGCCGAGCGGTGAGCGTTGTAAAGTGTGAAGGAGGCTAACAGAAATTGTGTCAGGCTGACGACCTCTGTGATCTTCAAAGCCGGGGAAGAGACGGAGCCTCCAGAATCAATCATGTCTTCCTTTCCGAGGTTCACCAACATGAATCATAGCACAGTCGCCTCTGAAGTAACTTGTCCAAGGTCATGTAGGCTATAAGTTACAGAATCTCTGACTCTCATAAAGGGAGGAGAGAAAAGAAAGCTCAGACAATCAGTGATTCTGATTGTCAATGATCTGAAAGGGCACGTACAGACAAAGAAACTCAGGCCCAGAGAGACTGGGCCACCGAGGCCCAAGGTCACGTAGGGAGTAAATGTCGGAGCTGGGATTTGAACTCAGATCCTCCAACTGCAAAATCCATTCTGCCTCTCAAGGTAACAACAGAGAGAATTAAGAAGTTTGTGGTAGGGAGGGTTATTCTGTCACCAGCCATGCCTCAGGTGCCTCTTTGTGTCACCAGGCAGCTTGGTAATAGTATAATAAAAGAAAATTAGGCCTCAGAAGCCATGAGTTTTATTCATGTGTAACTTTGACTGAGCTACTTCCCTTTTCCGGGTCTCAGTCCCCTAGTCTTTAAAATAAAGTGATTGGATTCCATTACTTTAAAGCTTACATTTAACTCAATGCCCTTAGGTTTCCTGCCCCTAATCTGAGTCGACCAGGGTACATAGGAGTCTCAAGGCCTTGAGTCTAATACAGGCTCGGCTACTAACTGGCTATAGGACATTTGGCAAATCATTCTGGGTCTCTGTCTCTACAGTTATAAAAAAATGAGATAAATGATCTTGAAGGTGCCTCCCATCTCCAACATTCTATGAGTCTGTCTAAATTAGCCAAAAATGCCAGGACATAAAACAGAGACAGCCAAACATCACTAGCAAGCACTAGACCAAGCTGAAGACAGAAAAGGGCCTGGGGTAGAGGTAAAAGAAGGGTGTTCCCTCTGGAACCGGGAACTCAAGAGAGGTGCTAAATGTCTCAGGAGGTCTGAGGCCAGGGGAAAACCAGGCAGGGCCCTCTGCCCACATTCCTTCCTGCTCCTAGCTCCCACAGGGGTCTCTGCCATCTGCCTAAGCCGGAAAGGAGAGGTTTCAGCTTTGAGGCAAATGCTCAGGGAGAGACTGGAGCCAGCCCTGAGGATTTAGCCTTCTGCCACTGGGCTCCTGGACACAGGACAGCTTGTTGGAGAGATCACATGGCCCATGGAGTGAGGGGCCCACAAGAAAAGCTGTAATGGGGGGAGCCACATGGACATTACCCCAAGCCATCCTTAATACCAGACATCCTGCTGTCAGTCACTGTTTTCTAAATTGGGAAGGGTGTTACCCCTAGGTGGTTAGGGAAACCTTTACTGGACTTGGAAACAGGTGATCAGAGTTCAAATCCTGATTCTTATCATGAGTGTGAGCAAATTATTTAGGCTCCCTGAACCTCAGTTTCCACATTTGCAAGAGAGATTTAAGAATATTTATTCCTCGTACCTCATATGTTGTTGTGAAGAAACTACCTTGAAAACCTTACAGTGTTAAAAAATGTAAATTATCATTATTATTATTTCCAAATGGAGCAGGCTGCAATATTAAGAGAATGGCTCTAGTTGGAGAGACAATGGAGGAGTTGGAAATAATGAATTCAGGTTTTCGTACATCTTCCATTTCCAGATCCTATTGGGGTCCTCGGTCTCTGAGCCCCAACTCACAGTCAAGGTCTTCTCTCCCCTTCTCCATCTTTACTACCCAAACTGGGAACTAACTGTAGAAAACCTCTAGATAGTGGTACCAGGCAGAGATTGTCAAGGTCAGGGTTAGGGAGGAACTGGGGAAGGTCTCTATGGGTATTTCTGAGGAAGTGTGAGGGCTGAGGCCATGGTGCATAGTTCTATGATATAGGGAGGCTATTTGTTGTTCAAACCCATACCATCACATTACAGACTGCCAGAAACTGCTCAGATTATTGGCAGCTGTAACATCTCACACACACACACACACACACACTATTCCTACTTATCACAACCCCACCAAGAATCTGAACCCAAATTGTTTATCAAAGGGACCTTCTCTGTCTTCTTTCCTGGCAGCTAGGTAGTATAGTGGGTAGACTTCCTCCTGACTCTTTTTATTTTTTGCTTTTTTGGAGGTGGAAGGTAGGGCAACTGGGGTTAAGTAACTTGCCTAAGGTCACAGGGCTAGTTTTTTGTGTTAAGTGTCTGACACTCGATTTGAACTCAGGACCTCCTGACTCCAGGGCCAGTACTTTATTCACTGCGCCACCTAGCCGCCCCTGGGTAGATTGCCTAGAAGCAGGAAGACCTGATTTCAGAATCCAGCCTCAGATACTTAGCTGTGTAACCCTGAACAAGTTGCTTAGTCTCTGTCTTCCTCAGTTTCTTCAGCTGTAAAATGGGGATCATGAGAGCACCTACCTCCCAGGGTTGTTGTGAGGTACGTGTGATACGCTATAGTATTTATAAAGCACTTATCCATAGTGATTGGCACATGGTAGGGGCTTAATGAATGTTTGTTCCCTTTGCCCCCTTCTTGGAGTCAAATTGGTACATTAGATTCTGAGCACCTGAGCTCAAACTCCGGGTCTGCCACTTACTAACGGTATGACCTGAATATGATTTACCCTCTTTTGGCCTAAGTTTTCCCATCTGCAGAATGAAGGGGTTGGGTTACATCCAAGGTCTCTACCCATTCTAGTGAGTGATTTTGTGATCTTCTTCTGGATGTCCTATTGGCATCTCATATCAACATATCCATAATGGAACTCATTATTTCCTGCACTAAAATCATCTCTCCTCCGACATTAACCCTCTTTCTCTTGAGAGCACCCCCAGGGGGGTAAATCCAGAATCGTTCCTGATTCTCCTTTCTCCTTTACCACCTCCTACTCATCCCTGAGGGTTCTCCTCCTACCTGGCTGCTCCTTCTTACTCACTTTTGCTGGATCTTCATCTAGGCCATACCTGCTAAGGGAGGTGTCCCACAGGAATCTGTCCTGGGTCGTCTTCTCTTTCTCCTCTACAGCATTTCACTCGATGAGGAGGGCAGAACCAAGTCAGTAGAGTAAGACAGGAATCACCTGAATTCTTTCAAATTAATCTCCAAACAACTATGAAATCATGCCTCAAATGGATTTTGGAGCAGCAAAGTCAACAAAGGGATGGGGCGAAACAATTTTCCAGTCCAAGACAACTTAGAAGGTCAACAGGAAAAGTCTGTCTTACTGGGGAGTGAGGAGTGCAGTTCACTGTAGGTGGTATCCAGGCAAGAGAGCAGCAGGCTATGCTGCAGTAAGCCAGCAATGAGGCCTCCAACCCCAGGACAGGCCAGCGGCAAAGCCCCATACCCCAGGAGCAAGAAGCTTGGGATAGTGCTCCCTTCCCCTTGGAGCAGAGTCTAACTCACTAAATAGATGGGGAAAAATGAGAAAACAACAAAAACAAAAAAATGTAGAGTTACTTTAGTGACAGGAAAGATCAAAACACAAATTCAGAAGGGGACAATGCCAAAATGACTACATACAAAGCTTCAAAGAAAAATGAGAGAGGGGGAGAGGAGAGAGAAAAAGGGAGAGAGAGAGAGAGAAAGAGAGAGAGAGAAAGGGAGAGAGAGATAAAGGAAGAGAGGGTATCTTGCCACACAGGAGAATAGGGGCGATGAGGATGAGAGGGGGAATGATGGAGGGAAGGGCAGGGTTGGAGGAGAGGGATGTTAGAAGCACACACTTTGGTAAAGGGATAGGGACAAAGTAGAGAACAGAACAAGGCAAGGGAGGGTGGGATAGGAAGGAGGGAAATATTGTCATTGTTACACAATATGTTCGTTGTTGAGATGTTCTGCATAACTACACATGTATGGCTGTATTGAATTACCTGACTTTCCAGTGGGGGTGAATAACAAAAGAAGAATGGAAAGAATCCAGAATTTAAAGTTCTAAAATCAAATGATAAATAAATAAATATATATACATGCACACATATTTCTGGAAGGGTAAGATGGATCTCCCTACCTGAATGCCTGTATATCTTGATAATTTCCTAGTTGCATGTAAATAATAACAATTATTATAATATGTGGCAAGATACCCAGTTTAGAGTTTATGTCATTCCTTCCCTAAACCAAATTCAATGAGAGTAAGGGTGACCTTTCCCTTTTGCCTTCCTGTTCTTCCCCTCCATTGTAACAGTTATCCCTTGACTCTTCTGTATGAGATGATTAACTCCATCCTGTCTCTCCCTGTCTCCTTTTATTATATTTCCCTCCCACTTCTTAATTACATCTTTTAAAATATCATCCCTTCCTATTCAATTGATCCTGTGCCCTCTGTCTACATACACATAATACCTGCACTCACATATGTATTCATATGCATATAAACCCTCCTATATAGATATATGTATGTATATGTATATATACATTTGTATTCCCTTCACGTATCCTCATACTGAGAAAAGTTTCACAAGTTACAATTCTCATTTTTCCATGTTGGCATGTAAATAGTTCAGCTTTGATGAGTTCCTTATGATTTCTTTTCTATGCTTACCTTCTCATGCTTCTTGTGTTTGAATGTCAAATTTTCTGCTCAGTTCTGGTTTTTTCCTCAAGAGTGCTTGGAAGTCCTCCACCTCATTGAATGACCATATTTTCCCTTGAAACATTATACTCAGTTTTGCTGGGTAGGTGATTCTTGGTTTTAATCCTAGCTCCCTTGATCTCTGGAATATCATATTCCAGGCCCTTTGGTTCCTTAATGTAGAAGCTGCTAGATCCTCAGTTATCCTGATTGTGTTTCCACAGAATTCAAATTGTTTCTTCTTGGCAGCTTGTAATATTTTCTCCTTGATCTGGGAACTCTGGAACCTGGCTATAATATTACTAGGAGTTTTCTTTTTGGAATCTTTTTC
>CM053593.1:88341206-88363462 GCA_028646575.1 Pseudocheirus occidentalis
TTGGCAGCTTGTAATATTTTCTCCTTGATCTGGGAACTCTGGAACCTGGCTATAATATTACTAGGAGTTTTCTTTTTGGAATCTTTTTCAAGAGGTGATTGGTGAATTCTTTCAAGTTCTATTTTGCCCTCTGGTTCTAAAATATCTGGGCAATTTATCTTGAGAATTTCTTGAAGGATGATTTCTAGGTTTTTTTTTGGTCATGGCTTTTAGATAGTCCAATAATTTTAAAATTGTTTCTCCTGGATCTATTTTCCAGGTCAGTGGTTTTTTTTTCAATGAGATATTTTACATTGCCTTCTATTTTTTCATTTGTTTGGATCTGTTTAATAGTATACTGATTTCTCATAAAATCATTTGCTTTTATTTGCTCCACTCTAATTCTGAAGGAATTATTCTCTTCAACGAGCTTTTAAGATTCTTTTTCCATCTGGCAAATTTGACTTTTTAAAGCATTCTTCTCTGCATTGGCTTTTTGGGCCTCCTTTGCCATTTGAGTTAGTCTATTTTTTAAGGTGTTATTTTCTTCATTCAGGTTGTTGACTCTTTTATCATGATTTTCTTGCATCATTCTCATTTCTCTCCCCAATTTTTCCTTCACTTCTCTTATTTGATTTTTAAAATCCTTTTTAAGCTCTTCTATGCCCTCTATCCACTTTGTATTTTTCTTGGAAGCTTTTGATGTGGGAGTTCTGACTGTGTTGTCTTCCTCCCATTCCATGCTTTGGTCCTTTTTATCCCCCCAAAAAGAATTTAAGGTTTGATTACTGGGCTTGCTTTGCTTTCTCTTCCTGCTCATGTTGCCAGTCAGTTACTTGGCTTTTGGGCTCAGTAGTAAAACTCTGCTTTCAGAGGGGAAAGCTCTGTCCCCAAATGCTGGGTTTTTCACAGCTGCTGGAGTTATTAGGAGGCTGCTATTTTTTGCAGCCTCCACCAGCTTTGGCTCACTGAAAACACACCTCAGGACCACCACCCAAGACTGCAACCAGATCCAGGCAGCTCAAGGAAAGAGCACTTAGCCTCTGAATGATCATTTGGCCCCCCTGCAATCTGCCAGCCAGGAGCTTCTGAAGCAGCCATATGGAGGCAGCTGCAGGGGTGTCACTTCAGACTGCTTCTAGCTCTGGAGGCAATTTGGGCAGACCATCTCCCCCAAATTTAGCCAAGTTCCACTGACCTTTTCCCTTTGTCCTTGGCTTTTGTGGGTTGGTGATTCTGGAAATCTCCACAGATGCTGATGATTTGCTTTCCTGAATGCTACAGCTTTGGCTTCTCGTAGACACCCTGGGGCTGAAACTGCATGAGGTTGGGCACTGCTTGCAGCATGCTGTGATGACTGCCTGTCAGGCTGCCTTCAGCAGGAGCTTTGTTATTCCATCATTTTTGTGGTGTCTGGAGCTCTAAAATTTGTTTAGTCATATTTTATAGGTATTTGAGGTGGTATTGGGGGAAGCTTGTGGAGTTCTCCTGTTTCTATGCCACCATCTTGACTCCATCCCAGAAAGCAACATCCAAAATTTTAAAGAAGTTAAATCAGTTATAGGAGGAAATAGAGAGTAAAGCTATACTAGTGGGGGGGAGGGCTCAACATTATCTTCTTAGAACTAGGTTCAGCTAACAAAAAAAATAAACAAGAAGTTAAGGAGGCGAATAGAATTTTAGGAAAGTTAGATATGATAGACTTTTAGAGAAAATTGAATGGAAACAGAAAGGAAAATATCTTTTTCTCAGCAGTACATGGCACCTACACAAAAATTAACCATATATTAGAACATAAAAGCCTCACAATCAATTGCAAAAAAGCAGAAATATTAAATGCATCCTTTTCAGATCATAATGCAATAAAAAATCACATTCAGTAAACAGCCATGGAAAGATAGATTAAAAATTAATTAGAAACTAAATAATCTAATTTTAAGAATGAATAGATCAAAGAACAAACCATAGAAACAATCAATGATTTCATTAAAGAGAATGATAACAATGAGACAGCATACCAAAATTTATGGGACGCAGCCAAAGCAGTACTTAGGGAGAAATTTATATCTCTAAACACCTACATCAATAAACTGGAGGAAAAAAATAGATCAATGAAGTGGGTATGCAACTAAAAAAAATTAGAAAAAGAACAAATTAAAAATCCCCAATTAAAAACCAGTTGGAAAGCCTGAAAAATCAAAGGACAGATTAATAAAATTGAGAGTAAGAAAACCATTGAGCCAATAAATAAAAGTAGGTGCTGGTTTTATGGAAATAGCAACAACAATAAAATAGATAAACCATTGGTTAATTAGATTTTGAAAAGAAAGAAGAAAAACAAATTAACAGTATCAAAAATGAAAAGGGTGAATTCACCACCAATGAAGAAGAAATTAAAGCAATTATTAGGAGCTATTTTGCCCAATTATATGCCAATAAGTCTGGCAATCTGAGGGTAATGGATGAATATTTACAAAAATATAAATTACCTAGATTAATAGAAACAGAATACTTAAACAACCCCATATGAGAAAAAGAAATTGAATAAGCCATCAATGAATTCCTTAAGATGAAATCCCCAGAGCCAGATGTATTCACAAGTGAAGTCTATCAAACTTTTAAAGAACATTTAGTTCCAATACTCTATAAACCATTTGGGAAAATAATCAAAGAAGTTGTTCTACCAAATTCCTTTTACTACACAAATATATGGTGCTGATACCTAAACTAGGAAAAGCAAAAACAGAAAAAGAGAACTATAAACCAATTCCCCTAATGAATATTGATGTAAAAAATGTTAAATAAACTACTCTTTCACTTGGTGATCTTACCACCTCCTATGGATTCAGTTACCATGTCTGTGCAGTAGATTCTCAAATCTACTGATCCAGCCTTAACCTCTCTGCTGACCTTCAGTCTCCCATCTCGAATTTCCTATCAGACATTTCAAACTGGAGGTCCTGTAGATCTCTCAGCATGTCCAAAATTGAACTCACAATCTTTCCCCCAAACCCTCTCTGCTTCCAAACTTCACTTAACTAACTAGGGCAACACTCTTCTCAGTCATCCAGGCTCACAATCTCAGTATCATCCCCAATTCCTTACTCTATCTCTCTGCCTATCTAATCTATTATCAAGGCATGTTGATTGTACCTTCATAAAATCTCTACACATTTCTACCTTCTTAACATCTCTCACATATGACATATGCTCTCTTTTCTCCTCTGACTCTGTTACCATCTTGGTACAGACTCTCATCTTTTCACACCTGGACTATGGTAATAGATTGATAATATGATAATAGATTGGTCTGGTTGGCACAAATCTCTCTCCATTTCAGTCTATTCTCTACTCAGCCACCAAAGCTATTTTCCTAAAGCACAGGTTTGACCAAGTTATCCCCCTCCTTAACAAACTCCAGTGACTCCTATTACCCCCAGAACCACATACAAAATCTCTTTGGTGCCCATCATAACCTAGCCCCATCCTTCCCCCTCATATACACCTTTCCAGTCTTCTTATACCTTAAACTCTACCCACCCTTCCCCCACATAGTCTTTGATCCAGTGACACTGACCTCTTTGCTGTTCCTTAAATTAGATGCTCATCTCTCAATTCAGGGCACTTTCACTGTCTGTTTCCTATGCCTGGAATGCTCTCCTTCCTCATTTCCACCTCCTGGCTTCCTTCAAGTCCCAGCTAAAATCCCAAATAATCCCTCTTGACTCTAGGATCTGTCTATTGATAATTTCCCATTTAGTCTATATATTTTGTTTGTACATAGTTGTTTGCATGTAAGTCTCCTCCATTAGACTGTGAGCTCCTTCAGCGTAGGGACTGTCTTTTGCCTGTCTTTGTATCCTCAAGGCTTAGTACAGTGCCTGGCATAAAGTAGGCACTTACTACAACCCTTTATTGACTGATTGCTAAGTCTTATCAATGCTACCTCCATGATAATCTCTCTCACTTATCATCTTTCCATTCAGATTTTCCCTGCTTGGTTTAAGCTCTCATTACCTCTCACCTGGGCTATTTAAAAAAACCTCTTAAGTGCTCTCCCAGCTTCCAGTTTCTCTCCTTGCCAAACCATCCTTCACATGGCTGCCGAAATAGCCCTACTAAGTCACTCCTATTCAAAAGAACCTTCAGCAGATTGGCCCCATTGCCTATAGCACAAAACCTTTAGACTGGCACCTAAGACCCTCCAGATCTGGCTCTAGACTGCTGTCCCAGACATATTTCATGCTACTCCTCTTCGAGCTCTATCAGTTCTAGACAAATTGGATCACTAAGTATTTTCCAAACTCCCATCTCTTGCCTGTATATTGACACAACTATCCCCAGGCCTGAAATACGCACCCTCCTCATCTCCGCTTTTCAGAATCTTTGTCTTCCTTCAAGTTGGAACTCAGGCAGCACCTCCTCAAGCCTTCCATGATTTTCTCAGGTTTTAGTTGTCTTTACCTCCATCACAGAACCAAAGGCTTTAGAGTAATAGAATGTGGGTTCAAATCCTGTCTCTGTCCTTTACTGTACAACCTTGAGTAAGTCATTCAATCTTGATGGGCCTGAGTTTCCTCATCAGTAAAATGGGGGAAAGGATTGTAACAGATAGTTTCTAAAGGTCTCTTTCAGCTATAAATATATGATCCTATGATCTTCAATATCAGAGGTCCTTATTTATGAATAAGTAAACATTTATTGTGTTAAGGAAAAGTTAAAGGAAAGGAAAAGCACCTACTATGTGCTAGAGACTGTACCAAGCACTTTTAATAATTATTTCATTCTCACAACAGCTATGTGATGGAGGTGCTGTTATTATTCCCATTTTACAGATGATGAAACCAAGATAGAGTGACTTGCCCAAGGTCATACAGCTAGTCAGTGACTAAGGCAGGATTTGGACTCCTGGCCTGAACTCTATCCACTGTACCACTGAGTTGGCTCTAGCTGTTAAATGCTAGGTATATAAATAAAAGAAATGAAGCCAGTCCTTGCATTCTAATAAGGCAGAACATAGAGGAGAGCTGGAAAGCGGGAGGTAGGAAAGATGCATAGAAACATGGCTTAGAAATGGTGTCCAGAAGTTACATGGCCAGGGCATAGTTCTGGGCAAGGTAAGTTAGAAGGTAACCTATGAGAGCCTGGGGTAATTCCAGGGTGATTCCAGAGTCCAAGGCTCCCAAAAGTTGAGAGTGAGGTGGATAAGGACAATGGCCAGAGTGAAAGCAGCATGATTTATAAATGGTGCCTGGAAAGTTTAGTTCACCATGTTATTTGTGAATGTGCTATAACCCCCTATAACATAGGATCTCCTGGAGGGCAAGGACAGTTTGGGTTTTGTCTTTGTATACTCTCAACCTAGGACAGTACCTTATGTAAAGCAGGTACTTAATAAATGTTTATTCACTTAAGTTGGCTGTACATGTGACTGTGGGTATTTTTTATTGTGGTCACAGCTGTGACTATGGTCATGTTTGTGAGTGTGACTGTGGCTGTGGCTGGGCTTGTGGATGTGGTTGTAGCTGTGGTTGCAGTGTTAGCTGCAGCTTTGGATGTGGCTATGGTTGAGGTTACCATTGTGTGCGTGTCATTGATGTCTGTGAGCATGATTAGATTCCAAATTATGTCTCAACTATTGCATTCCACTAACTTTCCAAATGACAGCAAAAGTCCCAAATCTAGTGTCATATGAGCCTAAAAGGCCCAGAAAAGGCCTTTGTAAGAAATCAATATTCATCAAAGCCACCATCTTTAGTTACTTCCCTAGCAAGAACCCTGCAGCAGAATGGCCCAAGGACTGGTGAGGGGACTGGGTAGGTAGTGGGGCAAATTCGGAGGTGCTGGGTGGCAGCAGAAGATTCACCTTAAGTGGGAGGGAGAGGGAGACAATGAGGAAGAGCAGAGTGGGGAGCCCTTGGATTGGGGGAAGGTTTCAGGAGCAATGCTGACTAGCATGTGTGGGCACAGAGATGGGGGTGGGGGCAGCAGGTCTCAGAAGGGTATGGGCCGGGCCCTGCCATGCCACAGGGAGATATTGATGAGATTTCTGTCGAGAAGTGACAGAGCTTGTGGGGATGTTATAATGAAGACAGATGATCCCAGGCCCGACTCTGATCTTCATGCAGGAGGAGGAAGACTCATAACCCAGGCACTACCCCACCAAGCAGCTGCTGTACCCTCTCCCAGACCAGCGCTTAGCTCTTTGACTAAGAGCTAACCCTGCCTCCCAGCTTCCCACCTCCCATTATACTTTTATTGTTCCCCTCTTTTTTCTCTGCATTACCTACCTTCCAACTCCTTTTCTTCTCTCTATCACTCTCATGCCTACCCCAGCCCTGGTCTGTTTCTCTCCCTCCCTAAGCTTTGGATTCTTTATATTTCCCTCATCTCTTTTCCTCATACCCTCCCTCCTTCTATTTTCTGTTTTGTTTTTCTGGGATGGTGATTTCCCCAGTTCAGCACGCTGCTCTTCCCTGGGGGGTTTCCTAGCCTGTAGGGGAGATAGGCCTGCGAGGGAAACTGCCCTGGAAAAAGACTGAGCAGCAGCCAGCTCCCATTAATCAGACAAGAAGTATTGAGTAAACAGCTAATACTGGAAAGGCAAGAGCCAGGACCCATACACTGATCTGGTTGTAAAAAGAGACTGGGGGTGAGGGTGAGGGTGAGGATGAGGGTGGGAAAACAAGTGGAACCACATACAAATAATGAATATTTGTGTGTGCATCAAAACAGAACACTGCCGAAGGGACCAGATACTGTAATTATCTCTAAAGGAGGGGAGAGTTTCATCAGAGAAAGGCTGGGAAATGGATGAAATCAGTTAAACATGCGGAATTCATGAGCTTGGTTAATTAAAAATCTTAAGTAAGAATCACAGAATCACAGCCTTTGAGAATAGGAAGAGATGTCAGTGGCCATTTAATCTACCCTCGTCATGAAAGGAATCCCCAGGGCAGCAGCCCCAACAAGAAGGAAAATGTCGTTTCTTTAGAAGACAGATACAATACAATGTAAACTCTTTGAAAGGAGGAATTGTTTCATTTTTGTTCTTGGATTCTGAATGCCCAGCATAGTGTCTGAAACATAGTAATAAATCGGAAATGATTATTTATTTTATTCAACAATCAACAAAGCATTTATTAAGAATCCATTTGGGGTGGCTAGGTGGTGCAGTGAATAGAGCACCAGTCCTCGAGTCAGGAGGACTTGAGTGCAAATCAAGCTTCAGACACTTAATACTTACTAGCCGTGTGACCTTGGGCAAGTGACTTAATCCCAATTGCCTTGCCCTCCCCCTCCAAATAGAAAAAAAAAAGGCAGAAAAAAAAATTGAGAATCCATTAGCACAGTGCTAACCACTGTGCTGGGTGCAGGGGACAGAAGCCCCCAAATCAGACAGTCTCTGCCTTTAATTCAACAAGCATTTATTAAGTCCCTACTGTATACTAAGGCACTATGCTAAGAACTAGGGATACAAATAGAAACACAAGGCAATCCTTGCCCTCAAAGAGCTTAGTTTCTAGGAGGGGAAGACAACATGAAACAGAGTTGAGAAAGGAGAGGGGAAAGAAAGCTACGACATCTTGTTCAGAGAATCTAAAATCCAGCTGGAAGAGGTAGGAGGGCCAGCCAGCCTGGTGTCCTTCGCCGAAATGGACTCGTTCAGAGAAAAGCAAATATAGGACACACACAAAACAAAAACAGTCATGGGAAGGGAGGAAAGGGTGAACAACCAAGGGCATCAGGAGCGGCCTCTTGAAGAGGCACTTGAAAGAGCCAGAGAGAGCTTCCAAGAAGCAGAAATAAGAACATTTCAGGCATAGGAAAGAGCAAACACACAGAGGCCAGAGATGAATGAGAGTCTGAGGAGGAGTGTTCTGGCCAGTGCAGCTGAAGAGTGGAATGTGTGAGGAGGAGAAGGAGCAACGAGCTTAGAAGGATACTCAAGCAATAAACATTTATTATGCACCTACTATGTGCCAGGCTCTGCTGTGCCCTAGAGACATAGGGAAAGGCAAAAACACTTCTTACGCTCAGCTTAGAGTCTAGTGAAGAAGACAAACAGGCAGACCACTATGGACAAGCAAGATACACACAGGAGAAATTGAGGGAAGACACTAGAATTAATATCAGAAAAGGCTTCCTGCAACTAGTGGGATTTCAGCTGGGACTTGAAGGAAGCCGGGTGGCAGAGATGAGGAGGGAGAGCATTCCAGGCATGGGGGCTGGAGGGAGGGGAAACCAGTGGAAAAACCTGGAGCCAAGAGATCTTGTGAAAGAAACAGCAACAATGTCACTGGATGACAAGCTTGTGTCAGGGTGTAAAGTGTAAGAAGACTGGATAAAAGGGGCAGGTTATGAAGGACTTTGGATCCCAAATGGAAGGATTTTTTATTTTATCCTGGAAGTGATAAGGAGCCACTGGAGTTTATTGAGTAAGGGAAGTGACCTGGTCAGAGGACAGAAGAGGGCATATGTGAGAGATGTCATAAAGGTAAATCAATAGGAATTGATAATGAGTTAGAAATGGGGAGGGGTGAGAAAGTAAAAAGGCATGGATAATACTGGAAGATGGTGCCTTCTTCATATTGATGTTATCTTCAATAGTAATAGGCAAGTTAAGAAGAGAATATAGTTGTAGGAAAAGATAATGAATTCACCTTTGACATGTTGAGTTTAAGACATCTGTAGAATGTCTAATTCAAAATGTTCAATAGACAGGTTGGAGATGGCAGACTGGAAATCAGCAGGGAGGTTAAGTCATTTGCCCAGAGTGCCTGAGGTAAGATTTGAACCCAAGCCTTCCTGACTGCAAGTTCAGGGCATTATCCCCTACATCATTTCGAATCTAATTGAATTCTACTCTTCCTTCGGGGTCCAACTCAAGGGCCATCTACTTTCTGAAGATTTCCAGAATTGCTCCAGCCTACATTGAGCTCCCTCTTCTCAGAATTCCCTCACTACTTAAAGTAAGTACTTCAATTTTCTTCAATTTTTGTTCGATTGCTTCATTTCATCAGTTTTGGCATCCTAGCTAGATTGTAAGTCTATGGAGGGCAAGAATCATGTCCTTGACTTCTGTGTTTCCCATAGTGACTACAGCGGGAACCTCAGAGTACTCCATAAATACTATGCTAGTGAGAATGTTACTTGGAGGAGAGCAGGAGTTCTAAGCCTAGGGTTCATGAAATGAACTTTTTTTTTGCTAATTGTATTTCAATATAATTGACTTCCTATGGACTTTATGTTATTCAATAAGAGCATTATTCTGAGAAGGGGGACATCAGTTTCACCAGAAGGGGTGCCATTACACACAAAAATGATGACAATGTCTTCAACTCAGGCATCTTATAATTCTTGTACTTTTCACGCCTGGAGTAACAAGGAAATATGGGTCTAGATCCCCAACTCTAGAACCACTCCCCCCAGCTCTACCCTCACCCCATGTTGTGTGCTAGGAGGTACCAGGCAGGGCAGTCCAAACCCACAATCTCCCCTGCCATCATGGGCTAAGCTAGACAGCACCAAGATGGAGTCCCAAAAGCTAGATTTCTTTAGGTTATATATCCTTGATCAAGTCACAGGATGTCAGTACTGGAAGGGACCAAGCTTATAGACATACCTAATCCAACTAGTTCATTTTATAAATAAGAAAACAGAATCCCAAAAGTAGGAAGTGACTTGTCCATGGTCACATAGTCTAAAGAGCTAGAGTTTAAACCTAGGTCTTTGGGCTTTACTTAATCTAAGCTTTGGTTTTCTTCTTTGTAAAGTAAATATTTTTTTGGTGTTCCTCCTCCCCCCACCAAAATAGTAAGAGTCGTTGGAACCAAGGCACATTATATAAATGTGGGTTATTATTATTTCCAATTACCAGCCTCTGAAATGTTATTGTGCTCTCTTCTGCATGTGACTGTAAAATCACAGGAACCTGGGATCAGATCCCACCTCTGCTGCTTCCTACCTGTGTATCTTTGGGCAAGTCATCTTGCCTCCCTGGGTCTTAGTTTCCTCATCTGTAAAATGGGGTGATACTTTTACTCTTTATCTCACCGCTTTGTTTTGAGGAAAGAGCTCTGAAAACCCTAAAGTCTATAGGAGTGTTTGTAGTTGATTTTGTATTTGGGGCCAGAATTGTGATTTCAGGAGCATTGACACTTTTAGGTTTTAGAAAGGTGCCTGGGGGCACTGAGGGGTTAAGGGATTTGACTAGAGAGAGGACAGGAGGCTAGGTCTTCCTGACTCTGATGGTAGCTTTCTATTCACTTCACCACAGTTGGTATTAATAGACAGGGAAGGGGAGGAAAGTGAAATAAGCATCTATGCTTAGCCTACTATGTGCCAGGCTAAGCACTTTGCAAATATCTCATTTGAGCCTCACAACTATCCTGACAGGTAGGTGCTATTATTATCCCCATTTATAGTTCAGGAAACTGAGGCAGATGGAGGTTAAGTGACTTGCCCAAGGTCACATAGCTAGTGTCTGAGGCATGATTTGAACTCAGCACTCCCTGATTCCAAGCCCAGAGCTCCTGTCCACTGAGATATCCAGCTGCCTGTAAGATAGAATTGGGACCTGTCAGTTCATTGGTATAAAAAACTCCCAGGTGAGGAGACCCCTTCTACCAATGCAGGTTGGCATCTTCTTTGAAAATTACAGTTTTAGTGAGTTGCTTATGCCACTCGGGGGTTAAGTGACTTGCCAGTACTTGTGGAGACAGGACTGAAACCTAGGTGCTCCTGGCTTTGAGATCAGTTTAAAGATAGCATGGATAGACAGTAACATTAGGGGTGCACAAAACAAGATCCAGGCAGAATTTCGGCCACAACAATCCCAAACAGCCCAGACCAGATTAAAATAGGATATAAAAATACAATAAAACATAGATAATATTGCACATTAAAATTCGATCAATATGCCCCTGACAGGGATGCTTACCCAGGGATTAGGAGTCCCCATTTCTCTACTCACAAAGAAGTGGCATCATCATCTCCCTTTGCCACTCCATTCTAAGCACCACAGTCACCTTCTCTTCTGCCTGATCCCTGAAATGCCCCATCTGTCTTGTCTGCCTCCATTAGGATGTCAGCTCCTTGAGGGCAGGGACTGTCTTATGATTCTTTTTTTTTTCCAGTTCAACCATTGTTGTTGTTCAATCCTGTTTGACTCTTCCTGACCCTGCGGACCACTCCAGGACCTTCTCTCCTCCACTGTCTCTCCAAGTCTGTCCAAGTTCATGTTCATCATTTCTACAACACTATCTTTTGCCATCTCCTTCTCCTTTTGTCTTCAATACTTTTCACATCATAATCACAATGGTAATAATAAATGCTTTTTCATTCATTCATGTAGTGGTTCCCCATTGCTTCTAGGCATATAGGATAAAGATAAATTCTTTGGTCTGTTATTCTAAGGTGCCAGCCTGCCTTCCAGCATTTCCTCCGCTCTATCTATGTTCTCTGCTATAACCAGACTAGATGATTTCCTTTTCCTGAAATAGCTAGGTTCAGAAGATAGAGCTCTGGGCCTGGAATCAGGAGGAGCTGAGCCGAAGTCCAGTCTCAGACACTTACTAGCTGTGTGACCTTGGGCAAGTCACTTAATCTCTGTCTGACTTAGATTCCTCATCTGTAAAATGGGGATAATAATAATGCCTACCTCTCAGGGTTGTAGTGAAGATTGAATAGTAGAGTGTTTTGTAAACTTTAAGGGGCTATATAAATGCTGGCTATTATTATTATTGCCCAATCTCTGGCTTTTCCCAGGATTCTGGGCTTCTTTCTCACCTAGCAGGGATTGTGACCGAATCTCATGTCTAGCTCTCCTCCTTTTAAATTCCAGGGGCACCTCCTGTATGAATCTCTTTCTCTACTTTCCCCAACTAAAGTTCCTCTTCTTCCTCCTCCTCCCCTTCTTCTTCCTCCGCCCTTTCTACCTCTTCCTCTTCTTCCTTCCTCTCTACCTCTTCTTTCTTCTTCTTCCTCCCCCTCTACCTTCCTTCTCTTCCTCTTCTTCCCCCCTCTCCCTGTATCTTTACCTTTTCCTCCTCCCCTTCTTCTTCCTCCCTTTCTACCTCTTCCTTTTCTTCTTCCTCTTTTTCCTCCCTCTCTACCTCTTCTTTCTTCTTCTTCCTCCCCCTCTACCTTTCTTTTCCTCCTCTTCCTCCTCCCCTTTACCTTTTTTCTCCTCTTCCTCCTTCATCTCATCTTTCCTCTCGTCTTTCTCTTCTTCCTCTTCCTCTCCCCATCCCTTCTGCTTCTTACTCCCCCTCTACCTCTTTCTTTTCTTCCTCTTCTTCCTCCCCTCCCCCTCTACCTCTTGTTTCTCCTCTTCTTCCTCCTCCATCTTCTCCTCCCCTTCCTCCTTCTTCCTCTTCTTCCTCCTCCAAGCTCTCTCAACACTTTTAGCACTTAACATAGTCTTATTTGCCTTTTGGTTATTTATATGCCTGTCTTATTACTCTATTATAACTGAAAGGGCCCTCAAAGCTCTTGAGTCTTCCCCTTTCATTTACAAAGGAGGAGACTGAGGCCCCTTCCTCTCCTTAAGCGAGGGTGATCTGTATTTTTCAGTGTTCAAGCTGCCACTTTCTTTCTCAGTCCTACTGAAAAATAAGATCTGGTTTCTCTTTGCCCTGCTCAGGCAGCAAGCTCCTAACTCCCAACTCATCAGATTTTCAGGGCCCGAGGGTGTCAGCGTAGCTGGGAATTGATGAGCAAGAGAGCAGAGACACTGATTTCTCCCCCACTTGTAAACCTCCTGGGGCCAATTGCATTTTTTAAAAAGAGAAATAAAATATCGGAGCAAATCCGAAAACAACATTTTTTTGCTTCCCACTTAAATCCAAAGCCCTCCCTTGGGCAAGGCTGGGAGCTGTACAGATGAGGAATAGAGAAACCATTTGAGGTTCTGCTGACCATGTTAGAGAAGCAACCCAGGCTGTTCCAGCAGCTCCGCCCTCTCCCCACCTAAAACTTTGAGTGGGGCAGAATGATATGAACTGTTGTGATTTAATTCATCATTCAGCAGTTAATTTATTTCTGTGTTAATAAGAAGGTCTATATATAGTGTTGACTATTCCCTGAAGGGGAACAGAGGAGCTTGCCAGTTTTGTCAATAATAGCTGGTGTTTACATGATGCTTTAAGGTTTACAAAGTACTTCGCAAATATGGCTTCATTTGCTCCTCAGAACAACCTGGTGAGGTAGGTGCTAGGGGGAGGGGGGTATTAATACCCCCATTGTACAGATGAGAAAACTGAGACTCAGAAAGGTTAAATGATTTGCCATGAACAGACAGAATTGGAACCAAATTCTCTTTTGACTCTGGGTCTAGGAGTCACCTGCCATTTCAAGTCACACTGTTTTCCTAGCAAGGCAAAGGAACACACTGACCTAGGAGGGAGATAGAAATTGTGTGTGTGTATGTGTGTGTGTGTGTGTGTGTGTGAAGAGTTCTTTTTGCTTTGCAGAGGGCAGGAAAAGACTGACCCAAGTCACATTAGAGATTCTAATGAGTGACAGGTACTAGAATTTTCTGGCTGGGAGGGAAGATGAATGGGCTTACTGTCCTATCCTGAAACCTCAGTACCCAGAGAGCTACAGGGGAGAGCATCTTTCGAAGGTTCTTGTCTACTTTGCATGAATTACTCTCAGTTTTCCTTGGGGGCCCCTGGAGATGCTGGAGTTTGGCAATATCAAAGGAACACAGAGAAGGAAGTAAAGCTAGGGCATCTATGTTCTCAAGTAGCAATTGGGGTGCCCTCCCTTAGGTCTAGTGGCATGAGAGCCTGTGATGCTTCTTCCTTCCCCACTGCCCACTGGGAATACAGTTCCCCATTCTAACTGAGGTGACTAGATGACACAGTGGCCTTGGAGTCAGGAAGACCAGTGTTCAAATCCTACCTCAGACACTTACTAGCTATGTGACCCTGAACAAGTCACTTAACCCTGTTTGCCTCAGTTTCTTCATCTGTAAAGGATGGAGAAGGAAATGCCATATCACACCAGAATCTTTGCTGAGAAAATCCCAAGCAAGGTCATAAAGAGTATGTGGAATGATTGAACAACAAGATTATTGTCCCCATTTTATAGATGAGGACCTGAGGCTGAGAGGGTTACATATTCTTGTAACAGTGGTTGTCTAACCAGCAAATAGCTTGCATATCTCTTATAGAGTCATAATTTAGAGTTATAAGAGACAAGTCCAAGTCCTAAATGTTATAAATGAGGAAACTCAGGCACAGGGAAATGAAATTATTTGCCCAAGATCACAAGGGTAGTAGCAGAGCTGGGATTTAAATCTTGGCCCTCAGAATCCAAAGTCAGGGCTTTTCCCTATAACACAGTGCCCCTATGCCCCAGCCTCATGTTCCATCGTCTAATTATTTCTTCTTTGGTAGGAAACAAAGGACCTTCTTCTCTTCTCTCATTGGTGATTGGTGATCCCATCAGTCCCATGGCTTCATCTCTATGCTCTCTATCCACCCCTAATCCTTCTGCTGATCTCTAGGCATAGGTCACCAACTGACTACTGAACATTTTGAAGTGGATGTGCCATGTTGTTCAATCCCATCTAAGATACAGGAGTGGTTTGCCATGTCCCTCTTCAGCTCATTTTACAGATGGGGAAACTGAGGCAAACAAGGTTAAGTGACTTGTCCAAGGTCACACAGCTAGTAAGTGTCTGAGGCCAGATTTGGACTCAGATAATCCTGACTCTGAACCTAGGACTCTATCCACTGAGATATCTAGCTGCTTCCTATGTCCCATAGGCATCTCCTACTCAACATGGACAAAATAGAACTCATGATCTTATCCCTAAAGCCTCCTGTGCCCCGCAAAAACTTCCCTATTTCTTTTGAGGGTGGTGCCATCTTTCTAGGCAACTAGGTAGCCCAGTGGATAGAGCACCAGGCCTGGAGCCAGGAAGACCTGAGTTAAAATCTGACCTCAGACATTTATTAGCTGTGTGACTCTGGGCGAGTCACTTAACCTCTGTTTGTCTCGAATTCCTCATCTGTGAAATCCTGGGGACCTCCCAGGATTGAGATAACAATTGACATTAGCCAATAGTAAGTGCTACATAAACGTTAGCTATTATTATCAGTCACTGGGAGCAATCCCTAATGCCTCATTCTCCCTCCTTGTGTGTATATGGAATCATATGCCAAATCTTCCTGTTTCTACCTCCACGTCTTTCATATCAGTTCCCTTCTCTCTGGTCATATGGCCATCACCCTAATCCAGCCCCTCATCGCTTCTCAACTGTACTATTACAATAACTTCCTAATTATTCTCCCTGCCTCAAGTCCCTCCCCTCCCCAGTCCATTCTCCACATAACTGCCAAAGTGATTTTCCTAAAGCACAGGTCTGACCAGGTCACTCCCCTGCTCAGTCATCTCCAGTGACTCCCTATTGCCTTGAGGATCAAGTACAAACTTTTCTGTTTGGCCTTAAAAACCTTCACAGCTTGACTCCAGCCTACCTTTCCCATCTTCTTAAACATTACTGCCTTTGTATATTCTATATTCCAAACACTCTAGCCCTCTTACACAAATATAGATGTACATGTTGTCTATGCCAATAGAGTGGAACTTCTTGAGGGCAGGGACCATTTCAATTTTGTCTAGCTCAGGGCCTGGCATATGGTAGATGCTTAATAAATGTTTGTTAATTGATTTATTATTGTGCTATTGTATAAGCTTTGGATGGTAGGAGATGAAGTTAGGGGAGAACAGGGAATACTTGGGAAGCCATACATAGCTGCTTCCCCACTCTCTCTCAGATGTCAGCTGCCCCACCTTGCCTTCTGGGTCCCTGCCCAGCCCAGCCCCCTCTTTTCTGTCCTGAGTGAAGAAAAACAGATGGTCAGTGATCTCCAAGTAATAACTTTTTATACTCTTAAATGATTGACATTTTGGCCCTGAACCCTGGATCTTTTGTCCTTACCACCCAGGGTGTTTCCTCCCCAAGATCAATCATCCCAATCTCTTGACCTTTTCTTTATAGCTGATTTCTGCTCCCTCTTTGCCTCCTTCTTCTCTCCCCCTTCCTTCCACCTGAACATTCTTTCTGGGTCTTTGTGCCTTATATCTTGCCTCTCTCTATGCATATGATTGACCCCAACTGTCCTTGTCTTCATGCACCAAGCTTAGGGTTACCTCTCCATCCACCTCTGAACTCTAAACTCCTACAGTTTCTCCCATAAAAGATGTGCCTTTCCAGTCTCCTACTGGGAAAGGGAACCCAAATCTCTGACCCTTTTTTACATTCCCCACCCACTGTCAGGGCTGTCTCTCTGGCCATGAGGCGTGTCTAAAGAGGCCTAGCCTGGCCTTTGTGCAGCTCAGAGAGCCTCCCATTGTACTGTGAGATGAATGGTCTTACTGTCCCAACCCGGGCCCTCAATACCTGGAGAGTAACAAGAGAGAGCCGGCTCCCCTCTGCAGGCCTGCACCTGCTCAGCACCAGCTGCTCTCAATTTTCCTTGGGGGCCTCTGGATGTTTGGGGAGATAGCTAGTCCATAGGAAGAATGGGAAAGAAGAAAAGCCAGGAGTGCCTGGCTCTCATAACACTCCCCTGGTTCGGTGAGAACACACTTGAGGTCTAGTCCAGATCCTTTGAACGTGTTCCTATTTTCATGACCTTCTCCCTGCCATCTCAGCTAGAAATATGGTTCCCTGCTGTGTGACAAAGGGTTATAACCTTGGAATCTTGTGCCTGAAAGATACTTCAAGACACCCTCTGGTCCCTATCCATGACTACAAGCAAATTGGAAAACCTGTGTTGAAATCTTCTGAGTCAGGAAGCTAAGCTCTTTTTTCTTAGAAATCTCCAAAGGAGGCTCCATTTTCTTCCTTGATAATGCATTCCACTCCCCCCAAGCCATAGCAGCCTCAGTAGGTTTTTTCTTCTCTCTCTGTCTCTCTCTGTCTCTCTCTCTGTCTCTCTCTCTTCTCTCTCTTCTCTCTCTCTTTCTCTCTCTCTTCCCCTCCCTCTCTCCCTGTCTCTGTCTTCCTTCCTTCCATTCTTTTTCTTCCTTCTGCCCTTCCTTCCTTTTTTCTTTTTTTTTTTCATTTCTGACCTCATTCCTCTTTTGCTATAGTATTCATGGCAGGAAGCAATGTTTGCTGAATGCCTCACTGTGTGCAGAGATCTGCGACAGTCCATGAAAAGAGTCAGAAAACATATCTGAAATATCCAAAGGCTTCTTGTCAAAGTCAGGGAACTTCAGTAGGAGTTGGGAGGCTGAAGTTCCTGAGCTGTTTCTGCCATTGAGTAAAGTCTGTGACCTTTGGGCTAATTACTTTGTTTCTCCAACCCTCAGTTTTCACATATGTTAAGGGGAGGATAATCATGTAGCTCTATAAGAAGGATATGATAAATTTCAATTAAAAGCCAGTGACAAGGGGCAGGTAGGTGATGCAGTGAATAGAGCACTGGCTACAAAGTCAGGAGGATCTGAGTTCAAATCTGGCCTCAGACACCTGACACACTTATTGGTCCGGTGATCTTGGTCAAGTTGCTTAACCCCAATTTCCTTGCCTTCCCCCCTCCAAAAAAAAAAGGATACAGATTATTTTTTAAAAAGTCAATGACTATACAGATTTTTTCCATCGAAGTTTATAAATGCCCTGAAATCTATCTGTGAACCTACAGAATCAATAATAATGATAGTAGAAATAACAATAATAATAACTAGATTACTAGTACTTTAAGGTTCACAAAATACTTTACAAATATTTTCTAATTTTGCCCTCACCACAACCCTGGGAGGTACGTGTTATTATTATCTCTATTTTACAGATTAGAAAACTGAGAATGAAAGAGATTAAGTGATTTGCCCAGGGAGTGCAAATAGTAAATGTCTGAGGCAGGATTTGAACTCAGGTCTTACTAATTCCAGGTTCAGTGCTCTTTCCACTGTGTCCCTTAGAATTATTAATAGCATATAAATACATATATTTTTTCATAATATGCATGTGTGTATATGTGTGTGGGTGTTTCTATTATACAGATATGCATAAAACAGGAAGATATGCTTGACAATATGGTTTGCCACTGTCCCAGCAGATGTCCAACGCAAGCCAAAGAGGGATTCCCTCTAGATTTCGACTTCTTAACTTGAAGTTTTTGAGGTTCAAAGATAGTTTCAAGTAATTTATAAACTTGGATGGGAAAAAAATTATGTCTTTATTGTCACTGATTTTTAACTGAAATGTATTATGTCCGTCAATTATGAATGTAGGCAATTAACATTATTTTGTGAAGGGGTATCTTAGTTTACACACACACACACAATTATAAACCCTTGTTCCAGATAATAGTGGACTCCAAATGTTCCTGTTTCCAGATGACATTGTTCTGAGTGAATCAGGTTCCCAAACATTACAGAGCCCCCTGAATGAAATCAATAATTATTTTTCTAAAATTGATTTATTTACTTTTAGTTGAAATCGATAATTACTTGAAAGAGTTTTGCTTAACTATTCACATAGGAAAAATCAAGTGGATGAAGATGACATGCAGTTTGTAGGGACAAGCTATAGAGCTCTTTGGTCAGTGTATATATGCCTTACACAAATAGTGAAAATGGATAATGAATGGACACAGAATTGAACAGGAAGAGAAAAGATATCTGAACTGCCTTTGAGAAATGAATGATTTTTTTTTAATGATCTCAAGCTTCTCCTAGAACAAAGGCCCACTTAAAAATATCAGTATTCCTCTAGTGTTATTGTATAGCTATGGGGTCAAGGAAAATTATAGTCTTTGAAGGGCTGAAACAAAAAAATCACCCAAAAGACAACGGAGAGACATGTAATGGGTGTGAGCTGGCTGCAACAAGGAATGAGCAAGGAATTAAGAAGGAGAAAAAGAGTAAAGGATGCCACCTCCAAAATAGGGACAAGTATAGGACCTGTGATTTCACTGGCATAGGAAACTCCTTCAATCAATGCAAGGCAGTGCCTTCTCAGTCACTTAAAGTCCCTTTAGAAAGTTGCCTCCGTGGATCACTGGGGATCAAGTGAGTTTAGTAGAATCCCATAGTCAGTATGGGTGTTTGGTTGTTTGAGGAAGACATCAAAGAAATGTGTGACCAAAATAATGGGCTGATCACATAGTGGCTAAAATCATGCCCCCTTCCCCACCAAAAAAAAGAGGGCTAACCATTGTGCTACATTGGTATCCTCACAAGGTCAAGATAAATGGAGGAAGGGCCCTAGCATATTGGGGTCCCCCTGTGGTGAAATGATTGGAGAACAAGCATAAGAGTCTAATAGGATGGCCAGGCACAAATGAGTGTCCATCTGCATCTGTGGTAATCACAGAACCATCTGAATGCATATATATGTATGGATGTGTGTACAAATATGCATATATACATATATATGTCTGTGTTGCCTTAAAACTTTACAATGTATAGAGTGCCATAATGGGTCAAATTCTGGACTTGGAATGAGAACTACTCGGGTTCAAATCCTGTCTCCAACATTTTCTGGCTATGTTATCCTATAGAAGTTGCTCAACTTCTATATGCCTCAGGCAATGCCCTAGGATTTATCCACTAATCACAGACAATTGGGAGGAAAAGAATTTCCAACACTGACATACTTTTTCTATTTGCAAAAGGCTTTCCTAACAATAATACCCTCCGGTAGGCATAGAAAATATTATTAGCCCCATTTGGTCCATGGGGAAATTGAAGTTCTGGTGGGCAGGCTCTTAGCCAGCTAGTCAATGAGCATTTATTAAGTGCTTACAGCTAGGTGGAACGCTGAATAGAGTACTAATTTGGAATCAGGAAGGCATCTTCCTGATTTCAAATCTGATCTCAGACACTAGTGATCCTGGACAAGTCACTTAACCCTATTTGCCTCAGTTTCCTCATCTGTAAAATGAGCTGGAGAAGGAAATGGAAAACCACTCCAGTACCTCTTCCAAGAAAACCCCAAAATGGGATTACAAAGAGTCTTACGAGTCTGAAATGACTGAACAACAAAAAGTGCTAAGTCCCAGGCACTATGCTAAGCCCTATGGCTACAAAGAAAGGTGTAAAAAATTCCAGCCTTCAAGAAGCTGCCATTCCAGTAGACATCATGTAAATAACTAGATACTTGGAAGACATAAACAAACTGGATGAAAGGTAATCTACCACAGAAGGAACTAGCAGCTGAAGACCAGGAAAGATCTCCTTAAGAAGGAGGGATTTGGGGAGGCTAGGTGGTGCAGTGATTAGAGCACCGGCCCTGGAGTCAGGAGTACCTGAGTTCAAATACGGCCTCAGACACTTAACACAAAAAAACTAGCCGTGTGACCTCGGGCAAGTCACTTAACCCCAACTGCCCTCCAAAAAAAAAAAGCAAAAAAAAAAAAAAGAAGGAGGGATTTGAACATAGTCTTGAAGAAAGGAAGGGAAATTAAGAGATGAAGGTGAGGAGAGAGAGAATTTTAGGCATAGGAGACAGCAAGTGCAAAGGCACAGACAGGAGATGGAAAGTCAAGTGCTAGGAAGAGCAAGGCGGCTAGTGTGGATGAATTGTAAAGTATATTGAGGGAAGTAAAGTGTAGGAAGACTGGATTAGCATCAAACTGCTAGTCAGTTAGGGGGTTGTGGATGGGAAAGCAAACAGACATCTCCTGAGTTCAGCCCAACTCTACCTATTCTGCATTGATGTCATGAATCAAGAATCACCATGAAAGTTATTTGAAAAGCACATGACATAGGACAGACGTTGGGAAGGTGATATACTGGTGATATATTGAGCACTTAGGACCATCGAACACAATAAAGAGGATTCTCACTGTGGGTGGCAGTCAGGAAGGGAAAAGGTAGGATCAGAGATTTCCCAGTCCATTAAGGTGTATCTTCCTCATTAGGAGGCTGCCACTCCTCTAGACTGGACAGCCATTCTTCCTCAGCCTGACAGTGGCCCAAAGCTAATCAGGGGTACAGGGAGAGGGATAGAAAAGGTTTTCTTGGAAGAAGACACCCAGTTCTATGTAAATGACTACTGTGAATGACTACTCTTCCCTTTGGAACAGTTTAGGCACCTTGAAAGAAAAAGAAAGGAAGGAAGGAAGAAAGAAAGAAAGAAAGAAAGAAAGAAAGAAAGAAAGAAAGAAAGAAAGAAAGAAAGAAAGAAAGAAAGAAAGAAAGAAAAGAAAGAAAGAAAGAAAAGAAAGAAAGAAAGAAAGGAAAGAAAAGAAAGAAAGAAAGAAAAGAAAGAAAGAAAGAAAGGAAAGAAAAGAAAGAAAGAAAGAAAGAAAGAATAGTAATTCTTCGACAAAGAGCCTTGGTTGAGGGGAGATGAAGTTGAATAAGGAGGGAGTGAGAAAGAGAAGGTGTATCTCCAGTCAATACCAATCCATTTCCACGCCAAGGCCGGGGGTGGTCAGAATCGTTTGTCCCTTAGTTTGGAGGCACTGTGGTTTTCTCGGGAAATGAGAGGGTTGGAGAAGATGAGGCTGGAGCCCTGGAGAGAGGGGATCTATTTGCTGTACACCTCTTTGCTTTGTTGTCTATATTGAGGGGTGGAGGCAGACAGTGAAGAGTGATGGTCAGTGAGTGGGATTTGGGATGGATTGTGACTTTCTATATTAACGCCTATATTAATGCCTCGGTTTCGTCAACGTGGGTCTGTTAATGCGACTAGTCCCTGTTCGTAGTGACTGGACCTTTCCTCTTAATTGGAGAAGATGAGATCCTGAGCCCCCAGACTTCTCTCTTCTTCCTTTCCTCTTAATCCCAAGGACACCAGTTAGAATGGAAGAGGGAGGTTGGGGGCCTGGCTGAGCAGAAAGTGGGCGACATACGGTAGACCAGAATACGAGAGAATTCGTGTGGAGGTCGAGGGGTGGTGCTTTGGGATAGGGGAGAAGATCATTTAGAAGCCAAATTGTGTCTCCTGTTTGAAGCAGAGGCCCAGGGCTCCGGGTCCCACGGAAGAGACAAGAGCCCAGAGCTGTGCAGTGAATGCAAACAGCGTGTGTTGATGGTTCCCGCTTTCCATCCCTAGCGCCGCCGAAGGTTCCCTCGGCCACAGCCCAATGAGGAGAGAGGAGATAATTTATTCTCTAATCCCGCATTCAGATTCCGGGTCCCGCAGCACGGTCGATGTGGGAGGGAGGCTTTTCGTCCGCTCTCTGCCCCGCCCCCCACCCCTCTCCAACCCTGAGGACCGTCCACCCTTCGCTTTTCCCGCTCCCCACCCCCACCCACCATACCCCGCCCCTTCCCTCGCAGGCGCGCATACGAACACACACACA
>CM053593.1:88363962-88391977 GCA_028646575.1 Pseudocheirus occidentalis
ACACACACACACACACACACACACACACACACACACACACACACACACACACACACACACACACACACACCCCAACCGATTCTTTACCTTTCATTATGGCTCCATCAATCCTGAGGCATCCACACCTGGCCCTAGGAGGACAATGGAGTGGAATCAAGGGCAGCCGGTTCAGTGAGTCTCCTCTCCCAAGCAGACTCCCTCTCCCTTTCTCCAACTTTAATTAACAGGGAAAGAAGCTGAGAATGCTACACGGCATGATCACACATCACATTGGGCTCCCCCATCCCCCGCCAGGTTATGTCAGATCTCCGCATGGCTGTTGTTTGGGGGAGCAGCTTAAGGGGCAGGTGGGGGTAGGGTGGGATTCACAGAGGTTCTTTCAGCTCGCTGCTCCATCTACACCCTTCCTGAGGAGGAAGGAGTTAAAAATCACTGGAGCCTGTGCTCTTTCTAACCCTCCCTCTGCAGTTCAAGACATTCTCCACTCCCACCATCCCTCCCCCCAAACGCCTGCTCACACACACACACACACACACACACACACACACTGACACGCACACGCTCGCGCGCACACACTCACACACACACACACACACACACACACACACACTCATACAGTGTCACTGTTGATCAGGGGACGGAAGCAAAGACAGCCCATTAGAAGACACTGGAAATCACCCGCCCAGCTTAGAGACCAAGGGAGAAGGTGATTTGTCCTTTCTCCACTCAACACGCTGCTGGCAGACATGCAGATGAGCTGAATAAATGAGCAGCCAGGATGAGAAAGATACACAACACAAAGTAGGAGGGGAGGGAGCCAGCTAAAAACACATCCCCACCCAGAGCTTCACACCTGTGCAGAAATCTGTATGCATCCCCACTGCAGTCATCAGCCTCCATTATATAACCCAGGAGGGCTTCACCCATGGGAGGAGGGAAGGGGCTCTTGGCTGGGCACACTGACCCTCATCTACCTGAGTAAGGTAAAGTGGAGGTTGAGTAGCCAAGGCCAATACCGCCTGTTATCCAAGGAAAGATTTTTTAGTGTGTGTGGGGGGAGGGAGGGCAGTAGGAAGAGAGGTGAACACATTACCCAATTTGTTTATACAGACACAAAGAATCATTTAATGCTCTTTCCACTTCATTTTGGGTGTTTAGGCAGAGGGAACGTGGGAGACTTCCTCACTTGCACCCACATATACTCTGATATAATCTACTCCTTAAAATGTACATGCAGACAACCACCCCCACCTACCCACATACACACAATCCCCACCACACTGAAATAGAAGTGTGCTTCCAGAGAGATATACAGACATGTATAGGGGCATATACACAGATATATGAAATTATGATCTAGAATTAGAGGAGATATCAAAGGTCACCTAGTCCAGAGGTATCAAATACGGGGGCCACAATACTCCAGAGTGTGTCCAGAATTAGATTAAAATGTAATTGGCAAATATTTAACAAAAATAAACAAAAATACAATGCAACACATATAACATTACATTTTAATATTAAGTCAATATGTAGCCCACATTGGTGGCCCCCTCTCCACAGAACCATGCTGCCATTAGTCACACAGCCACATACACGAGGTCCCATAAGCCCAGTTTCAGTCACATGCACTCACATACTTCCCTTCTCCCCGATACCCTCTCTTTTTTTTTCTTTTTGCTTTTTGGAGGGCAGCTGGGGTTAAGTGACTTGCCCAAGGTCACACAGCTAGTTTTTATGTTAAGTGTCTGAGGCCAGATTTGAACTCAGGTACTCCTGACTCCAGGGCCAGTGCTCTATTCACTGCGCCACCTAGCCGCCCCCCCCCCCCCAATACCCTCTTGATGAGAAACTTGAGCAGAAGAAGCACATTGAATGATGCCAGCCTTAGATCATCAGAAAAATCAAAGGGCACAGAGAGGCCGTTTTCCAATAGCTTTTCACACACAATAAAACCCCATTACAAAGCACCACCAGGCTGTGCAAAGGAACCACAAATGTGTCCAATACAAATACATTACTTGGATTGATTCTTCAGCATCCTCCATGTACACAAGGATGAGACAGAGCATTGCTCTTGAAAGAATATGGAAACTTGTAAAGTGGGTGTCATCCAAATTTTCTGACATCGGCGTTGTAAGTTGGCTCTCTACTGAACAGTCAAACCACCAGTTTGGAAATGAGTAATAATGAGTAATGAGGTAAGTTACAATTTACAGTAGGCCCGCAATACATAAACATGGATCATAAACACAAAAGTCTTTTAATACGTAGGAATTCAGTGTGGGCCCAAGAGTTGAAAAAATTTTTAATTTTTTTGAGATCTTGGTATAGAAAAGTTCATTTTTAGATTTCTTCCTCCTACATGCTTGTAAAATAGTAACTGAAAATTCAAATAGGAGGAAATTGCCCCTTACTCATGTAATTAAATGAGAATGCAAACTTCAAATTACTGGGATCTGAACAAATGAGTTTTCATGACAAGTTCCCCAATTTTATCAGCCTATTCAGGGGTCAGCCTACAGAGAGACAGTAGGATTAAAACCTTCCTCGGTAAGTCAGTGCACCAAGCACTGCTCTAAGTACTAGGAATATACACAAAAAGGCAAAAAACACAGTGCCTACCATCAAGGAGCTCACAGTCCAATGGGGGAGATATGTAACCAACTTTATATAAATAAGAGACATACAGGGTAAATTGGGGGGAATATCAGAGGGAAGATACGAGTAGTGAGGCAGACTGGGTAAGGCATTTTGCAGATGGTGGGATTTCAGCTGAGATTTTAAGGAAGCCAGGAGGCAGAGATGAGGAGGGAGAACATGGGAGATAGCCAGTGACAATGCAGTCAGAAAATGCAGTGTCATGTACAAGGAACAAGGGTACCTGTGTCACTGGATTGTACAGTACGCGGAAGGCAGTAAGGAAACTGGAAGGGACCAGGTTGTGAAGGGTTTTAAATGCCTAAAACAATGTCAGTCCTGTGCTTTAGGAAGATTAGCTTGGCAGCTGAATGGAAGACATTGGAATAGGGGAGACATTTGCCCAGACCAATGGGCATTCTATTCCAGTAGTCCAGATGTGAAGTGGTAAGTGCCTGCAGCATGGTGTTGGCAGTTATCAGAGAGAGAAGGGGGGATATACTAGGGACATTATGAATGTGAGAACAACAGGACTTTGGTGAATGATGGATACGGGCAATGAGAGACACAATAAAATGACATCTAGGTTGCACGCCTAGGTTCCTGGAAAAAATGGTCATGTTGTTATGCTGTTTATAGTGATAGGGAAGTTCAAAAGAGAATAAGGTTTTAGGGAAAAGATGAAGTATTCAGTTTTGGATGTTTTGAGTTTAAGATTTTGGGGGTAGCTGGGTGACATAGTAGATAGAGCACTGACCCTGGAGTTAAGAGGATCTCAGTTCAAACCTATCCTCAAGACAGTTGATAGCTGGGCTGTGACCCTGGGCAAGTCACTTCATCCCCATTACCTTTAAGATGTTAATGGGGCATCCAGTTTGTGATGTCTAAAAGGCAGTAATAGACATGAGACCGGAGGTTAGAAGTAAGATTAGAGCTGGATAAATAGATCTGAGAATTATCTACACAGAGATAATAATTGAATCCATGAGGACAGATGAGATCACCAAGTTAAATAGTGTAGAGGAAGAAGAGAAGACAGTCCAGGACAGAGCCTTTGGGGACACCCAATGGGAATGGTTCTTACCCAGATGGAGATCTAGCAAAGGATATGAAGAAGGAATGGTCATACAATTAGGAGGAGAACCAGGAGAGAACAATGCTATGACAACCTAGAAAGAAGAGAGTATCAGGGAGATGACAGTGACTAAGTGCCAAAGGCTGGATTTGGGTCAGGAAGGATGAAGATTGAGAGGAGGACATTAGATCTGGCAATTAAGAGAACTGTGGAAAGAGTGGATTCAGTTGGAAGATTAGGTTAAAGGCCAATCTGCCAAGAGTTTAGAAGAGAGTAAGAGGAAAGGAGTTGGAGGCACTCTGCTGTCTGGTTCCTGATTAAACATACAAGTTGGGGATTGGGAGGACAGGCAGCGGTGATGTCATTCCAAACCTTGTGGACATTCATCTCACCTTGCTCCCCTCTCCTTCCACTTCCTATCATAGCTGGCAAACAAGAAATGGTCTGGGCTGATGTAAATCAGTTTCCCTTTCTGCTCCCGTTCTGCTATGGAAAGTTTTTAATGAACTAGAAAAGAGCTATCATGGTGCTTGATCAGGCAACTGATGAACTGGGCCACCCTTAAATGAAACTGTTCATCTCCACCATCATTAGGCACACGTTTTCCCTGTTGATTCCTGGGTGACTTATTTGTCAAGACTGTTCCATAGGAACCCCAAGTGCTGAAGGCGGTAATTATCTACTTGCTGACCTGTGGTCTGTATGGTTGGAAGTGAGGTCCACAGTTGGCTCTAAATTACCCACAATAATCTCCAGACGCTTAACACACCCTTCTACCATACACACCCAGACAGGTTCCCTAAATCCTCAGGCTACTGTTTCTTATCCCTACACTGTACTATGTAGAACCATATTTGGAAAGGCCCTCAAAGGTTTAGTATGAGATGCACCTGAACAGGAATCTTTTCCACAATATCGCCAACGAGTATCCATTCAGCTTCTGCTTGAAAACTTCTAGTGATAAAGAATTTGCCACCTCCTGAGGCAGTCCACTCTTGAATGGTTCTAATTGTTATTATTTGGAAAAGTGAATGCAGGCTCTCTGTAAGGCCAGATAATATTAATATAATATAATAGCATTTATAAGGCATTTTAAGGTTTGCAAAGAACTTCACAAATATCTCATTTTTTCCTCACAACAACCATTGGGGGGGAGGTGCTATTGTGATCCCCATTTTAAATGGGCAAATAGTCTGCCCATTTATATAGTCAGACAGAAGTTAAGTGACTTTCAAGGAGAGTCCCATAGCTACTAAGTGTGTTAGGCTGGATTTGAACTCAGTCCTTTCTGATTCAAGGTCCAATATTGTACCTACTGAGCCATACCACTGCCCAGCTGCTGGAAGGGCTACTTCCTTTTCCCTGTCTCATCCAATGCAGTCCCTATATTGAAAGCACTTAAAACCTAGCAACAATTACTTACAATTATTTCAATCCCTTGGGGTATCACAGCCCAGCCTGATTGTTCTGACCTGCTGATTGTACTGTGCCTGCTGCAGTGTCAAGTGGGAAAAAAGTTTGCTGTTTTCCTCAGTCTCTCAATCCAGGCTCTAACCAGCTTCCTGACCAAAAAGTTTTTCTTCATGTCTAACGTAAGTTCCTCCTACTAGAAAATGCACTCAAAGGTATCAGGCCTTCGTTTATTTTTTCTTCAAAGGCACAGTCTCATTTTCCTCCATAGAGATGAGACTATGGGTGCTTGTGAGAAGCCCTGAAGATAAATGGATTTTGATACTGTGGAATCTTATTATTATAATATTGATGCATTATTCACACAACTTGTCCCTCTTTCACTTCCTGTCTTGAAGAGATTATAGCATTGAAAGTCAGAAGGGACCTTAGAGATCAGAAACAAGCTCAAATGGTTGTGACTTACCCACAGTCTCACAGGTAGTAAAAATAGCAGGGCTGGCATTTAAAACTTGCGCTATCTGAATGTAAAGACAACGTTTTCTCTGCAGTGAAATGTTGGAGAAACATTTCTGCCATCCCACCCTTTCAATCAATATTCAGTAACTATTACATGCTCAGCACTGTACTTGGCTCTGTAAAATGGGCAACTAGGTGGGACAGTGGACAGAGCAGAGCACTCGGAGTCAGGAAGACCTGAGTTCAAATATGGCTTCAGACGCTTACTAACTGTGTGACCCTGGGCAAGTCACTTAACTCTTTACATCAGTTTCCTCATTTGTAAAATGAACTGCAGAAGGAAATGGTGAACCCCTCCAGTATCTTTGCCAGGAAAACCCTAAATGGGGTCATGAAGAGTCAAACACAACTGAAATGACTGAACAACATGCCAAGCTCTCCTAGACAGTATGCTTTGGAGAAACTCAAGAGTAACCTGGACGGACACTCAGACAATCTTTTACCTATCACACTAAGCAAACTCTCATGATTGCAAGGCCATTGGGGGCGGGGTGGGGCGGAGCAGGGGAGGGAGGTAGCAAGGGCAGAGTTTCAAGGGTTTAATAATAGCTTCCACAATGTCATAGGAGAGTGATCAGGGAGAAGAGACAAAGCTGGAGCTCCAGATTAGCTGTTGCTGTTTCTCCTTTCTTCCCTTCTCCTTCCTAGAAAAAGCAGTAGACCCTCGGGGAAATGACAAAATGCCCAACAGACCGAAACTGCCAGGACCAGAGACTGTACTGAGCTAATAAATTCCAAATCTTAACATACTCTCAGAAGGCAGAGGCTGTGTTTCTAGGTAGTTCTCTCTGAATATAATGTCTATTACAATGCCAAGTATAATTAATCAGCTGTTTAATAAAGACCTTTCAAAAGCAATGATTATTTAAAGCCCAGAATATCAGCATTATCCAAAAAGAAAATCTCCCTGTAGGGAGCTGATGCCACAAACTGACTAGTCCTTAATGGGGCCAGACAGATGCTTTTATCTTTATTTTTTACATATATCACTCCAGAGCAAGGAATTTTCTGCCTTCCTCCCTCAGTCATCTATTTCAAAGTCTCATACCTCTCCTAATATCAGGAAAACATTCCTCTTATCCAAATTCAATCCCATCGGCTCCAGCCAAAGTTCATCTCTCTTAGTCTGATCTCCAGTTGATTCCCTTACTTTCCATATAGCTTTTATTATGCGAAGAGAAGGGCCATATGGTGTGGATAGAGAGCTGACCTCAGAATCAGGCTAGACCTGGGTTCAAGTCCCATCTCTGACACATACTGTCTATGTGACTCTGGGCAAGTCACTTAACTGCTCAGTGCCCCATAGAGGCAGCTGGGTAGAGTGCTGGATCTAAAGTTGGAAAGACTCAAATTAAAATTTGACCTCAGATACATACTAGCTATGTGGACCTGGCTATTTTCCTGGCTTCATGATCACCAGAAACTCAGCATTTTGCAAAATGAAATCAGCTCTGAAACTCCCTTCCTCAGGTCTATTCCAACACCAAATGCAGGATTTCATAATGATGTGCCCCTGAGCTGGGTGCCTTCCCTCCTCCCCTTCTTTGATTGTGGTTCCTTAGTGGCAGGGACTGTCTCATGCCTTTCTTTGTATCCCTAGTGCTTAAGACGCTATCTGGTACATAGTAGATGCTTAATATTTATTGACTCTGAATCTATTTGGATGAGGAGGGGGGCTGGGAGGAAAGAGAGACACAACACGTGAACAACCTTAGACGCCACCATATTCCTGATCTTGGTTCTTCTATCCAGTCTTCACTGGTCTTTTCAACAGGTCTTTCCCAAGCTTTGAAAAGTGCAAATAGTAGGGATTCTCCCCAGGCCGTACCTGAGTGTACTCGGGGTTCACGGGATTCTGATCCTTAGCTTTCACCCCTATTTCATGGTAGAAGAGAAGGAGGGGCCAGGAGCTGATGAGGCTTTAAAGAGCCATTCAGAGGACAAGGGGCAGCAGGTGGGACTGGGTAGTATCCTATTCAAACCAGGCTCTTTAAATGCCAGTTAATAAGTTAATACCACTGTCCCCAGAGTCGGCAACTCCTTCCATCCTTCTTAATTAAAAAGAACTCCATGTCACCATGGAATTGAGAGAGGGTTGTGAATGATTTACAAACCAGTCAGGCTCCCCCTCCTCAGGGGAACATGGAGAGGAGATTCATCAGCAGACTCGGCATTCTGCCTGTCACTAATGAGGGCCAGGGTAGCAATGTGGCAGCCTGGGAAGCAGCCACCTCTGCAGTCTCGCCTGGTGGGCTCAAACAAAGCAGGGGCATCTGGCAGCAAAGGGCAGGAAAGCAAAATTTGATACCAGAGTCGCTTAGAAACAAAGGACTCTTTGTTTGCCCCGGCCCCTTTACTTTTTCCTTGTCTCTAACCTAGGAGAGAGAAGAGAGCACAAGGCCTCTGTTCTCTATGTCTGTCTGAAGTATGCATTCATAACCACTTCTTCCTGAGAAGAGCGGGTGGTGGTGTTTGGGGAAATTATATCATCGATCTGGAATGGATGTTGGAGAATGTCTAGTCCAGGTCCATGTTACAGATAGGGAAAATGAGGGTCTGCGAGGCTGTACCTTGACCAAGGACCCCCACTTCCTATAGATTGCTTCTTCACCTCTGCCATAACAGCCCTATTCTCTCTTCCCAGATACCTCCAACTAAATGTATGAAAAATACTTGATAGACCATAGGTCTGTACCTGCAGCCGTTCACAGAGCTAAGTATAAGACCTTCCCCTAGCCAGCAGTAAGGGAGGGATAAGGATATATAGTTTGGGCTATTATGAGGGAATGATGCCTCCTCTTTCCCCTCCTCCTCCTCCTCCTTTTCTCCCTCCTCCTCCTCCTCTTTCTCTTCTTCCTCCTCCTCCTCCTCCTTCCCTCCCCTTCCCTAACCCAGCTTTCATTCTGTTTGGGGTCCTGGGAGCAGACCTCCAGACTGAAGAAAGTAAGACAGCTGGTGTCAAAAGGACAGTCCCCCCTGCTTGGCAGGACCAGCTCTTGCTCACCTCTTCTTTCTTGCCCATGATTCAGGTGGCCAGTTCAAAGAGCAGACCTCCTTTTCTCCCCTGCCGTCAGCGCTCACCTTCAGGAGCCCATAGGCCTCTCTGAGCCACAAAGGCAGCAGGTCCACCTCAATGCCCCAGCAGAGAAAGGCTGAAACTTACCATGACCCCCAGAGACATGATGTTTTCCAGGAAGCTTTTGTTCTAGTGTCTCATCACACACAAACACACATATGCATATACAAGCCCTACTTGTCTCCAGAGGTTTAGCAAAAAACAACCAGGAGGAGGCTGAGGCGGTGGGACTGGGGGCTGGAATTTGTAAATCATCCAATCCCTGCCTTAATCTTTGCCTCCCTCTGGGAGAATAGAGACAATCAGCTTTGGCTGGGTCTCATTCTGATGTGCTCTGTATTCTCTGCCGCAGTGTCCAGAAAGAGGTGGGGGATCTGGATGTGTGTGTGTGTCTGCATGCAGGGACCAGATGAAAGAAACCCTGGGAAACCTTTGGAAATCCTGTGTTAATGGCATGGGCAGTGGCCCATTAGGGATCCTCTGTATTCAGCAGAAATTCAATGGGATTTTGGAATGATCATGGAGAGACAAAGGAGAAAAGCAATTTAGAAAACTCTCTGCTTGCTAGGCCTATGGCCTCAAGAGAGTGTCCTTTCCCCCAGTGCATCTTCTTTCTTTTTAAAAAAAAAATTATTTTTATTGTTTATTTAAAAAAAATTTTTGAGTTCCAAATTCTTTCCTTCCTACCCCTCCCTCACCCATTGTGAAGGCAAGAAATGTGACATTATTCATGTGAAATCATGTAAAACATATTTTTATATTAGCCATGTTGCAAAAAAAAAAAAAAGCAAGAAAGACAAAGTGAAAAAATCCCCATCTTTCAAAAAGCTGAGGAAGGAAGAGATTGACCAGGTTTGGGGTGGATCTCTACCCAGCAGGTCCTGGAGCGACTACCCCAGAGGGCAATTCTTGCATGTGCCTAACCTGCCTTTCCAACCCTTCCATTTTTCCATTCAAGCAGGAAGAAAGCAGCAGTGGCTTGAGTCCCTAAACACTTCAATCTGGCATCAGAGGAATTGGCCCTGTTTGATTGGCCCCCAGGAAACGTCAGCCTTTCCTCTGCACATCACCAGGCAAGAAATGAAAGCTGTGTTTCTTATTCCCTCCACAGCCAGCGGCCCCTCCTTAAGTAACCACCACTGCATCCAGGGGCTTTCTTTGTCTTGTGGCTATTGCTCAGAACTTGTTTGCAAATGATACTTGCCAGCTTCCAGTGACATTCTTCTTCCCTTCTGTACTTGGCATGCCTACTAAAATTAGGTCCTGCTCCCAGCTCCCCGTAATTTCACCCAATTTAAGAGAACTTCCCCAAGTCAATGGATGAATGCTGTTCGTGTTTGTTCCTCCCCTCTCCCATTTCAGATTCCAAGGCACTTTTAAGGCTAGAAGAGACATCCTCCACTAAATTACATAGGTTTGGTTTAATCAGGACGGCGGCTAGGAGAAACAGAATGCTATCTGAAGGACCCAAGCAACCCAGGAGTGCTGGTATCTTGGCATAGTGGAGAGCGTATTCATTGATTTTCAGTCAGAATTTGACCACTTACTGTGACCTTGTAACAAATAATTTCACCTTTCTGGGACTCTTTTTTTATCTGTAAAATGAGGGATTTGGCTTAGATAAACTCTAATGTCCTTTCTGGTACTGGATCCTATAATGCTTTGAGTCAACAAATAACAAGCATTTATTAACCACCTACTATGTGTCACGGTTCTGAAGTCCTAAGTGAATAATAACTGGATTGATCACAGCATTGTACAGGTAGAGAAACAAAGGGCTAGATTACAGTACATGTCAGAGGTCCAGTTACCTGGGACCCAAACCTTTAGTTTCACAAACTGCTCCACACCCTTCAATCAGAACCTTTCTTCTCCCTCAAAGCCTAGAGTATCCAGTGAGAATGAGCATGGAGAAAGGGAGCCTACATATTGGGAAAACTTGACAGCAAAGCAAATTTCCTTCCTTCCTTCTCTACAACCCCCTTCTTCATCCCTTGCCATCTACTTTCATTTTCTATTAGCTTTCCTTAGGGAAGACTCAATTTGCATTTAAATAGAAAATCTTCAGGATGGCTCCAATATAATGTTAAGGTATTAATTACAAATTCATTCCTCTTTAAAAATTAAGACTCTTCAGTTCATCTTGGTGATAAGAGCGAGGTTGTAGGAATGCTTAGTATTTATAAGTTATTATTATTTAATATGGTTTACTGCAAGTCCTTACGGCAGAGGGCAGAAGTGAGGTGTTTTGATGAGAATGAAAGGTTTAGGAGCAGGTGACTGACTTGGAAGGCCCAGTGTTGGTTATACACTTCCCAGAGATACAGGGATGTTGTTAGAATCATAATAATAGAACTACTGTTAGTGCTAAAGGGCCGAATAATCAGAAGTTGTCGAAGAAAACTCACGGCAACAAAAAGGTGTATTTTTTATAAAGTTTTTATTGGGGGGATGGGATAAAAGAGGAGATAGAATCACTGGTTAGGGTGGATGGGATAATGATAACAGATGATGAAGAGGAAGCAGAGCTGCTGGACTCTTGTTTTATCTTTTTCTGTAACAGAGAATGATCTTTACCAGAAAAGACAGAACAAAAATAGTAATTGGGATTTGATACCCAATATAACAAGAGAAACGAGCTTGCTCTTTAAGAATTCAAGTCAGCTAGCTCATATGAACTATGTCCTAGGGTACTGAGAGAATTGGCAGATGGAAGCTCCTGAGCCACAAAGATTTCCAAGTGATCTTTAAAAGAACATGGAAAACAGCAGTGCGGCAGGATTGGAGAAGGGCAAATATTGTTCAGATTCTTTTTTTTTTTTAAGGGAAGACGGAGTCTGCAGATTGTACTGTAGTGAACTTGACTTTGGTTCTTAGCAAAATATTAGGACATTGTCAAAAAATGTCCAGTGAACATATAGAAAAGGAAATGGTGGTCAGAAGGAGCCATCAGGGCTTCATGAAGACCAGGTTGTACTTAGCTAACCTACTGTCCTTTTTTGATTGAGTTACTAAACTGGTAGGACAGGGAAATGCTATGGAGATCATTTACTTAGATTTTAGCAAATATTTGACAAAATCATTTATGCTGTTCATGTGGAAAATATGGAGAGATGTGACCTGGGTGACAGTAGATTTAGATGTACTGAGAACAGGTTGAATGGCTAGACCCAAAGAATAGTTAACTGTTCATGTCAACTTGTAGAATGCTCCAAGGATCAATGGTGCTTGGCCCTGAGCTGTTTACAATTTTGATTGATTACGTGGCTAAGGGCATAAGCAAAATGCTTATCCAATTTGCAAATGATGCTAAATTGAGATATTTCCAAATATCAAACTGAAATATTTCCAAAGGGTTAAGATTTGGAAAAATTTTGAAAAGACAATTAAATCCTAATAAATCATAATTTATTAGGGATAAATAAATCTTCCTCTGGATGCAAAACCTCAAGTTTACAAGTATAAGACCAAGGAAACAGCTGGAGTAATCTTGAAAAATGAGCAGGGGAGCAGTTTAGAAGACCATTTAAATACTCAATGTGAGTAAAAGGTGTGGTATGGCACTAAAGAAAGCTGATGTGATGTCTGCATTGAGAACGGGATAGCTTCCAGAATAAGGAGATAAAGCATCCTATTATATTTTGCACCATCAGATTGCATCTGATTACTATGTATTATGTTGCTATAAGCACCACTTTTTTTTTTCTTTTTGGAGGGCAATTGGGGTTGTGACTTACCCAAAGTCACATGACTATAAGTGTGTTAAGTGTCTGAGGTCAGATTTGAACTCAGGTCCTCCTGACTCCAGGGCCAGTGCTCTATTCACTGTGCCATCTAGCCACCCTTTAAGCACCAGTTTCTATGTGAAATCTTTCTTGATCTTAATTGCTAATAATGGCTTCCCTCTGAAGGTACATTGTTACTACTATGCATTTATTCTCCTTTTTTTTCTATACGTACTTACATATGTGCTTGTTAGAACGTAAGTTTCCTGTGAGTAGGGATTGTTTCATTCCTTGAATTTGTATTCCCAGTTTCTAGAAGAGTGCCTGACACATAGTAAGAGCTTAATAAATGCTTGTCGATTGATCAATATTGATAAGCTCCAAGAATATTCCCAACTCAAAATTGTATATAAAAAAGAATATTAAAAATTTTCTTTACATGTAATTGGAAAAAATAAAAAAAATACTATTTAAAAAAATATTCCTAGAAGGGCAGCCAGTTCAGTGAAATAAGTCTATTGTCCATATGAAAATTGAAAGAATTGGAGACACTGAGCTTGGAAAAAAATAAAAAGATCAAGATGGGGACACATTTACTGTCTTCAAGTATTTGAAGGGTTGTCACGTGGAAGAATGAGGACTTCCTTGTGCTGCTTGACCCCAGAATTTAGAATTTGGAACAGTGGGTGGGACATTCAAAGAGACAAATTTAGGGTTAACATAAGACAAGCTTTTTAACAATTAGAGCTGTCTAAATGGTTTTGGAGGGGGGTGGGTTCCCCTTCACTTGAGGTTTTCAGGCAAAAGCATAATGAGAATTAAATTAGAGTTTCTTTTCCAGATATGGGTTGGACTACATGACAACTAAAGTTCCTTCTGACTTTGAAATTCTATGATGTGGGATTGTATAATTTATAGATTTAGAACTGTAAAGGAACTTAGAAATAATTTGGTACAACCCTCCTTATTTTAAAGATAAGGAAACTGAAATATTAAGTAAATTACTCAATGTCACTCAGGAAGTCAGGCACAGAGCATGTCTCCTGAGGACAGTACCTTACTTCAACAATACAATCTTCTATATACAATTGACTGCCTGAAACTTCTTTAATCTGTATTATAATCATTCAGATGTTTCATATTTTCACCATGATTTAAACTTTTCATTTTCACACACAATATATAATTATCACAACTTCTCTGAAATAGGTTTCACCATCTACTTTGTCATATGATTATAAAATGATGGAGATAGAAGGGATCTTATGGATTACCCAGAAACCCTCTAGTTTAAAGGTAAAGAAACTGAGGTTTGGAGAGATGAAATTACTTGTTCAGGGTCACATTTTGCAGGAGAGAAAACTGAAACCCTAAAAAGGGAAATGACTTCCTTAGTGTCACTGTTAGTAAAAGAGAAAAAACCAGAAGGGACAGGATTTCCCGACTCCTTATCAAGCCCTCTTTTACTGAATAAAATCCCAAATCTGAGGGTCCTCATTGTGAGGACCCAAACATAGAAAAAGCTTGACCCTACCTTCAGGAGGACGGTGATCTAAAATGGATGAAAGAAATATAGATGGTATCAGTGCATTTAATCTTTTTTTTTTCTATTTCAATTCCCTTGGAATCAAGAAGACCATTCCCTTGAAGCAATGATGGGACAGTGAACAGTATTTTCTTTTAAAGATGGAGAAACTGAGGGTACAGTTTGAGAAAGGCTCACAAGAGAAAAATATTCTGCTTTGTGCCTAGCTTAAGTCATTTGTGGTAGTGGTGGTGGTGGGTGAAGCTGAAGTCTAAAGATTATTTTTTAGGGTTGGAATAGGGTTGGTGGGGCTGAGGCAGACAATGAGAGAGCTCCAAAAGTGTTTATCTAGAAACATCCATAGAAAAAGGCCCTTAGCAGAACACCCCACTCATTCATCCAACGAACATTTAAGCCCTTATTTTAAATATTTGTTAACTGAATCTGTCACCACTGTGCTAGGTGCTGAAGAAAATACAAAGAATATATATAGAAAAGTATAGCTCCTGCCTTCAAAGAGCTTACACAGTGGTGGACATCTACCTACTGGTCCCTCAAGCTTGAACTTGCCCTAGACAAGTGCTCTATGAGAATGGCTGGTGGGAAAAAAGAGGACGTGCTTCTCACTTCCTGATTTCCCCTTGTATTTACTGCCCAGTTCCATCCTTGGGTAGGGCCAGAAGATTTGGGGAGTGGTACTAGAAACGAGAAGGTGGGCTGCTGTTGAATTAGCTAGACACATAGAATATCTAGATTACAGACAGATCTTGAATATTGACTCAGTCAAAGTCAGATGAATGAGAATCTTACATCCAAAGGATAGGGACTGTAGAAACAGAGATAGGCTATTATAGATCTTCTTTATTTGGCTTGGGTTCAAATCATCATGTCTCACTTCCAGAACAGTAGCCACATTAAAGCTGCCCCACTGTTTCCCTGCTAGGCAGGAGAATGGAGATAACTAAGATTACACTCAGAGTAGATACATCAGAATAAGACTTACCTGTGAGGGAAGTAAATGGAAAGAATCAGGTGATCATCTGCAAAAGACAAAGGGAAAGAGAGGAGGGACAGCTGGAGAGGCCCAGGGAGAAAGGAGGCTCCAAATCCGTTTAGCAGGCTACATCTCTGAAACAGGTTGAAAGAAGCAGGGTGATCCCAGCTGCTTTCTTCATGACAGGGGAGTCCAAGTGCCGCTGTCTCTAGCTGGATGAATTGGGAAACAGCCAAGTCCCTTTGAATATGGAACCTTGAAGCTAAAGTAGGTGTGACCCCTGCCCCCTAACCCACTAAGGGGGAGCCTCTGCTGCCATGACCGAGCCGTGATGCCTAAGCCTGTCTCTCCTTCTCCCCCTTAATTCAGCAGCAAGGGGCCCTCTCTGAGCAGAGAGAGGGTGAGGGGGCGGACACGCTCACACATACACACTGACAATAACTGCCATGGAAACTAACCAACAAAAAAGATTTAAGAAACTGGACTCCACGGACAGATGGAAAAGAGAGGAACGAGGAGAGAAAGGGGTAATTACTTGTGAGACTGCCAGTCATGCAAAGGGTATCTCTAGCAAATAGCCCTGTAGATTTTTTTTCCCCCTAGAGTATGTGAGGTTTTCCTTTCTGTCCTGGCAAATGGTCACTGTTTGTCTCATGTCTCTTTTGCTTATCAACACACAAGCTCAGGGTGGGTGAACAGCTTATTTTTAAAAACTCAGCATACCTATTTGCCAAAGTTAGATGCCTTTTGTAACCTTTTAAAGGGATAGGGTTGGATTTATGATTTCATTGCTTATAGGAAATTCCTGGGAGGAAATTCCCTTTACTAATGCAGATCAGCACTTTCTCTGCGATTTATAATCAATGAGAGTGGCCTAGAATGATGAGAGTTTAAGTAATAATAATAATAATGGCTAGCATTTATATGGGTAGGACATATGTTATTTTATTTGATACAAAAACCTTCTGAGGTAGGTGCTGTTATTATTCCAATTTTACAGATGAGGAATCTGAGGTTGAGAAAGGTTAAGTGACTCTTAACCCAGGGTCCCATAGCTATCATGTAAGTGCCTGGGGCAGGGTGTGAATTCTAGTGTTCCTAACTTCAATTTCATCCTTCTGTCCACTGTACCATCTAGTGATTTGCTTAGGTTCATGCAACCTACATGAACCAAAGGCTGGACTTGAACCCAGGTTTCCTTGGAGTTGAAACCAGCTCTATTTGTGATCCCTGCTACACTGTATCAGGCTTCTGATTTTTAAAAAATCACCACAAATATGAGTGTGACCATGAAGCATTTCTTGGGTGAGCATCTACAATTCCCCCCGCCCCATCCCAAACTCCTGCCTCCTACAGGTAAATCTGATGTAGTAGAAAGAACTATGCATGTGCAGTCAGAATACCAGCTAAGATAAAAGAGGCTACACTTTGTGAGACCATATCTGTCATTGGGCACAGGCCAACATGTCCAGGACCAAAAAGAAACGATAGGGACTAAAACAGTGGAACTAAGGTGTCTGGGTTGGTGTGAGCACCCCCTTTCAATGACTCTTCAGTTGTTGGGGGATTTTATGGCTGGAGGTGAAGGCAACTTAATGTATTTGCTACAAATGGATGCTGGTTTTCTCTCAGTTCAGTGAGACAGATAGACAGCAGCTCACACTCTTGTGCTTTTTGTGACACTTTATTCCAAGTCTAGTGCTCCTTTTGCCACACCACACCCACTACCTAGGAGCTTGGAAGACTGAGAAACAAGAACAAAAAAATTGCTAAGTGTGGGTTTGTTAGGGGTTAGGAAAAAAACATAGCTTTTGTAGGTTAATGGCAACTTTTGGGGGTCTGCATGATCCCAACACCTAAGTGGCTGATTCACCCCTCTCTCTCTCTCTCTCTCTCCCTCTTTCTCTCTCTCTCTCCCTCTCTCTCTCTCTCTCTCCCTCTTTCTCTCTCTCTCTCCCTCTCTCTCTCTTTCTCTCTTTCTCTCTCTTTCTCTCTCTCTCTCCTCCCTCTCTCTGTCTGTCTCTCTCTCTGTCTGTCTCTCTCTCTGTCTCTCTCTCTGTCTCTCTCTCTCCCTCTCTCTCTCTTTCTCTCTCTCTCTCTCTTTCTCTCTCTCTTTTTCCACTCTCTTTTCTCTCTCTCTCTTCCCTCCACTCTCTCCCCCCCCAACCGTAACCATGATTCTTAATTCCTTTGTGTGATATAAGAAACTGTAGTGTCCTTGAATTTAGTTTTTAACTGAGAGAAGAAAGCATTTCGCGGCCATTTCTATCCCTGTATTGTCACTGTGTCTCAAATCCTCTCTGACAACTCCAGGCTTGTGTTTCAGCTTCAGGAGCCAAGTGAGGCTGTCAGTTTCACTAGGCAATCTCTAGGTCCTGGGAGACCACTATCCATCAGGGCAGTCCAAGGATGAGCTGGCTGCCATATTAAGAATGCAAGGGGAGAGAGTGCTACAGTCTGACCAAAGCAGAAATGGGGGAGGGGAGAGAAGGGTGTGTAATTAAGAGGCAAGTGGAACTGATCCATGGAGAAAGATTAAAGGCCACAAACGTGATAGCTTTCAAAATGATGTGGGCAAAATTGGAAATATGGCTGAGGTTGACCAAATACTCAAACCAAAAGGTAAATAGTACCACAAAAAAGGTATAAAGGGGAGGGAGACTGTGATTTATAAGTTAAAGAACCTGAAAATTAGGACAAATAAGCTGTACTACTGAAAAGAAGTTAGCTCAAGCTGCTCTTACCTCATTTGTGACGAGTACAAATAGTTAAATTAACAAAATCAATAACAATGCAACCAGAATTATCAGTGCCCTTGGCTTACATTTTATTCTATTTTAAAATAACATTTTATTCCCCCCAATTACATGCTAAAACAATTTCTAACATTTTCTTTTAAAATTTTGAGTTCCAAATTCTATCTCTCCCTCTCTTTTTCCCCTCTTCCCTCCCCAAGATGGTAAGCAATCTGATATAGGTTACACGTGTTCAGCTTACATCTTAAATTATGCTATATAAAGGGACAACTTTTGTTGTTGTTTTATAAGCCTTGTTAAAGATGTGAATGATAAGATAAAGTCAGAATGAAGGAACTACGAAGTTTTAACCCTGCTATCTATTTAGTGGTTCCATTTTTTCCGGAAAAGGGACATATCTGTATTTGGGGATAGGAAGGATGGGAATGTGAAGGAAAAGTTATCTTTAGAGAGCATTAAGACTGTCATTAAAGACAATGTGATAGTACAACATTAAAATTCTGCCTGTCATTCCTTAGAAACAGGAGGATTCCATATTTAATTCAGAACCTTCTAAACTATAAGAGGTAACAATAAATATTTTGGCAGTGATATTTCCTGATAGTAATGAAGTTTTTTCCATCTCAGGTCCGGGTTAAAAACCAAACAAAGAAAGGCAGTTCAGAGTCAGCTGGGATCCTAGGAAGCAGACAAGCAAGCAGCAGAGCTGTGCTGATCTGCAGGTGTGAGGATTTATCAGTCAAGGGCATATTTCCAAGGCCCTTCAATATTTGGCAAAAAAAAAAAAAAAAGAAGAAGAAGGGGAGACTGAAGCTAAAATATAAAAAAAGTACTGGATCTGAGATTCTGCCTAATTTAAGCTCTCTTTGCAAAGAAGGCCTGAGAGAGGATAGAGAGGTAGGAATCAAATAAGTAAATGTCAATCTTGCAGTTGAATAAAAGCCATTAGCCAGCTAGAGCATTCAATTAGAAGTCATCAAATTAGAGTTCTGAAGAAAAAATAAGGTCTGACATCATAGAGGAATAACACAAGTGGGAAAGGAGGAGCAGAAGCAGAGAGATCAATAAAGGATTATCATCAGATATGCAAATGAAAAGAGCAGATGCATTCAAAATCACAGTACAGCCAACCTTGATGCCCTTAATACAAATTCCCACATGGTTCATTTGTACTCTCCAGAAGCCACTTTTTAGATAATCGTCACGTGTTTGGTTCAGATTCTTCCCATCTCTCTGAATCAGGAGGCAAAAAGCAGGCAGCTTTCAGTCACTCTAGGATTAACTGTAACAGACAAAGAAGGAGATCAAATCCCTCAGCAAACAGTGCATCCCAGGTTTCATTTTACTGCTTTCCAATACAAATCTACTCAAACAGATGCTGAAAGACATCTGTCTACTTCTGTACACAAATAAACCAATGTTTGCTCATGCAGACATTTTCATTTAGGACCTTATTTTTTTTTAAATCAATGGTTAACAAGTTTTTGAAATTCCTTCTTTTTTTCTTTGGAACAGGAAACATAAGTATTGCTCCTTTTCTCTTTGGTCAAAAGATTCCTTGCTAAGGATTTTAAATGCCAGTTGATATGCCTACAGTGCCCATCTGATGTTGATCCTTGGACTTCAAGTGGTTTCAGGGTGAGAAAAATTTGAAAATGTGAAGGAAATGCATTTCTAACATAAAGCAAGCATTCATTCTCCATTCATTCATTCATTCATTCATTCATTATTGCATATCCTCTAAAGGTAAAATATTATTCAAAGTCCCTTAAAGAGATTTTTTTTCTGGGGGAGGAGGAGGGAATGCAAGGCAATTGGTGTTAAGTAACTTACCCAAGGTCACACAGCTAGTTAAGTGTCAAGTGTCTGAGGCCAGATTTGAACTCCGGTCCTCCTGACTCCAGGGCTGGTGAGATCTATTCACTGTACCACCTAGCTACCCCATCTTTAGGAGTTTACAACCTAGTAAGGGCAACAAATGCCTACAAGTCAAGACAATATTATATAAATAGGACAAACTAAGTTTTATAGGTATGTCAAAGAAAAAGAATTGTTTCCATCTTGGGTCATGAAAAATGGGTAAGATTTAATCAGGGGAAGAATTGGGAGGGGTTGCATTTCAAATAGAGGGGATGACATGATCAAAGGTACAGAGAAAGGAAAATGAGATTCATTTTCTGGAGAATGGTGAGATATCTAAATTGGGGAAACAGGGCCTACATGTGGGGTGAGATGAGGGTAGACAGTTGGCTAGGATCCAATTATAGATGTCTTTAAATGTCAGATGTTTGAATATTATTCTGAAGGAAGTGGGGAATCTATTACGTATTTCTAATTTAGGGAGTAAAATGAAATTTTTAAAAGATTAATTGGGCTACATGGTTGGAGGAAAGATTTACAGAACCCAAAGGTAAATAAAAAATCTCAATGAGCAAACTTCATAAAAAGCACCTCTCAGGTCCTCATTCACTTCCTGAGGTCAGGAAACCAATTCAGAAGTTATTATAAGAAATCTAGGTATTAAGTAATAAAGATCTGAAAGGTAAAAGCTATGAAAATATAAAGTGTTTTGAAAACATTTGTCTTTTCCATGTATGCATAACTAAATAAGTACAATCAGAATTAAGTCAGTTGTAGAGAGAAGTAAAAACAATTTAAAATCATAGAAAACACAAAACACATTTAATTATCTGTTTCATCTTCTTTGTTCACTTATGTTTGATTTTTAAAGGACAGGCAGGACGGAAAGAAACAAGCATTTATTAAAAGCCTACTATGTGCCAGGTGGCCACATAATGAAAAAGCAGTTCTCATTGAAAAAGATTCTGATGTTAGGAAAGATGGCAGGCAAAAGGAGAAGGGGACAACAGAGGATGAGATGGATAGATAATATCATGGAAGCTAGGAACATGGGCTCATATAGACTTGGGGAGGTAGTGGAGGACAGAAGGGTCTGGAATACTCTGGAACATTGGGCACAAAGAGTTGGACACAATTGAACAACATATGCATTCTGGGAGCCAAGATGGTGGAATAAGGAGTGAATCACTAGAACTCAGCCATATTCACCTCCAAACAACCATAATATAGTGCCCCCCAAACAAATCCTGGAACAGGAGAACTAACAAAAAGACAGGGTAAAACAATCTTTGAGCCCAAGAAACTTGGGAGATTGATAGGAAAGGCCTGTCTCACTTGGTTAAAAGAGGAATGCAGTCCAGGCCAGGAAGCATCCCAGCAATGGAGCAGCAAGCCCCACTTCAGCAAGCCAGCAGTAGACCCTAAGCCCCAATGTGGTGGATTAGTCAAAAACCAACACCAAGACCCCACACTTGCCTCAGCATAGTTAGGGGACCTGGCAGACTCCACCTCTAAGAACCACCATGTGTTTCAGCGTAGCCCTGAGCAAACAGGTAGCTGACAGGGGCCAGATCAGCATGTACTTCAGTGTAGCCCAGGGGAAACTCAGAAACACCCCACCAGCCTCAACACACCGTAGACACCAGCACTAGGACCCCAGCTCAGCACCAAGTAAGTGCCAGACCACTATCACCTCCAGCAGCACCAGCTACCCTCCACTCCACTCTTTTAGCACAGTACCAGATATGAGTGTCCCCTGTGGGCTGCAGGACAACATCAGTGCAGCACCAGATAAGCAGCCAGGGCCTGTAGCCCATGGCACAGGAAGCCTGAAACTGTGCCCCTTTCACTTCAGGCACAGAGATCAAATTTAAAAGAAAGGAAAAAGGCAAAAAAAGATGAACAAAAAACAGCAACAAAAAGAATCTGAGCTTAGAAAGTTATTGTGGCCACACAAACTCAGGGGTGGTTAGGTGGCATAGTAAATAGACCACCAGCCCTGGAGTCAGGAGGACCTGAGTTCAAATCTGACCTCAGACACTTAACACAAAACTAGCCATGTGACATTGGGCAGGTCACTTAACCCCAATTGCCCTACCTTCCCCTCTTCAAAAAAAAAAAAAGACACACTCAGAAGAAGATAATAATGTTAAAACACTTATGGTTAAAACCCCAAAGAAAAATGGGAAGTGTTCTCAAGCCCAGAAAGAACTCATGGAAGAACTCAAAAAAAAGGAGCTTAAAAATAATATAAGAAAGGTAGAAGAAAAATTGGGACAAGAAATTAGAGTGATGCAAGAAAATTATGAAACATTATGAAAAAAAAGAGTCAATATCTTGGAAAAAGAAAACAATTGCTTAAAAAGTAGAATTGGCCAAATGGAAAGAAGAACACAAAAATCCACTGAAGAAAATAACTCCTTAAAAAGTACAATTGGTCAAATAGAAAATCAAGTATAAAAGCTAATTGAGGAAAATTCCTCCTTAAAAATTGAAATTGGACAAGTGGAAGCTAATGACTCTATAAGACAGCAGTTCTCAACCTGTGGGTCGTGACCCCTTTGGGGTTCAAACGACCCTTTCACAGGGGTCACAGGGGTCACCTAAGACCATCGGAAAACACATATGTCTGATGGTCTTAGGAACCGAGACACCACTCCTCTGTCTCCAGGTGGGTCCGCACACATGCAGATACGCCCACATATGAGTATTAAAGGGTTGCGGTATCAGGAAGGTTAAGAACCACTGCTATAAGACATCAAGAATCAATCAAACAAATTCAAAAGCATGAAAAAATAGAAGAAAATGTAAAATATTTCATGGGAAAAACATCTGACATGGCAAATAAATCTAGGAGAGACAATATCAGAATTGTTGGACTATCTGAAGTCATAATCAAAAGGAAGACTTGGACAGCAACTTTTGGGAAATTATCAAGGAAAACTGCCCTGATATCTTGGAACTAGAAGGCAAAATAGGCATTAAAAGAATCCACCAATCACCTCAAAGAAGAGATCCCAAAATAAAAACTTCAAGGAACATTATAACCAAATTTCAGAATTATCGGATCAGGGAAAAAATACTACAGGTGGCCAGAAAAAGACAGTTCAGGTATTGGGGAGCCACAAGCAGTATTACACAGGACTTAAGCAGCTACTGCATGAAATGACAGGAGGTCATGGAACATGATATTCTGGAAGACAAAGGAGGTAGGACTATAATTTCACTTCCCCGCGAAATTAAGCATAATACATCAAGGGGAAAAATAGTCATTCAATGAAATAGGAGGATTTCAGCCTTTCATAAGGAGAAGATCATTAATTAAACCAAAAAATCTGATCTCCACTATCAAGACCCAAGTGAAGCATAAACAGGTAAAGAGGGAAAAGAAAACATAAGGGCTTCAATAGAGCTAAACTGTTTGTATCCCTACATGAGGAGATGATAGTTGCAATTCTCAAAAATTGTTATCACTAATAGTACAGCTGAAAGGAATATACATAGACAGAGGCTAAGAGTATAAGGTAAATTTGAGGGAATGATATAAAAAATAATTAAGGGATGAGAAAGAGGACTATACTGGGTGTAGAAAGAAATGAGAGGTAGAATGGGGGTGAATTATTTCACATGAACGGACAAGAAAGACTGAATACAATGGAGAAGAACATGGAAGGGTGGGTAATGTGTACTGCTTGAACCTTACTCTCATCAACATTGATTCAAAGAGAGAATAATAAACACAATCATTTGTATATAGAAACTTATCTTACCTGATAGGACAGTAGGAGGGGAGGAGATGAAGTAAAGGGTGGGGGGAACTGACAGAAGGAAGGGCAGATTAGGGGAAGTGGTAGACAGAAACAAAACGCTGGTGAAGAGGGAAAGGGTGAAAAGAAAAATAGGATGAAGGGAAATACACAGTAATTATAACTGTGAATGTGAATGGGATGGACTCTCCCATAAAATTGAAGTGGATGGCAGAGTGGATAAAAAACCAGAATCCTATAATATATTGTTCACAAGAAACACACTTGAAGCAGAGAGACATACACAGAATAAAGGTAAAGGGCTGTAGCAGGATCTATAATGTTTCAGTTGAAGTAAAACAAACAAACAAACAGGGGAAGCAATACTGATCTCAGAAAAAGTAAAAGCAAAAATAGACCTAATTAAAAGTGATAGAAGGAAACTACAGCTTGCTAAAAAGGTAACATAGACAATGGAGCGATATCAATACTAAACATATATGCACCAGAGGATAAGATAGGAGAAGATAAGTGAGTTACAGGTATTGTGAAATGTAAAATAGATAATTTTGATTATATTAAAATAAAAAGCTTTCATACAAACAAAACCAATGCAACCAAGATTAGAAGGAAAGCAGAAAGCTGGGAAATAATCTTTACATCAAGTTTCTCTGATAAAGTCTTCATGTCTCAACTATATAGAGAACTGAATCAAATTTATAAGAATGCAAGTTATTCCCCAATTAATAAATGGTCAAAGGATATGAACAGTTTTCAGATGAAGAAATCAAAGCTATCAAAAGTCATATGAAGAAGTGCTCTAAATCACTTTTGATTTGAGAAATGCAAACTAAAACAACTCTGAGATACCACCTCATACCTATCAGATTGGTTAATACGACAAAAGAGAAAAAAATGATAAATGTTGGAGAGGATATGAGAAAACTGGGACACTAATACACTGTTGGTGGAGTTGTGAACTGATCCAACCATTCTGGAGAATAATTTGAAACTATGCCCAAAGGGCACCCAAATTGTGCATACCCTTTTATCCCCCAACACTACTATTAGGTCTGTATCCCAAAGAGATCCTTAAAAAAGGGGAAAACGACCTACCTGTGCAAAAATATTTATAGCAACCCTTTTCAGAGTGGCAAAATATTGGAAACTGAGGGCATGTATCAATTGAGGAATAGCTGAACAAGCTGTGGTATATGAATGTAATCTAATACTACTGTGCAATAAGAAATGATAAACAGGCAGATTTCAGAAAAACTTGGAAAGACTTGTACAAACTGATACAAAGTAAAATGAGCAGAAGCAGGAAAACATTGTACACAGTATCAGCAACATTGTGTGATGATCAACTATGAATGACTCAGCCCTTTTCAACAACACAATGATCCAAGCAATACAAGTACAAAGAACTCACGAAGGAAATGCTGTCTACATTCAGATAAAAGAGCTGATGCACTCTGAATGCAGACTGAAGCATGTTTTTTTCACTTTTTCCCGCTTTCCCCCCACTTGATCTGTTTCTTCTTTCACAATTGTAACTAATATGGAAATGTTTTACATTATAGCACATGTCTAACCTATATCAAATGGCCTACCATTTTCAGAAGAAGGGAGGGGAGGGAAGGAGAAAAATTTGGAACCCAAAATCTTGTAAAAACACATTCTAAACATTGTCATGACATGTAATTGGGAAAAAAATAGTATTTTAAAAAGCAACTTGGGGCAGCTAGGTGGCACAATGAATAGAGCAGTGGGAGGACCTGAGTTCAAATCCAGCCTCAGACACTTAACACTTACTAGCTGTGTGAACTTGGGCAAGTCACTGAACCCCAATTGCCCTGCCTTACCCCTCCAAAAAGCCAAAAAAAAAGCAAACCAACTTTCTGTGCCAGGCACTGTGCTAAGCACTTTATGGATATTATCTCATTTGGTCCTCACAACAACCATGGGTGGTAGGTGTTACTATTATCCCCTTTTTATAGATAAAGAAACTGAGTCAGACAGAGGTTCAGTGACTGACTCAAGGTCACACAGTTGTGAGTGTCTGAAGTCAAATTTGAAATAGGATCTCTTCTGACTTGAGGCCCAGGACTATACACTGTGCCACCTAGCTGCCTTTTAAAAAAAATTTGGAACTATTATACAAGCCTCAAGGTTAACTGATTTGACTTTCATCTTATTTCTTGAGTCTTCATAGAATCGTTGACTTCAAGATCAAAGGGACCTCAGAGGCCATGTAAGAGTTCATCTCTCTCATTTTATAAATGAGGAAACTATGGTCCAGGGAGGGGAAGTGACTTCCTCAAGATCACACAGCTAGTTAGTATCAGAGGTGGCTGTTCACACCACTACACTAAGCTGCAGCCCCTAAAAGGCATGGTGAGGAGGTCAAGGAAAAGAGGGCAGTTGGGAACCTGATTCATCAAGCATTGGCTGTATTACTGGCACTGTTCACAAATTATTAAAGAGTGAGTGATCACAACCTTGGGTATCATTGGGATTCACTGACTCTTCTCTTTCATGGTTTTAATAATTTCAAATTCTTTAACTTTCCTTTATTTGATCCTCCAATGGAGTCATGGAGGCAACTGTAAAACCCAAATGTGCTCTGAAGAACTCAGAAGACTTGGCATCATTCTTTACTCTGGCAGGTCTAACCTTCCCTCAAGCTGTTAGGCCTTTGAGGCAAGGAAGAAGAATTTTTCCTTTACAGCCTTGAAGGTGACCAGGGCAAGGCATCTTGCTTTTTAAAATCTTGTTAAACGGAAAAGTGAATGGACTAAATATTGGTTCCAGGCCAGTGATCTCAGGGTCATAAAGTTGTTTAACCAGTTGAATTGGTATGTGAACAAAATGTGCCATTGCTTTAGTTTCTGCAATTTGTTCTCCAAGGAACCCACTCTCTGAACCAGCACTTGGTATGTAGTCTGAAAGGCAAAGATTGCTAATTGGCACCCTTGTTTTCCTCTGGCTTACATACTATATCCCAGGAGCCAGTTCCTGTACCCAATCTAAAAAACAGACTAGAACAATCCATTTACTTTCAGCCAACAGTAAAGCCAAAACTAGAGTTCAACACACATTTATTAAGTACCTACAATGTACAAAGTGTCACATTCTGGTGGACCCCAAAATGAAATATGATACAGTCCCTACCATCCAGGAGCTTATGATGTACTATCAGGGTTATGACACGTACATAGATATGACGTACGATTCATATGGTATGGGCAAAAGAGATCTGAACAAAGGATTCCAAGAAAATCTGAGGAGTAATCACATTAAGTTTGGGGGAAGGAAGGGTGAGAAATATCAAAAACAATGAGAGAGGCAGTTATTAGGAGTTACTGAGCCAACCAACTAAACTATATTATTTCATGATGATGCTGAATTATTTTCAAACCTCACCATATTAAAAGAAGTTATTTAATATTAGCCTTTAAGGGCGGCTAGGTGGCGCAGTGAATAGAGCACTGGCCCTGGAGTCAGGAGTACCTGAGTTCAAATCTGGCCTCAGACACTTAACACAAAAACTAGCCGTGTGATCTTGGGCAAGTTGCTTAACCCCAACTGCCCTCCAAAAAGCAAAAAAAAAAAAAAAAATTAGCCTTTAGAGTAGCCATCATTGGGGGGAAGGGGAAGCTCAACATACAGACCTACATTTATGGTAGCATCACGTCTAGCTGGTGGTTTATTATGCAGAATTCTGAACTATCCAGAAAATAACAGAGAACCCAAAGATGTTTTATAAACAGACAAACAAACAAACAAAAAACCCCAAAACACCGAGCAGAAAACTCCACAAGCCCATGTGCTTTAGGAGATCCTTTCAGGCCCTTACTCAGAAGTTTAACTGATATTTTAGGTAACAATGTTAACAGACTCGATACCTAATTTGTCTACCACCATTTTAGGCAACAAAGCAAAAAAGGTGAGGCAACTCTAAAAAGCAACAGCTAACTCTTGGTACTCTGGGGCCATGTAGTGTCAGGGACAAATGATTCTACACAATTCCAAAGCCCCTCTGGGCAAAAACCAGTTACAATGCATTACAACAACCAATGTCTATGATTATGATCCTGAGTCATCAAGAAAAGTGTAAATTATGTTCAGTATATTCTACTTCCTGCAAAAGGGAAATGTTTTAAAATATTGTGAAAATTTTTAAATACTATTACTAAGATATTATAAAAATATTTCCCAAAGTGTTGGCACCAAGAAGGGGTTAAAAGCAAGATACTTTTACTTTTGTAGAGCAAAGTTCATTCTCTGACTAGGCTAAATGAAAGAGGTACCATCGACAATGGGTAAGACATAATCAGGTTTCTATGGTTGTGAAATTTTATATAAATAAAATAATGACTATATTCTTACAACATTCATTTTACCAGAAGCACTTTGCTTAGGCTGCAAATGTATTGATAAAAAAATATATATATATATATATACTTGCTCATTCCCATGTTGGGAGAACATATCACATCAAAATGACTTTTTTAAAATTAAATAAATTTTTTTATTTGTTTTCTTGTTTACATCATTCATTTTCATGAGATTTTTGAATTACAAATTTTCTCCCCATCTTTCCCCTACCCCAACCCCAAAACAGCGACCCACTGTAAAGCCCCTTCCCTGATCTGCTCTCTAACTTTCTGGTAGGGCAGGGAGGGT
>CM053593.1:88392477-88437822 GCA_028646575.1 Pseudocheirus occidentalis
GAGAGAGAGAGAGAGAGAGAGAGAGAGAGAGAGAGAGAGAGAGAGAGAGAGAGAGAGAGGAAGGAGAAGAGAAGAGACAAAGGGAGTGAGTGCAGGAGAGAAGAGAGACGACTTAGCATCAGAAACTGTGAGTACCGAGAGAAAACAAACAGACAGAAAGTGCTGAGAGTCAGGGACTTACCAGCTGGGGGGGAGGGGAGACTGGAAATGACTCTTTGCCGTTGGGGTTTGACTGAGAAAGGGGGGGAGTCTTGAGAAGGGTAAGGGGGAATTGGGGATGAGACGCTCTGAGGCTGTTGATTAGCCTTCCTTAGTGCTAGCCCGAATTTCTCATCACTTTGCCATTGGGAGCTGGGAACCCCGCTCCCTTCACATTGTCTTTGTTCCCTTTAAGATTTCTTAGCTAGTGGGATTCTGAGGGCAGTATCAGAGAGGGGTAACTGAATCTTCCCTGGTAAAGCAAGAAGCCATGTTTCAGGATGCCGGTGCTCAGCTGTTTTCTACCTTTGCCCCTTAGGGAGGTGGGTGGTGTTGGTGTTGATGTTGGTGTTGGACAGGGTATGTGGACCTGATATCGGGTGGTGATAGGGGGTGTGGGTAAGACTTTTTGAGATACTTGCATATATGCTTGTGTCAGGGAAGGAAAAAGTAGAGATGTCCTCTAGGGACAGTCAATCAGGTGGTCTCCAGAGATATTGAGAGGGCACAACAATTTTATAACCATTCCCAGTTACAAAATTAATTAACTAGGGCTACATAGCAAGTAGCTGTGTCATGGGGGGTGGGTGGGGAGGAAGGGGCTGACACAAATGCTCCTCTTCTTGACTCATCCCAATGTGTCTTAGACTATTTCTTTTCCAGCTCCATACACCCCCCCATATGTATGCTTCATTAGATCCCTGTCATTTCAGGGTACTCCACATTTCAGTATTCCGAAGGGATGGTCTTAGAGACTGGAGTTTGAGGATTTCTCAAAGGAAAAAGAAGCAAGAGTACTTGGATGGGTGGAAGTTTGGGATTTAGGAAGGGAAATGAGAGATGGAACTGGGCTACCCCCCTTCCAGAGAATGAGAGTTCATTACCTAGTGATGAACACTGCTAGGCAAAAACTAGGCAGTCATCAGCTCTTGGCCTTTAGCAAGATTACCTGAAGGAGGTGCCCTGGAGTCCAGGAGGGAGAAAATTCTACTTCCCCTAGGTTTCTGTTTTGCTATTGATTTCTTTGCTCTGGGTCCCTCAGAAGCTGGGAACTAAAAGAAGAGGCTTTGTTCTTTGCAGTTTCTCTGAGGGTGTGACCATCATCTTCCTCACCCATGAAAAACTAATTCGGATTTGTAGGAGAGATGATGATAAACTCTCCAGAGAAGAGGCTTCCATCGTCCTTGTTCTCCTTGTTCCTTCACTCTTATTTTCTTATTCCTTGGCCTGCCCCTCCCCTCAGGAAGTTCTTTCTTATTTCTAAAATGAACCTTTCCTGCTCTCTCAGTCTCTGACCTACTCTTGTGGGTCACGCATTATAAAAAGCAGGTGCAGAGGGCACTAAAGGATAGAAACTCCATCTCTCTAGCTCATCCTGGGGAATGGGGGGGGGAGAAGAAGGACAAAATCCCCAATCATAGAGGATAGGGTCAATCTGTCTCCTTAGGATAGTTCCTTAGGTCAGTTATAACTTCCTATCAATCCACCCAGGACTGAGATTTCATTAGTGTGAGAGAACACCCAGAGTGGAAATGCCTCTCATAGATGCAGTTCATCTGTATATTATAGTATTAGAGAGTTGTGTAGGACCACTGAGACATTCAGTGACTTACCCAGGGTCAAACAATTAGTCCTGAGACTGGCCTTGAATTCTTGAACCTAAGTTTTCCTACTCCATGGCTAGCCTTCTATCCATCAAGCCATATTCTTTTACAGGTCTGAAACATAAAGCCACCCCAGGCTTGTTCCTCAGAGCTAAGACCTTCAGGTTTCTTGGAAAGTCAACTTTGGGTCACCTTTTTCCAGAGAAGGTCCTGAGGTCAGCAGTCCCAGAAAGAAAGAAGAAATTGTGCTCCCAGGGGAAAGGTGGTCAGTTCCAGATGAGGTAGAATGGTGATGACTAATTGGAGACAGAAAAGATCTTTGGGAGATCTCTGCCCAGCTTACCCAAATTCACTTTTACCTCCTTCCTTTTCCCAAGAGGTTTCCTTTTTAATGCCTCTTCCTTAACCTACCCCTGTTACCTCCCCCTTTCCCTCTGGGAAGACATCCACACATTCAAGTGAGGAAGAGAACCATTCAAGAGTCCAACCATTTGGGGTTTTTTTGAAAGGGGACAGATTTTTAAAATTTTTTTGAGGGGAGCATCTTAATGTGTCTGGTTGTGGGGGTATTGGGAGAAAAATAACAGAAGATGGGGAAGAAGGGGAGAATCTGAAGAGTGGGGTACAGACAGGAAAGCAGAAATTGTGAGGATTTAATTTTTACCCAAACGAATGATAAAGATATGCAAAAATATTGACCACTATGTGGATGTGTGTATGGTGGTCAATAGCTTGGAACTTCTGGGTAACAGAACTGTCTTGGGAAGAATTATGGAGGGAGGCAGGAAGCCACTGCCAGAATCACTCCCACCCCAGACAAACAGTTTAAGAGATAATTAACAAACCAACTGCAGGACTGGAGTAGTCTGGGCTGGACAGAATTCCTTGGTCTCGGCCTTCCATTTTTTCCTTTCTCTGAGTCTCTCTTTGCCTGCTTTTATCCCCTTTGGGGGAAACTCTTGGCCTTCCCTGTCCCTAAAAAGTTCAGTTGCTCTGTTAGCTTTCTGGGTCAGACTAAGCCGGGTATATTTGTGGGGAGTCTGACTGGTAATCTGCCCCTTTGTCCTGGGAAAGCTCAGAACCAGGGTGGAGAAGAGGAAGAGGTGTTTGTCTAGAAAGCCTTATCTGAAGCTTCCCAGCTTCCTAGAACCCCAATGTGTATCCTAATTCAACAAGGAAGTTGAGGAATTGTTCCTCCAAAGGGCAGTGGGACATGTACTTGGGTTCTTGGAATAATCTGCCCCTTTTGAAGTATTTTCTCCTTAAGGTAAGACCAGAGCCTTAGGAAACTCAAACTAGTAGCCTAAAAGTGTTTACCTACCTATTCAGGGGATGTTAACCCAACCTGGGCATAGGTACTTTGGTTTACCTTGTCCAGAGTTTGAAGCATAATAAAATCCATCTAGGGCCCAGTTCATCCTTGGGAATTCACAGGAAGTGAACTCTAGGATACATCCTAGATGAAACCTCAAACCTGAGAGCTAGTTCTATAGCGATAGAAAGACAGCATTAACCTAGCCACCTTAGAGTACTCTATGGAGTTGAACTAGAGTCAATTGACTTCTAGGAATTGTGGAGGAGATTTTTACCCTGCCCCCATTTTCTCCCAGTTTTAGCATTAACAGATTCCCCTTCTCTGGATTCCCAGGGATGGGAAAGAAAGACTTCAGCATACTTCTGAGCCTTAAAGAATAAACTATTTCCCTCCACCCAAATCCCCTCCCTCTACTCCCCTTGGTTTCCTCATTTTCCATTCGACTTAGTTTTAGGTCTGTATCCCAAAGAGATTTTTTTAAAAGGAAAAGAACTTATATGTACAAAAATCTTTTCATTCATTCATTCAATAGATGTTAGTACTACGTAAGACACTGTGTCTCTAGCCTGACATTCCTGGGATAAAGGCCTATGTTGCCAGATTAAATGGTGTTAATCTGCTACCCAGTCTATCCCTATGTTTCCCCCTCCTTATGTCCCTAGGAGAGATGGTCAGCTTTTGGTCCTTGTCCTTGAAGTACAGAGAGCTACCAAGTTTAGTGAATTCCAGGAGAATTATAGAGGGAAGGTTCTAGTTAAGACTTTGAATCACAGAATCTTAGAGTTGTAAGTAAGGCACCTTGGAGGGCATTTCATACAATCCCCATCCCGTGCAGGAATTCCATCCAGGATATCTCTAACATGGGCCTTTCTTAGAACACTTCCAGCGATGTTCACTACCTCCTGAGGCAGCCTGCTTATTATGGATAAAGCTTTGGATCTGAGAGTTAGGTGCCTGGATTAAAATCCAACTAAAGACATTTACCAGGGTCTCCTCTCAGGGGATCAATTTGCTCCTCTATAAAATGGGGATAATACTTACACTAGCTACCTTTGAAAATCTTAAGCTGCCATATAAATGTGAGTTGCTTTGGTAATTTCTAATGGTTAGAGACTTCCTGCCTTTTAGTGAGTTAAAATCAGTCTTCCTATACATGTCCCCTATGAGACATGAGAGCTTCATGTCTGGGAAGAATTTAAGGCTCATTACACTTCTCATTTTTCTCTCCTCCAGAGATAGATTCCCTCTCCCAGAACTCCTTCACCATTCTTGTTACTTTCCCATTTGGATCACTGGAATCATCTCCAGCCCTGCTTCATTTGAGGCAGGCTTGGGGTGGGCTGAGGGAGGAAGTGTTTTGCAAACGTTAAAATACTATATGTGTGAGCCATCATCAGCAATGATGATATTAATAATGGTCAGTATATTTAAGGGCACACTGTGTCCTGGAGACAAGAGAGCAGGGCACCCACTCTGGCTGCAAAGGTGAGGTAGAATTCAGCCCACAGAGAGCACCTGCCAAGGGCAATTGGAGGAATAACACTTCTTGGACTCCTAGAAGAGGGATTTGGGCATTTTCTTGCAAAAGAGGATTTAGTTGTAAGGCTGGATCCTAGGGTGTAGGGAACTGACTACCTGCCCCTTGGAAGGACAGATGGAGTAGTATCTTTCTTAGCAGAAGTGATTCCAGGGAGGTGGGGTTGGGGGTGGAGGATTATTAGACCAGGTTGTCCTTATAGTCTCTGCTTTGCCATCAGGGGAGAAATAGCAGTATGAGGTTAGGGTCATCCTAACCCCCTCCCCCTCCCTTCTTCTGTCTTATTCTCTCCCTCTCCCTTCCTGCTTTCTTTTTTTTCAGTTCCCCTTCTCCTTCCCAACCTCTGTACCTCATGTTTCCCTTATGATTCTTCTTCTTCCTTTTTCCCTCTTGCCTGTCTAGGTTTGCTCTTTCTCAGGCTTCCTCTGTTTAGCTTATTTTGTGCTTCCCCTCTTTTTCCATTTTCTCTCCACCTCCCTTCCTGCTTCTCTCATTCCCTCCTCCTCCCTTCCTTTGTCTCCCACCTCCTTTTCTCTCCTTTCTCAGCTGCCCTCAGTACAGTTCCTCTGAGCTATCCACCTTTCCCTCCCCCCCCCCACCTTCCTATCCTTCCAAAGGCAACACGACAGAGCTTGGACCAGCGGGCAGGGCAGTCAGCTATCTCATTAGAGACCGGAGAATGTGTAGTCATGTAGAACAATAAGAGCTAGAGAAGAGAAGAATGGGGCCTCTGTCAGGGCCAGAGAAGTTCCCTAAATCCCTGGGTCTGGGCTGAATGGGAGCACCTGAGGGACTGGGAGGGGAGAGAGAAACTAGGAGGAGGAGGGAAGGTAGAGCTAAGAGGTACCGGGAGCAGGCAGCCAGTGCCCTCTGTAGTCAGCCAGGATAGAGAGCATGGGTATCTGTGAAAATTTCGGGGAAGGTACTCTTTCCTTCCATCTCTACATAGAAAGTGAGAGGAACCTCAACGATGGAGAGGCTGTGTTCTGGAAGTCTGAACAGGAAACATGCAGTTTGCAAATTCGAAGGCTTGCTGGGGTGGGGAAAAGAGAAGGGCAGATTTGAGTGGTTCTGGGACCACTTTTCTATAATTGGTGACTGTGAGATTTTTCCAGCTCAGTGTCTCTCAGTCTCCCATTTCCTAGAACCAACTGTGGCCAGGATCCTAGAGATTAACTGGGTTTAGGATATGAGGTCAGAGAAAATCATAAACCAAGGAGCAGTTGTGGTAACACTAACATAAAGCAGACAAGTCATTGAATGATCTTTGTGGGAATGAACCCTGATCTTAATTGGAGAATCTTCAGCTTAACCATGGCTTTTGGAAGAAGCAGAGGATACTCTCCCATTGGGATTAGGCTTGAATAACCTCCCCCTGCCAAGAGAATTCAGGGTCCTCAGATCTAGAGAGAACACTTGTTTCCTAGGTCCAATGGGGTCTCAGGACATCTTCCAAAAGATGTAGCTGTCCATCAAAGATGCACCCAGCAGGTCAGGGACTTGGCATCACTCTTGCCTGAGTCCCATTTCTGTCTGCCTGAATACCCCCTCTGGGAGGAAAAGCTCACATTTTGTCTGATCTTCCAACTTCGGAATGTCCTAAGATTCAAAGCCAGAGTTCAGTAGATTTCTCAAGGTGATTACTCACACTGAGAGGAAAGGATGGGAGTGATAGGGGTGGGAGGAAGGGGGAGGAAAGGGTGTGATACTCAGGGGATTTGGGGCTCAGGAAAAGGGATATAATAACAGAGAAATATTGATCCAATCATTTCTTGGACTGGGTGAATGATCAAGAGAGATTATTCAACTGGGCAGGAGATTAGCCTAATATGTATCTATTTGGAGGGAAGACTAGTGGTTAGGGACAGGGAAGGAGTAGAAACAAGGAGGAGTAGAAGCAAGAGGTGGTATTTGGGGAGAATGGGAAGATCAAGAATCAGGGGACTCCAGGAAGCTGCCTAAGGTCTTCTGCCCAAAACAAAACAATGACAAAAAACAAAAACAAAACAAAACAAAACATGGATCAGGGGAGGGGAGGTAGTTCTGAAGGGAAGAAAGGAGAAGAAAAAGAACAAAAAAAAGGCCCTCTATACCAATAGCATAGCAGGGAGATGTGAGTAATACACAGGACACAGAGAGAATGAGATCAAAAGGGAGTGGATACAGAGGTTTGTGCTTCACAGACCAAATAGAAGGCAGCTCAATGAGACCTTTGTTATTGAAGTACCCTAGAGTCAGGGTTCAAGGAATACCTGACCAGAGCTCCTCCCTGGTATCCACCCCTCTGCTGCTGGAAGCACAGACTCCCGGTTCACTGGAGGAGACCAGAGGGAGAAGAGTGGGAGGGGTCGATGTCTTTAAAAAATTAGTCCAGTTGATCTAGGCACTGCTCAGATTGGATGTGTGCTTGGAGGGAGGGGAAAAGGTATAGGAGGTAAAGCAGGACTGGCTGGTCAAGGTCCACTCACCCCAGGTCCAGATAGAATGTGGAAGTAGTTCGGGTTTAAGAGAAATAGAAGAAAGGAGAGTTAAGAAAAGTGCTTCAGTAAGCGATGCAAGGGGACCTCGTGGGAGCTGTGTTTGTTGCCAGGAGCTAGGTGAGCTAACTGGTGACCCTCGGGACCATCTCTCTTGTATTCCACTTGGGAAGAGGAGAAAGAAAGGGAGGGATAAATGGGGTGGAAGGTTGGCTGCAGATTTTTGGAGAGCTCTTGCTCTGCACCCTAGAGTGAATCTTGAAGCTTGTAAATATGGAAGCAGATAGTAGGAAGGGAGAAGAAAGATGTGGAGTGTGAAGCTTTTGGATTGGGCTCCTTCTCTCAGATAGTTTGAATGAGGAACAAGGAGGGTCCTGAGGTCAGCTAGTCAGGTTAAGAAAGAGTCTGGAGAAAACATAAAATCCCATTAGAGAGGAGTTACTCTTGCCAGAGTCTAGCAGAGTTTGGCAAAGAGAATGTCCCCATGAGTCTAGACACTGATTGCAAACCTAGGGACAGGAAGAAGCCTCTTTCTAGAGTAGATGTCTCCCTGGGAGTAGTGGGAGCCATTTGGTGGGCAGCTGATAGCAGTGTCTAGGCTCCAGTGGGCATACAAAGCCAAGGGTGTAAATCCAGCTGTCTCTTTCCTTGTCTTATTAGCCATTACTAGAGGGCAAGTAAGGAGTTGTGCCAATGGAGTTCAGGCTCCCATAGACATTCCTGGAAGCCAAATAAGGAGGAGCAGCTGGGGAGCCTCTACTCAGTGATTTCTGAGACATTATTGCTAACAGAAAACATCATCAAGATAAGAAAGAAGGAAGCTAAGCTTTCCAGGACCCTGTCCCACCACTGGAGTAAAGAAAAGAGGTCTCCCCAGTACTCTTAGATCAGGAACCAGGTAGGGGGTTCTGATTCAGCTCTGCCTTTTGCTCCAACCCTGATGCCAAGAATAAGGACAGTGGCTTAATCATTCCCATTTGCCAGTTATGTAATACAGAAAAGCAATAGCCCAACCACTATTTCCACCACCATTGCCTTCTTTCCTTCCTCACTGTGGTCAGGGACAGTATAAATCCTCTAATATCCTCAAGTAGCCAGCATCTTAAGCCTCCTAGAAATACCACCAACCTCTCCCCACCTTCTCTGCCTTCACTCTAGATCAGAAATAAACAACTGTTTTCTCTTTAGAAGTCCATGAAAAAGTGAAGTTTACATCTATCTTAAGCTAACCTAACCTAGAAAGTCTAAGACAGGAGTTCTTAACCTGGGTCTTAATACGGGTGAACTTGTTTTTAAAATATTTTTGAGTACTGTATTTCAGTATAATTGGTTGTCTTTGTAGTCTTCTGAATTTTATTTCATCTGCTTCAAAACATTATTCTGAGGAGGCATTTATAGGTTTCACTACAGTCTGCCAAAGGGGTCTGTGACACAAAAAAAGTTAAGAAGTTCTGGTATATGCAACCACTGCTAGGTCTCACAAAGCCTGGAGGGCCCTGGGGAAACTTAGTCCATATTAATAGAACTCAAAAAAGATAAGGGGTACCTTTCCCCAATCCCCATTATCACCACCACTGAGTTAGAAAGGGTTAATGTGTGAAGGGACCTGAAACATCTGGGGCACAGGGCAGCCTAGCATTGAAAGAATCCATCTCCGTGCTCTGAGGGAAGGGGGTGGGGACATATTGAGGTCTCCGAGGCAGGGGGTTGGAAGCTAATTAAGGGAATTAGAAAGTGTCCTTTATGGCCAGGAAGCTACCACCACAACCTCCAATAGCCTAGAGTGAGTACCATTGTGTGGAGGCCTTTGTGGGACAGAGAACTGAACACTCATTACAAGACTGGCTTTAGTATTCCTGGGGTGAGGGTTGGGGGACAAAGGTGAAGAATGTCACTTGGGGGGCCTTGGGCTGATTCCAGGGTAAGCCAGCTCTGGGAGGCTGAGGACGGGTGGGGAGGGAGATTTTCTCAGGTATTCCCGGCTCCCCATTTCCTTTGGATTTCCCAGCGACGGATCTTCCCTTAGCTCTCTGCTGTGGCTTATGGCTTTTCATTCCTATGTGATTGCTGTTCCCAACTCATGTAGGGCTAAAAGCCATGGGCTACAGGGAGGGGAGAGCCTCCTCTTCCGACACCTCCTGCGTCTCCCCTTGGAACCCAAGTTCTGAGCCTCACTGGGGAAAAAAGGAGCCCTGGAACCCTCAGGCTTCTAGTTTGGGGTGGTGATGGGGCTGGGACAAAGAATGATCTAGACAGGAATAGTGTAAAGAATGTTGCAGTCAGAAGCTGTGAGTTCTGGTCCTGGCTTTGTCAGTAACTTGATGAGTGTACCTTAGGCACTCAAGTTACTTAGTCTCTCCAGACCTCAGTATCCTCATCTATAAGATGGTTGGGTTGAATTAGGCCTTTCTTTTGTAAATAGTATTTTATTTTTTGCAATTACATGTAAAGATAGTTTTCAGTGTTCATTTTTATAAGATTTTTTGTTTCAAATTTTTCTCCCTTCCCCCTCCCCAAGATGGCAGGCAGTCTGATATAGGTTATACATGTTCAGTCATGGAAACATATTTCCACATTAGTCATGTTGTGAAAGAAGAAACAGAACAAAAGGGAAAGGCACCAAAAAAAGTGAAAATAATATGCTTCAATCTGCATTCCAACTCCATATGAATTAGACTAGAGTATTATAGTTCTTTTTACCTCTGTGATTATGGTAAAGGAGGAAGGTGTGTGCTATGTTGGGAGTTCAAAGGCCTAGCTTCAAATCTCTGACTCTGTTACTTGCTATCTATGTAACCTTGGATAAATTCTTTAACTCTTTAGAGTCTCAGTTTCCAGGAGTGTTAAAGAATGGGGAGGAAGAATTAGATTTGATGACTTCTATGATTGATTTCAATCCTAAATCTATGATCAGATGGTTGTTCCCCTACACCTCCTCTCCAAATAGAAGATAAGCTCCTTGAGTACAAGCACCGTTTGGGTTTTTTCTTTTTATTCCTAATTTTATATTTAGTGGTGTTTAAATGTGTGTTGGAAGAAGGCAAGTGTAAAGTAGTGAAGTGAATTTGAAATCACCTGGCACCCTAAACCTCCAAAGTCATAAATTATAGGATCACAAAATTACAAGGGTCATCTGGTCCAACTTGTCCCTAATGCATGAATTTCCACAATGACATCCCCCAAAAGCAGATATCCAACCTTTCAATAACAACCTTTAGATGTTGGGAAATAATTGTCTGCTGAGGTGGCCAATCCCATATATGGATAGCTCTGAAAACATTTTGCAAATGATGAAGGACTATATTGGTGATAGAATTACCATCCTCATCATCCTCATCCTCATCCTCATCCTCATATATAGAGCTCAAATTGACCTCTTGGTGCTTGCAACCTATTTGGTCCCAGTTTTGCCTTCTAGGGCCAAATAAAATGAATCAAATCCTTGTTAAAATGACGTAAGAGGAATAATGTCCAGAAGAAAGAAGATATGATAGAGAAAGAACACTGCATCATTTGGAGAGTATCCAGGTTAGAGAGACAAAGGCGAGGGTGAGGAACCTGCAGCCTCAAGGCCACATGTGATCTTCTAGATCCTTAGGTTTGGCCTTTTGATTGAATCCAAATTTGGATTTTGATTTTATTTATTTATTATTTATAGTTCACATATATTATAAAATCATAAATATAAATTCTATAAACAAATTTAATAATTTATAAAATATATTTTATAAAATATGTACAAATAAATTTGTATTATATATTTATAATTTATTTGGGCCACACCCAAGGACCTAGAAGGCCACATGTGATCTTATGGCTGAAGGTTCCCCACCCTGGACTAAGGTGGTGGAAGGACTAGAGACTGTGCCACATGAAAACTGTCTGCAAGAATTGAGGAACTTTAACCTGGAGAAAAGAAGGTTTGAGGGGGAAGGGAAGAATGATATCTCGATCTTCAGTTTCAAGATTTATCATCTAGAAGAAGGATTAATCTTATTTTGCTTGTTCCTAGGGGGCAGAACCAAAATCAATAGGCAGAAGTGGCAGAGAGGCAAATTTAGGCTCAATATTAGAGAAAAAAACAATCCCTAACGAGTAGAATGGACCCGTGGTGGAATGGGCTTCCTCAGCAGGTAATGGGCTTTCCCCAATGGATTCTACATGGGCTCAATGACTATCTGAGGGACATGTTGAAGAGTATATGCTTTTTCAAGTATGAATTGGATTCAGTCACTGAGTTCTATTCAAACTGGACTTCTGGGATATCAAGACACATTTAATAATATTTTCCATTTCCTTTCCAACTCTTCATGCAGCATCTTAGTCACTGTTTCCCCCCTCCCCAAAAATGCAGCATTCAAAATTGAACTGGATGCTCCAAATATATTCTGAGTAGAACAGAGACAGTAGGGCTATCACCGCCCTCCTTCTAGGCACTCTACTTCTGTGGAGGCCCCTCAGGTGTGCCAATCCATTAAATCTTTATTAAATACCTAATATAGGTAAGGCATTATGCTAGGCACTGGGCATCAAAACAAACAAACAAAGAAAACACAGACGATGCCTATAAGGAACTTATATTCTCCTGATGGGACACAGCATGTAAACAGATATGTTACATTATATTGTACACACACACACACACACACCACACACATGCACACAATAATTTGAGGAGGATAAGGAGAGCGTTAATAACTAAATGGATTTGGAAAGATTTCCCGTAGACAATCAATGAGCTAAACCTTGAAAGGGCCTGAGATTTCTCAGAAATGAGAAGGAAGTTGTTGGGCTTTGAAGAAGAATCAGAAAAGCCAATCCTGAGAGCAATATACACAATTATTTAGTGTATTTAAGAGATGGCCGTGTGGCTTAAGGGAACACAGAAGAGGAGGCAGGAACAGAGGGGATAGGGTATTAGGGTGGCATATGCCTACTAAACAAGGGCAAGACTAGTTCTTCCAGTTGCAGTGTCACACTTGTTAATTTCTCCTGATTTTATGGAACATGAAAACACCCCAGATCTTTTAAACACAAACTGTATGTTCAGCCGCTATGTTGCTGGTGATGTCCCATCCATCTAGTACAATTGATTTTTTGAACTCAGGTGCAAAATTTTACATTTATCCCTATTACATTCATTTCATTTCCTCAGCCTCAGCTTACCATTCTAGCCTGTTAGAATTTGTTTGGAGCTCCATTCTGTCATCAATAGCCATCCATTCTAATTTTAAGTCATCTGAAAATTTGGTAAGCATGTCACCTATGTATAGATCTATCTATAGATTAAAATGGGGAACAGAACAGCAGCTTTTGATGATTGTTTCTTACCACCTACCCTCTCCTGAGATCACTGACTAGAGTCTTCTAAGTTCCTGCAATAACTACCCTACACTTGATATTATAAAGAGGTTGAAAAGAGGGAGCACTGTGCCGTCCATTGAAGGAAGGAGAGACCCAGAGTGGAATTAGAGAAGTGGTTGTACTAAGGGTCTTCTCTCTTGCTTAGAGAATTCTGGTGCCAGTCCATCCAGGGAGTTTTCTTTCCTTGACCTTCCCATTAGAGCCAAGACACAAATTGTTTCTATACCTTAGACAAGGCTTGAAAATTTCTGTCCCTCTCTCTGAAAATATGCTCTTTACTGTATGCTTAGAGCTTTTGTTATTTAACACAATTCAACTTATCACAAAATAAATACCTACTTGATATAGAAAGCACAATTTCCTTGCATTAAAATATATATAGTTGTTAACAGTAGCAGTAAAATATCCCTCTTTCACTCTCCATTCCCGCCACTACCTTTTCTCTGTAAGTGACTACTTATCTTATAGCAGCATGGAGCAGTGGATAGACTCCAAGCTGAACTCCAGTCAGGAAAAGCTATGTTTCTATCCCACTTCTGTCACTTACTAGTTCTGTGACCTTGGGGAAGCCACTTTAACCCTGAATCTCAGTTTCTTCTCATGCAAAATGGGGCTTATTATACCCAAAGCTCCTACCTTGCTGGATTGTTGTAAGACTCAAATGAGATAATGTATGTGGAGTGCTACACAAACATTAGTTATTATCCTTGTAATTGGAATCTGATCCCTTGCCCTAGCATCTCAACCATCTAACCATCCTCTAGTAAATCCCCTTCCTACTTTGATCTGAGCATCTTTCCTCTCAACCTGAAAGCCTCTAGGAGACATAAAGGAACTAGGTTACCCAGGATGAGTGGCTCCAGAAGCACTCCTGGCCTTTATTCCCAACCCCTTATGCTATGAGCAACTGTCAGCGAGAATGTGCAAGGGGCATATTTCTCAGGAGATCTGAGGGAGGACATATGCCCATAGTGTCACTCAAGGGACCAACTCCATATCCCTTCATTTACCATCTATTTCCCTTTTCTAGAACTAGGTATAAAAAAAGAAAAGGAATTCGAGAGATATCCTATCCAAGACTGACTGAGATTAGACAATGGAGAAAGCCAGGCATTTCTGGGGCTCAGCACCCCAGATGGTACTCAGTCCTTCCTTTGATTTAGAGTCTCCAAGGATGCATGGTGGAAGAGAGAGGAATAGTATCTAATAGTGTCTCCCAGGCTCTGAGTTCCTCCTCTCTCAGAGGTCTGTGCCTTCCCTAATATGGTTATCTACCTGTCCCTAGAGAATGGTCTATTTCCTTCCATGAACTCTAGCTTTCTTCTCCTGCCCCACAACTCATCATCAAGGTTCACCTTCCCAGGTGGGCTGATGGGCTGAGCCCCAGGAATCCTGTTTCTGAGCTTGCTGGTAAGTCTCCTAGAAGATAAGGACTGCTCAGAGGCAATGCCTCTTAGAGTTCTAAGGAAGGAAAGAACCCAGAGCTGAAGGTAAGGGGATCATGGCCAAGAGATCAGAATTAGAAAAAAGGCATTTTTTGACTTAGAGTTTGAAAATAATGTCTCCCCCACCAGAAAATTGATTCCTATTTTGACATGGGATTAGGTACTTTGAGTCTTCCCATATATAATTTGACATCACACACACACAAGATGTATGTACCATCGGGGAATATTTTTATCTATGCACATTTGTAAAAATGATAGCATTTAGTCAACAAGTATTTGTTAACTGTCTACTCTGTATTATACTGTGCTTAATGCTAGGGATACAAATAGGTAGGGGATATAGTCACTGCTTTTGAGAAGTGCATAGTCTATTTCTATGTAGCATTAAAAAGTATCTGAGTTGTGTCCCACATGAAGTTGGAACGAGTGCTGCCTACCTTTCATTCCCTTGGTCTTGACTTTGGGGGAAGAGTCAGGAGAATGGCATTAAAAGAGAGCTAGGAAAATAGCCATAGAGGGGGGCTCCATCAACCATGACAACAAGTAACCTGCCTCAAAAGCCCCCAAATCACACCTGCTCGTAGGGGATTCATTCTCTAGACGTGGACCAGAGTTTAACTGGAGAGGATGAAGCCATCTCTAACCACCTTATTCCTGACTCTTGGCCTATTCCAACATAGTAGGATCAGGAGAACCTAGGGAGGCTGGATCCTCTGTCTTCTGAGGATTCATGAACAAAATGTGCCCTGTCTAGGTAAGCTAAACATTAAATCATTCCAGATTCTGATATCTCTCCTTTCTCACTAAAATCCCCAAAGAAGTCAATTCCGTAACATTCTTTAATAGTATGATTTCCCTGTTTAGCAACTCTGACCATTAGCGCTGCCTAAGGTCCGGTCTGAATTCCTAGTGTATCTTTTGATCCATCTTTTAGTGGAGATGGAGCCCAGATCCACAGCCTCATCTTTTCCTAGATGTGAAGACTATTAGAAAAAGTGCCTTGATGCCCCGCCCCCCAAAAAAGGGTTAGATGATTTGTAAGTTTTAAAATTCCACATTCTATATTCTTAGCTGCAGCTTTGTATCAAGCTGACAACAGAACCAATGATCAGAGCTCAGAAGGGTGTGGCAACTTTCACTGAGCAGGAAAGGAAAAACCCCAAGAATGTCAGCATACAAGGGCAGAATTTCCAGAGACTGGGACCACTGTTGCATCTATACTCCCCACAAAATACCAAAATAGCAGACATTGTCAAAGGGACATTGTAAAGGCATGGGGAGGAGTAGGGGTGGGGGGGGAGGATTTTTGACTGCTTTCTAGTAGAATCTAGGAAGAACTCTCCTTTTTTTCCTCCATGACTGAGTTGATGGTGAAAAGGTCCCAAAATTCTGGGGGAAAGAAGTAGCTCGCCCTTAAACTGAGTTCGGGGGTCTTTCCTGGCCAGAAAGAAACCCTCAAGCCCCGGAGGAATTAGGGTAGTTTCAGTGAGAAGGAAGGAGGGGCCCTGTCTCAGTTGGGCTGAGAAAGAGTTAATCTCTGAAGAGAGCCCAGGCTTCCCTAGGCTAGAGCCTGGTGCCCAGCTCCTGCCCCAGCCCCTACCAACTAGGAGAAGAAGCCTTGGGATCTGTAGTCAGTGCCACCACCCACCCCTGGCCTCACAGTTTATCAACACCGCCTTGCAGACTACAGCTCCCAGAAACCTACTCTGAATAGGCTTTGGGGGAACAAGGTGGGGGAGGTGTATGGGGAGCGGTGGCAGCAGGAGATGAAGGGAGAGGGAGGAGGTGGCAAGACAAAACCCAATTTTCCCCCCCTCCTTTTTAATTCTTTCTTCTGGCGTGTCTGCTCCACCGCCGGGCTAATCCCCCAAATCCGGTCTCCTAAGCTGCAGCTGCTTCCCTGCCGCAGTGATGAATGGCTCAGGGAGGGAAGGTGAATTCATATTTTAATTACCGAGGTGCGGTACCGAGGGGGATCTTGGGGAGTTTGCCTTTCTAGAGCTGGGGAGGGGGATAGAGTTAGCATTGTGCATGAGTGCATGACCACAGGGTTCCCCTTCTTCATCTAGATGCATCTCTTTCCCCTTTGACTCCTGAGGAGGGTGGTGGCTTTACAGGGAGCTACTATGTTTCTCTCTTGAGAAAGAAGTATCTCTCTTACTTCTCTGCTAATTCAATGCATGTCCCATTACTGGCTTCTAAACATCCCCACCCCCACCCTAACAGACACACTCAAGGCTTTGAAAGGGGGCATATCTAATATCAGAGAGATTCTGGAATTTAGTGACTGGGAGTCTGAGGATCTGCTTTCTTTTTGGCTTGGTCAGGAGCCTGTTCAGCCTGTTTTCTGTAGGTTTTTCCATCTGCACAATGGGGGTGGTATACTATCTCCCCACTCATGCCAGAGACAGAAGGAGGGAGAGGGAGGGGGAGGAATGGAGACAATATCTGGCCTGGAAGGGAGAGGTGATTGGGGTGGGCAAGAGAAAGGGAGCACCTAACCCAGCACAGTGCAGTGCACAAAGCAAGCAATCTAATATTTGCTGGATTATATTAAACTGACTTGAATTGCAAGGGGGCTAAGAGGAGGGAGAGAATAGGTGGTGATTTCTCTTTACTGTTTGGGATGATGCTTTCTCCATCTTCCCATCCCATCTCTTAGGCTGGACTGTTGAATAGTTTATTTGGCAGAAGAGTAATTTAGACACAGACACCTTCCCCCGCCCCCCACCCAGACTGTTTTAGGTCATTGAAAGCTGGTGAAAACCTTAAAGGAAAAACCAGAGAAGTGAAGCTGGGCACAAGTCTGTTGAGGCTTTGAAGACGGAGTTTATTTTCTGTTGCCCAGGGTCATATTCTCTATTGGGTAGATTATCAAGATACCTTTTCTGTACCTGCCACCCCAACCCCAACCTACTGTGCCCCCTTAGCTTTCCCTACTCTGGGTTTTGGGGCTATTTGTTCATTAGTGATATGTTGTTAGGAGTAAATGGAAATTACTGGGTGAAATAAGATTTTTTAAATTATTTGTCAATTTTAAATGTTCAAACTTCCTTCTGTATAAGTACAGATTTTTATAAATGATAGAAAATGAGAGAGAAAGAGAGAATCCTTCACATAGAACCAGAAAGAAACCCCCAAGTACCTCAAGAATTAGAGTGCTTTCAGCAAGAAAAGTTCACCTAGAAGAGAGCCTAGGCTTCTCTAGGCTTGAGCCCAGTGCTTAGGTCCTGCCCCTGCCACTTGTTTATGAGTAAAGTGACAAAAGAAAAAACTCAGCATAAAGGGGAATTTCTCTTGATTTACAGTGATGCCTACTAGTGGAAACCAGGAAAGAGGTTGTCAACTTACATTTATATAATACTTCAAGGTTTACAGATAACTTTACATGCATTATCTTTTTTGATTCTCTCCAATCTTGTGAGGCAGGTGTTATTTTTAATTTCCATTTTACAGATAAAGATACTGAGGCTCAGAGATATTAAATAATTTACTCAGGGGCCACAAAACTAGTAAATGTTTGAAGTAATGTTTGAAACTAAGTCTTCCTAATTTTTTTTTTTTTGCTTTTTGGAGGGCAATTGGGAGTTAACTGACTTGCCCAAGGTCACACAGCTAGTTTTTGTGGTAAGTGTCTGAGGCTGGATTTGAACGTAGGTCCATCCTAACTCCAGGGCCAGTGCTCTATTCACTGCACCACCTAACCGCCCCTGAAACTAAGTCTAAACCAATTCCCCAGCTGTGTACCTTTATAACTTCAGGCCTTCTATTACTTGACATTATTTATGAAGGTCATTGGGAGGGACAAAATGGTACTGGGTCTTCTTAGTTCTCCTGTGGGACTTGAGGGAGAAATGGTACAGTGGTTTGTGCCAAAACAGTTGGCATGGATTTTTCACCTTACTGAGGGTTACATTTAGGAGGAGGCTCACTTAAAGTACTATCTGGTGAATAAGGTTTTGTTTCTCATTTCCAGCCTCCTTTGATATATTGGAAAAGGACATGTCTAGAGGCAGTATAAGAGGAAAAGGGAGGGAGGGATGGGGAACAGAGTTAGAAAACAGCTTTCTCTATTCTAGGCTCAGAGGAGGTATAGTTGTAGATGGGGGAGAGATCCCTGTATCTCCCTTAACACACATTCACACAATGTCCTAGGCTAGAGACCAGGTCAAAATAAACAGATCTTTTTCATTAGAAACTCTTTTCCCCAGTCACAAGGGTCACCCAACAAGATGGTCCCCTTCCTGTTTGACCAACAGACCCAAAATTCCTATAGCAGAGGAAGTCAACACTAACATTTCAGAGAGCTTGGACCAAACTTCAGCATCTCTAGCTCAGTGCCAGAGCTGTTGGCTCCTTCCTTCTTTTCACTGCTACTGTCTTATTCCAATTTGCCATTCTAAATCTTCTTGAATCGTGTGGGGTTATTCTTAAAATGATTAGACTTTCATATTTTGCCCCATTCATTCTAGGACCCCAGGGAAGGCACAGTTGTTGATGGGCGCAGGGTGGAGAAAGAGGTCATATTTTAAGTGAGAAACTGAACTGGCAGAAAAGGGACAGAGGAGGAGATACATGAGAGGGATGGGTATATAACCAAGCAGAAAGGTGTCAAAGGGGGGGCCTGGGAGGGCAAGGAGGCAATTGTTGCCGACACTACTTCAATGGCTGATAGTTGTATATTTCTGGTCCTACTTTTCCTTTTGTTACCCATTTCAATTTCTACCTGTATTTTTGCCCTTAGAAATCTAATAATACTTGGTTGTTAGAGATAGGAAATTACAATGGGTCCCTGTAACTATCCCTTAATCCAAAATCCTTAAGGGCATATAGTCAAATCCCTTTACTCACCCCCATTCCCATCTCAGCTGGAGACGAGTCCTAAAAATGATCAGCGTTAAGCCCTGAATAGTCAGTTCCCTGGCATTTCTAAGCTAAAGAAACCAAAGCCCAGAGAAGTTCTCTGACAATACCAAAGTGACTCAGCAGTGGAGCCAGGAATAGTTACCCAGGTCTCCTGACTCCTAGTATACGGGTATGTCTAAATCAGTGTCTGTCTGTCTGTTTTTCTCTCTCTAGGTTTGTCAAGGGAAAGCTCCTTAGATAGCTACAGTAGGTACATCTAGAAATATAGTAGTTTTGTCTCCACAGTCTATATATATCCTGGAGATTGCTCTCTGGTATCTATATTTACTCCAGGCGAGTGGGTGTATGTAGAAAATGGGTTATTAAGTAACTGGCTTCCCTGCCTGGATCACTAAGACTCAATAGCCTGCCCATCCCAGCCAGCCATTGGAAATTTATTGTATCTATTAATTATAACCATTAACTACAGCTGGTGAAATTTTTATAAGGAGGACCCTGGTGACTCTGTCTTCCCTGCAGCAAATTAAGTGAGAGAGGGTGGGAGGGGAAGAATCCCATAGGTACTATGGGCCCCACTACGGTGACTTTTGATTGGTAAAATTCCTGCCTAACCCTCTGTTCCTCTGCCTAAAGAAGCATGAGGGTTTTCCCCCTGAAAAGTAAAACAGACAAGGGCAAACCCAGACTTAAAGAGGGCTCTGACATTAGCTGAGCCCCTAGGACTCCCTCTGTAGCTAATCCAGTTTGAACCAGCTTCTGGATGCTGACATCCAGTAGACTCAGTGGGGCTTTGAGGGGTGGCACTTGGAGGGACTGGCTTCAGCCTATGTTACAAAACAAGGCAGTGGGACTGATAATGGTTAATTATAGCTTTCTGGAGAGGTAGAATGGCGTAGTAAGCAGTGTTGAAACTGGAGTCAAAAAATTCTGGGTTTTGTATCTTACCGCTGAGACTAGTTCTCTCACTCAATCTCTCTGAACCTGTTTCCTCATATATAACAGGCAACAATACCTATGAAGTCTACCTCACAGGGAAGTTGTGAGAATCAAATGAAATCATAGCTTTAGCTCTGGAAGGAACCTTAGAGACTGATCAATTGGTAAAACAATAAACATTTGTTAAGTACCTACTATGTACCAAACCCTGTGTTAGATACTGGGAATACAAAAAGAGGCAAAAGATTGTCTTGGCACTCAAGGAGCTTACAATCCCATGGAGGAAGCAAACCGCAGTATATCAGATAAGTTATATACAGGATATATAGGAAATAATTGACCAAGGGAAGGCACTGGAATTAAAAGGGTTTGGGGAAGGTTTTCTGTAGAAGGTAGGTTTTTAGTTGGGATTTAAAGGAATTTGGGGAGGTCAGTGATCAGAGTGGAGGAGGGAGAGGGTGTTTCAGGAATGAGGGACAGCCCTGAGAATATGCTTGGAGCATCTAGGGCAGCTCTTTCAAATAAGATTAAGTGACTCATCTGAGGTCATATAGATAGCAAATGGCAGGTCCAGAACTGTGGCAGATCCTTTGACTCTACAGCTGGACTTCTGTTCCCCTACATTACGATAAATCTCAGAAGTCAGTATGCTATGATCAGAGAGAAGATTAGAATTGGTGTCAGGAAAGCCTGAGTTCAGACTCCACCCCTTAGAAATTTACTAACTTGTGTTACTTGCCAGTCACTTAAACTCTCTGAGCCTCAGTTTCCTCATCTGTGAAATGGGGATAATAATAGTACCTCCCTCACAGGGTTATTGAGAAGTTTGTGCAAAGTTCTTCGCTAACCTTAAAGTGCTATTATAAATCTTAGCTACTATTTTCCAGAGTCCTTTGCAAACTTTAAGCTGCTGCATAAGTGTCCAATACTATTTCTCTCTCCCATTCCTTCTGAACATGTGCAAGCTAGACATCTCAGGAATATTCTCCAAGATTCCCTCTTCCATCTACCCATGCATAGCACCTCCCTCCTGGCAGCCCTAGGCCTGGCAGACCATTGTATATAGAGCCTGACCAGAATATAGTTCTGTTCTTCCTGTGTCAGGGCTCAGGTTGAGGAGGGATGGAAAACCACATTGGTGGAATCCCAAAATGGCCAAGGGAGCAGTCCTGTTAAGTTGGCTCACAGAGCCATTTATTAGGTCTGGGAGAAAGTGACATGCCTAAAGTGAGCAGGCTGATCTCTGATGGCTCCTCATCCATCACTGGCCCTGAGATGAGCACACGCAGTCTCCAGCTTGCTGTGCTGAGGACTTTGTCAGGTGGAGACGCTTGCCCAACCAGAGGCAACTGAAATGGAGCCACACTTCCCATTCTTCCAGGGGCTTGGGATTATTCCTCTGCCGCCAAGGGAAGGGGCCTTGGTCTTAGTTGTCTTTGTCTAGCCCACAGCATGGGGCCTTACCCAGAGCAGGTGATCAGAAAATACTTGTTGTTCTTCCAAATGTCCTTCCAAGTTTATACTGAATGAACAGGAGATGCTGGAGGAAGGCAGCATTCACTAATATTTGTTAAAGAAATTCCCTCAAACAGTATTTTTTTTTACTAGCTAGAATTGTTGAAATTGATAGGGAAGGGAGGTGAGAAACAAAAACTCATTTCCAAGTTTCTTATCAGTGGCTACACAAGTCAATTATTTACTTCTGGACCCCTGAATTTCATTGATCTTTTTGTCTTTGTAAACTAAGGAAAAATAACAACTCCCATGTATACAGGATTTTCAGGTTTGTGAAATACTTTCTGCACAATAGAAGCAAAAGTACCATTATCTTAGTTTTACAGCATGGGAAACTAAGACTGAGGGGTTGTGACTTGTCTATGACCACACAAGAGGGAGTAAAAATTGGAGGGAGGGAGTGAAACCTAGGTCTTCTGACTTGCCTAACACCATGTGCTAAGCCAAGTTGCAAAAAGGAGGAACAGTACTCCCAGCTTATGTAGATCTTTGCAAGATAAAATTAAATTTTCTGTCAACTTATGTCTATTTCCCAACCACAGGTGTGTGTATCAGTGAGCTGGGAGAAGGAGACAGAGGTCTTTCTCTTGGCCAACCTGGATTTATTCAGGTTCTAACTGGAAACTAATATTTGCCCACCTCAGTCCTCCAGTTTTGCAGTTAGCACCTGCAAACAGACCAGAGGATTCAGGTTTCAAATTCTCTCTCTCCTCCCTTTGTTTAGTCTGAGAGGCAAGAAAGAAGCAGCTGAAGTTCAGCTGCCCTCATCTCAGGATGGTAGGAGTCCCTCAACCAGTGGGCTTCTAGGAACATTAACCCGGGGCTGCATTGTGTCTTCCTGTCCTTCTTCCATTCCTCCTTCCCCCTACTTCCCTACAGATCTCCTCCAGTGAATGGCCCTGAGCCAGGAGTAGGGAATGCCCCAGTTCACCTTTGCCTGCTTCTGTGGACTCCATGGCTTCTGCAAAATGAAGAGGAAGAAAGAGGATACTCACAGGCATCGGGAAACAGCAGTGTGAGTGGAAACACGGACTGTACCATTTGCCTGGTCAGGTTACCCCCTTGTCCCATCCTGAGGCACTACTTCATCTGGTACCTTTTCAGATTCCAGATGCAAGGTTCCAACCTGGGACCTTGCAGTAGAAGATATAGTTTGTGCCCTGCACATGCTTTACAGCCCCATGCCTCATCTCACTCTGAATGAATATTGAGACTTTTCTGGATGCAGTGTTTGGGATGGTCCCAGGTGATCTGAAGAGAATTAGATGCTTAACCCAGAGACAAAGCCAAGGGGTCCTTTTGTGTTCAAGCTGATCCAGAATCTAAATATCACCTCAACCATCCTCCCTTCCCCTGCTTTCACCTCTCCTCTGTACCCACCAATCCTCCAGCCCATACCCAGGAACCTCCCTATTTGGGAAAGGTGGGGCAAAGACAGGATGAAGCCAACTGAAGTACAGGGACTTCTGTCAGACCATCAAGAGATAGACAAGACTTTACAACACACAGAACACTTATTCTACCCTGAGAAAGAGTTCATTGGAGGCAACTCATTCAGATTGAATGAAGAACATGCAGCCATGGGCTGGGACAGTGATTGCAAAATCAAGAAGGTGGGGAGATGGGCAACCAATTTCTTTTGATTAGGATCATGGAACTGTCCCTTATCTGGATTGGGGAGATTTAAAAGGAGGGGGTGTGTTCTTTGGTGGGCTCTGGTGGGACCAGTGTGGAAAAAATGACATTTTTCCAAAACCTCATATGGAAATTGGGGTTTAGGATTTTGGGGAAGAATTTCTAAGGGCCTATGGGAGGATAGTGGAAAGGGATTGGCCCATTCTTCTTTTGGAACAATCTATTCCAGGTGTTCCTGTTTTAGGGTCCACTGGAGGTTAAGAGCAGTTGAAGGTGGGATGAAAGGAATCAAAGAGCTTTAGGTGGAGAACCTCTGGCAGAGGGAGAGGTCTGTCCTTACTCTCAAGGTGGACTCCATTTCTTTAGGGTTCTTTTTCTTTCCTCATCTTCTGTTGATAACTTGGCTTCTCTCGGGAAGGCAGGAGTTTCTTTTTCCAGCTGAGCCAATCAGTGCCATCATCTGCTTCCACAATTCCCACGCTTCCAGGGCAGGGAAAGTGATTTAAGTAATCCTGCCTTTCCACTGAGTCCTTCTCCCCTCAGGTAACTGTCACAGGTTGGCTGAGGGTTCCTCTTGCTTTATATATAACCTCATCTGCATACCTTTCCCCATTTTTTCTTAAAGCCATAGGAAAATGCCTAAATGCTGTGCCTTTGAGAGGAGATCTGGGGAGTGAGGAGGGCCTCAAGATACATAGTCATTTTTTATTTCCTTCCTTTGCTCTGGGTTTACTGTCTGCCCTCCTTTCCCAGAATATAGGAGGTAAGGAGGAAATAATTCCTTCTTTATATTGCTTTGTATGCAAATAGACTTTTGTCACTGTGCCTGAGACACCTTTCTAGATGCTAGAGGGAATGAAAGAAGAGAAGAAAGGAAGGAAGAAAGAAGCAAAAGGAGGAAGGAAGGAAGAAAAAAAGAGGTAGAGAGGGAAAGAAGGAGGGAAGGGGGAAAAGATAGATATAGATAGTTAGATCTTGCTTTTGAAAGAATGCTCTTTCTCCCTATAGGAACTAGCCCCTAAACAATCTTAAAAAACCAGATCCTTGATATCCAATGGGAAAAGATACCTCCACTTACAAAGATAAAGTGTAAGTCAGTCAAAGATAACCAAAAGCTTTGCTGTGATTTCCCATCCCTTGGAGGCAGGCCAGTCCCTTGGAGGTTCTTGAATAACAAGGAACAGAGAAAGGGCGCATGTGCCAGACCCTTGAAAACTCTGGGTGAGAGAAGTAAGTAAGGACAAATCCTAAATCATCTGCCTTTACCTTTATCTGAGCACTCACCCTTCAGGGACCTTTAGAAGCAATATTTGGATTATTTTCATGGAACCTGGGCTGTCTTTGTGAAAGTAGGCTAAGTCTTAAAACTTCCTCTATTTCCAAACCTATGCCCTAGCCCTGCAATACACCCCCTTTAGACCCAAATATTTTAAACAGAGGCAACTCCCTAAAGAAAAGAGCGAAAAATAGCATTTAAAGGATAGCAAAAAGAAAAACTTGAGAGTTTCTTCTGGTTCTTGGATGGCAAAGAAGCTCTGAATATGGGAACATTGAGGATGTAGAAAAGCGAACTCTCATCACACCCTGAAACCAGAGATAGAGTGTTGTATGTGTAATAACTTTAAATGTTCTCATGAGTAGATTATCCTGCCCCTCAAAAAACACCCAATTCACATCTTGTTGATTATCTGAGTTTCAGAAGAATGCCAGCAGAAGTTAAAAGGTACTTATTTTATCCACAAGGCAGATTTGAAATTGTCTCTTGACAATTTGTCTCTTGACAAATTGTCTCTTGACAAAGACTGTTGTCTCTTGAGTCCTAAAGGAGGGACCTCTGCTCCAGAGGTTCCCTAAGGTCCATAGTATTTCTGAGACAAGTCCTAGCTGGCAGTTACAGAAAGTGGTATAGTTCTTTAGCTGCCAAGCCTGAAGAGAAGCATCTACCAGTTCTGTCTCCATTTCAGAGCTGAGGTGAGAGTAATAAGAGGGAAGATTAAAAGGCCAGTGTGGACTTGCTCTTGCTGCTGAAGTCGAAATGAGAATGAGCCACACATAGCCTCTTAGGCTTCTCTGCCTACCTAAGATAACAATTTTTAGTGGCTACTCTGAGCCCTAGTTTCCTTCCAATGGAAATAGGGGGACCATTCTTCTCCTTCCATTATTAGGAAAATGGTGGAGATGAATGTATAGCCCTTGATCCCTTGGGAGAACTGAAGAAGATGAGATTAGAAGAGCAAAGGCATGAGTGGTCCATGAAGATGACAGGAATTTTATTCTGTTATCCCAGAGATTTCTTCTTCTACCTGTTTTTCCAGGAGATGGTGTCTCTGGCCAACTTGCCACCTGCTGCCTTTCTCTGTCTCTCACTTATTCCCAGAAAGTGAACTGTTTTGCCCTTCCCCGCTTGAATTACTACACTGAGTCAAGGACACCCTGCAGTTATGGTCTCCATATTAACGTTTGTCCTCTGTTCTAGATTTATTTGATATTTAGAGCTAGGGTCAAGGGGGCCATGTGGTAAGAGTGTTGGGAATCTAAGGAAAATCAAACCTCCCAGGTTCCATTCCCCTGATTCATTGTGTGAGCTGAAAGGATTCTCTTAGTTTCCCTGTGCCTTGGTTTCCCTATATGTAAGAAAGGGAAAAATTCGACTCTGCACACTTCCTCCCTTCCATGTCCCCCTCCCTGCTTTCAGTAGGAATGTGATTAGGACTTTTAAGTGGTTGGAATTCTTAGAATCTGATTGCTGTCCAGGGTCCTGGCTCAGGGAACAGAGGGGCAAAGGGACCTTTGAGATCCCTAGCCTCTGTCTCAGGTTGAATTTCCTCGCATTTACGATGTATTTTCCTTTCCATTTTTCCAGGGAAAGGAGTTTTGAATGTAGAAGTGGGCACGGGGAGAGGATATGTATATATTATATATGTATATGTACATACACACATATAAACACACATAATATTTAATGCAATAATTTAGTCAGCTGAAATATGAAGATAAAGATGTAGCCATGCTTAGTTCCACACATCCCCTGTGCTCTAACCATAGTGAGTGCTGTTCTGTGCTACTTTGTCATGGTGGTTTTGTGAGAAGAAAATTATGTTGGCATCTCTAAAAACATGTCAGGGGGAACTGGTGTTCCTGTCCCTAGAATGCCTCTAAGAAGATCCATGTTCTATGTTGTCATATAATTCTTTTCTTGCTGTAGACAGGCCCCTAGAAGGCTCTTATGCCTTTTTTAGCCTATCTTCTCTTCTTCCCTCCATTTCTCTGTCTCTGTCTCTCTGTCTCTACCTCTCTCTGTCACACACACACAGACACACACACGTTCATATGTCATACATTCACATATGTGGGTCCTCTGCTCTCTCCATTCTACCCCCATCCCTACCACTCCAGACACATTCTTTGACATATTTTAGACCCTTTATTGAAATTGCTTAAAAGAATAATTATTCAATCCTTTTCTCTACCCCTATCTGAGTAAATTACTGGAAAACTGTTAGAGTTCATATACATAATTAGTAGTGAGTCCCTACCCAAAGTGGCTGTACAAATTTATTCCCCAATTTCTGGAATGGGTAATATGAAAGCTGAGAACCTGCCCCCTCTACTGACTAAACATGCATTTTGCACATGGAATTCAGGGATAACAATGATGGGGTTACAGTGTGGCAGGGTGGAAAGGGTAGAGACTAGAATGACATGACACGGCTTTGTAATCAAAACACCTGAGTTTCTAAGCCATTCCTGACTGTTGTGTGGTGCCTTAGGCAAGTCATTTCTCTCTTGAAGTCTCAGTTTTCCCCATCTGTAGAATGGGGGGAATTATTCCCATTCCTTCCCTTACCAGGCAAAGGTTATAAAGTTGAATCTGATCAGATTGTTCAAAATGGTCTCAATTTAGAGAGAATTATTTCATAGGCTATAATAGGATTTAGAACAAGACAAGGCCTTAGAAAGTACCTAGTCTTAAAGCCCTCATTTTATGTATAGAGAGTATAACCAAAATGAGCCAGGTAGTTTCATGGGAAGCTCAGAAGAACCCAGTTCATAGAAACTCAGACTTTGGGGATTTGGTCCATGAAGTTATGTATAGGTGAAGAAAATGAGCAACTTGCTACATAGGCAGTAAGTCATAGACTTATAGTGAGGGAAGGGGACCTAGTCAAACCCTCTCATTTTAAAGTTGAAGAAACTAAGACCCAAAGTAGGCAAGTGACTTGCCCAAGGTCATATTGGTAGTAAATAGCAGAGCAAGGACTTGAACCCAGGCATTCTCACTCTAAATCCAGTGCTTTTCCCACTATAACAATGGAATCCACTCCAATTTGTAACTTTGCAAATGGCCACAGAAGTCTTCTCTTCAAGTGGGTTAAGTTCATTCTTTGCTAGACTTTGCTAGATCTTAATATTCATTGTAGAAGTAGCTGTTTTTATAGCAGAGTATGTATCAATTCATATGTAAGGTAATTAACTTGATGTGACTGATCCAAGAAATACTCAGTCTCTTGAGCCATGGAGCACAGGTTAGTCATAGCTGTCTTCTCTTTGCCCCCCTAAACCCTCTCTTTGCCTGCTCCCCCCTCAACTTTGGGAAAGGAATTTAAAAAAAAATGTAATAACTCACTGCTTGTTGAGGATCTAGGACTAGGGCTTTGATCTTTTGATGGGAATTCTGTCTTAGATAGTCTATTGGAGGATTCTATCTATACCTGGACCCTCTCCTCTAAATTGCTTTTTCATGCTCTGAATTTTAGGAGTTATAGCTTTGGAATATGAGGAACAGGAACAGATTCTCCTGTGAAGGATAGAGTTACAGCCTTGGGCTGATGGCATCAGCAAGGCACTGAGTGGCAAGTGCTAGGGCATGAGGTTAGAGACTTCACCCTGGCTGCTTTCCCTAGGAGGGTCTGTGAAGGTTTGGCTAAAGATAAGGAAGCCTAATTAGCTCTAATGCTCTTTCTCCAGAAGGATAATCTTAATATTTCTATATAATGTTCCCTCAGGAAGCTTTTGTATTTTGCACAAACCCTTTAGCTCTGTGGATTTTCCCAGTCTTCCCGGCAGGATATCTGGTCACTCCCTGCCCCCTTTTGAGGCAGTTCCCCTCTCTGCCCAGCCACTTCTTATATTTCATCTAAGATTCAAAGTGGAGAGGAGGGGGAGAAAGAGGCATAAGGAAACAGTTGTCAGAGGGAGATGGCTGGACCCAGGCGAAATCCTCAGGACTCTCCCAGCCTCCATCACCATGGCAACACAGTTATTTTTAGCCAGTTACTCATGATGCTGGGAGCACTGACTCTCTCTGCTCCAGAGAGGCCAGACTGGCCTCTGCCCTCATCCTTCTGTGTTGTCCCTCCTTTCAGAGACCTGAGGTGGGGGAGACAAATGGAGGGATGGGAGGCCTGCCAGGCGACCTCCCAGCTGGGCATCTCTCTCAACAGGAACACAGTTCTAAGGGCTTTCAGCCCCCATGCCTTTGGTTTTGTGTCTGTCTTAGGAACCTAGTTCCTAAGTGATCAAACATTCTCATCTTCTCTCTAGACAGTTACCCCAGAGGAAAACAGCTGTCATTCTGGGAGAGTTATCACTCAGGGCAGTGAATCTGAGGAATCTTTTCCCTGGTGGTTAAAGAAGCAGATTCTGAGGGAGTTCCTTGCCGGTCCTATGGAATATACTGTCCATATCCTGAAAGGATATAGAGAAATCAATTTGGATAATTAACGGTCATGTAGGTTGTTATTGGAAACACACGTCTGATAGCCGTCCAGAATTAAAAACAGGTAACAAGGAGGACGTCTACATTTCTTACATCCAAGATTAAGATTGTGGTCTCCTTTTGGGTTAAGAAATGGAATCATGGGTTCCTCTCCTTCACAAGAATAATCAAGCTTCCATTTTCCTTCCCTTCTCGGGGGCCTGAAGCCTAACCAGGGTCCTGAGAGCTTCACTGGGAGGTGTTCTTTCTCCTTTTATTCACCCCCTCATCCCCTTCATCTCTTCCTAGACCCCACCTTCCCCTACCCCCTCTTCCAGAATGGCAGGGAACCCTTAGGGAGACATGGTGCTACTAATCCCCTTCGTTATTTGTTCCAATATTAGTCAGCAGCTCTCGGACCCAGCACACGGAGCTAGGGAGAGAATGCTTTTATGCAAATCATCCAAAACCCTGGAGCTTCTGTGAAGCCACAGCTTCAGAGACAGATCTAGTTCCTGAGCCAGTAAAGTAGCAAACTAGGTCTGTCTCTTGCACTGAAGTCTTCCTCTACCAAGCTGCATCCTCTATTATCCCTGGGGTAGCAGGGACCCACTTACTTGGCATATAATTAGTTTCCTTCTGGCTCAAGTTGTCCCTTTCCTGAACCTATGAACCTGGAGTAAGCACTTTTCTCATTCACACTGAAAAGCATGCCTGTAAATGCCGCTCTGTTAATTGCTGTAATAAATGGACTTTATTATATCCCTTTGCAGTAAACGAATTATGGTGTCATTGGGGATGGGACCTCCATGTTTATTACACAGGGTGACCCATTGTAGCAGAAGGAGCAAAATATTAGTTGCTAGCAATGCTGTCTGGCAAGGGGTGGGGGTGGGGGAAAGAATCTGAATAATCTAAAAGGTAGTTGAATTGAAGCCCTGGGTAAGGTGTCAAGAGACTTGCCCTCTGTGTGGCCTTGGGGGCCTTCCTCTCTACAAGCCTCACCTTCTCTTGTTTTTGATTGGAGGAGAATCAATCTTTCTGTCTCCTTTCTTCACAGAGAGGAGCAGCTGGATGGAATTGACTGTTCTGGGGAAGAAAGGCATCTCGCAGGACATGGTTGCATGTAATAATGAAAGATCCTTTATTTAAAAAAAAAGACTCAGGCTAAGGTATTCCAAGTGTGAATAGCACACGAGGACAGAAATGGAGATTTTCAGACCCAGAGTTAAAAAGAATTTTTTTAAAGGATGCTTCTAATTGAAAAGAGATTCAGAGAAAGTAAATTGGAGACTTCTTGGGAGAATATAGGGTGAAGAACTGACTATAATCTGTGTTAAAGGAGGAGACAAAGAACCCAGGTTATACAAGCATACACACAGACACACATCCACATCTGCATCCACACCTCCTTCTCCTATTCCATCGTCCTTCACCACCCCAGGAAGAAGACAGTAGCATTTGAAATGTCAAATATGGGCAAGTCTTGGTTGAGATCAAGCAAAGAACATTCTAGAGGTGGTGGTCTCACAGCCCCATTTCCCATCTTGGTCATCACAGTCTGCTTGATGAAACTATCTTTCTTCTCTTTTCATCATAGGTTACCCATGAACCTGATGGCACAGGCTGCCTCAATCCATCCACATCCCCAGCCCCTTTTCCCTGAATAAACAGTGACAAGAACAGAGACAGAGATCAGTCTAGTACAGCGGTTCTCAACCTGTGGGTCGTGACCCTGATCAAATGGGGCATCGGAAAACACATATTTCCAATGGTCTTAGAAACCAAGACACTGCTCCTCTATCTGTCTCCAGGAGGGTCCACCCACATGCAGATACACCCACATACAAGTATTAACACTAGGAAGGTTGAGAACCACTGGTCTAGTAAGTTCACAGCTATGCGTGTGTAATTCAGCATGGAAGTATGACTTGAGCTGATCTGTTATTTTATTAGAATGAATATGCCGTCCATTAACATAGATCCCAATCCTCCCACATGTCTTGGCAGATGGTTTAATGAATTTTACTGACCAAAACTGTAAAATTAAATAAATTAACCTGTCAGCTGACCTTTGAAGCTCTTTGAACTTAGCTAGTCTAGCCCATTAGATGGGCCCTCACTTGGCTGGCACATAGCCTTTATTTCTATGCCACAATTACATATCAGAGGAGGACTTAAAATTGGGGATATTGGACATTACTAAGAAAACTGTAGTATAAAATAATACAGAATAAATGCCTAAGGGACACGCAAATGAAGTACCATTTGAGGTCCCAGGGTGGAGGATGGGAGAAGAGGTCACTAGCAACTCGGAGGAAGGGAAGACATTTCCTAGAGAAAGTAGCATTTGAACTTAAGCAAGGCCATGGAATCAATTCATTCAAACCTATCATTTGAGTAGAAGTGAGAGTAAATGTCCCCAGGGAGTCCATTTGAAGCATGGGGAACTGCTGTGAGTAAAGGTTTGAAGGTGAGAAAGTGCAGTATGTGTAGGGGAAAGATGTCTTGTTTAACGGGAGCTTAGAATACTTGTAAGGAAGTGTTGAGTATTGGGAAAGTGATCAGAATCATCCAGAGATGCTCGGTAACTTTGGAGAGATGAGCGTTACTTGCAAACCAGGCTGTAAGGGGTGGAGGAGTTAGTGAGAGGAGAGAGTAAGCAGAGGCAATAGGTGTAGACGATTTTTCTTAGAAATTTAGTTATGAAAGAGAGGAGAGACATTGGATGAAAATGAGAGGATTGTAGGGTGCTGTGGGGGGGGGGGAGTGTTGTTTGTCTTAAAAGTAAGGGAGACCCAAGCTTGTAAGCAGCTAAGGACAGAGGTAACTGAGAAGTGGGGGGGGGGGGGTGCTCAGTTATGGAAGAGGCAGGCAGTTCTGTGGCCCAGTGGATGGAGCACTGTGCAGGGGGTCAGAAAAATTGGAATGCAAATACGGTCCCAGATACTTACTGGTTTGGGACTCAGGACAAGTCACTTAATCTCTGTCTGCCTCAGTTTCCTCAGCTATAAAATGAAGATAATAATAGCACCTACTTTCACCTGGGGTGCAATGAGGACCAAATGAGATACATACAAACCCCTGAATACAATGACCGGCACACTGTAGGTGTTTAACAAATACTTCTTCCCTTCACTTTGAATGCCTGGCTAAGGAATTTGAATTTGATTACAGAGAGAATAGAGAGTGACTGAAGGGTTTTGAGTAGAGAATTAACACAATTTTAAAGTTACATTTAAAGACCTACATTTAAAGCCAGAAGGGGCCTTAAGAGCTCAAGCCCAACCCCCCTTCAATGGTCTGGCCCTCAGAGGTAACCTGACTCACTCTGGTTACACAATACACATTCCACCTGAGGCAGGATTCAAATCCAGGTCTTCCAGACTCTCAGGTCCAGTGCTGCAAGTCTGGCGGTGAAGTGAGAGTAGAGGGTAAAACAAGAGAGGAGAGGAGAGGAGAGGAGAGGAGAGGAGAGGAGAACCTGAGAGAAGACTATGGGCATAGCATGAACTAGGAGGGGCAGTAGTGGGAAGAGAAAGGAGGGGATGGTATTAGGCGTACAATGGAGATTGAATCATCTGCTTAGATATGAGAGGTGGGGGACAGGAAAGAATTAAAGACTGAACTGTAAAATGTGAGGCTGGGTGAATGAGAGCATAGGGGAAAGACAATTAGAGGAATAGGATCTGGGATAAAAATATTAGGATTAGATTTAGGCATGCTGCGTTTAAGGTGCCAGTGGATAGAATTTCTAGGTAAAAAGAAAAATGTCCTCTAGGTAGATGAAGATACAAGTCTGGAGTTTGAGAAAGAGGTGAGAACTGGAATCATCAACACAGAGGTTGAAACCCTGAGAGTGATATAATGTCCAAGAAAGGGAAGAAAAAAAGGCTAAGGAGGGAATCTTAGGCAATATCCCCTTAAGGGGTAGGGAAGAGGTTAAGAACCAGAAAAAGAATGTCTAAAGAGGTAGATGGAGAACTAAAGAGTTGGGTGTCTCTGGAACCTAGAGAGGAGAGCATCTACAAGGTAGAAGTCCTTAACACTTTCAAATAATCAGAAAGGTCAAGGAGGATGAGGACTGAAATTAGGCCACTAGTTTTATGATTAGGAACTTATCTATGACCTTTAAGAGGGAAGTTTTTGTAGAGTGATGAGGATTGGAAACTAGATCACTTGGGGTTGAGGAGAGAGCAGACGGTGAAGAGTTAGAGGCATCAGCTACAGATTAATTTTTTTTTCAAAGTTTGATTACAGAATTTAGGAAAGAAATGAAACTACAGCAGATCACAGGTTCCTTAAGAGGTGACCTTTGCTTTTGTCTTCTTATCCCCAAGCCCTTGCCCAGTGCCAGCTACAGTTTTTAAAGCAACTTGTGATTTCATCAAGGAATGGAGCTCATATTGAGGGACTTCCTTTATCAGTACAGATTGGCAATTCTTCTGCACCTTTATAATCATAGAGTCACCTAGGACATACAGATATAGACGAGAACAATAGATAGAGTGTTTAGTAAAGGTACTATGTACAAGGCACAGTGTGCTAAGGGATGGGGTACAAATGTAAGTAAGCAAGCCATTCTCTGCCCTCAAGAAGCTTACATTCTAACAGAAAGATGAGAACAACGTAAAGGGAAGCTGGAAAGGTGGGGTGGGAGAGAGCATGCAGACGGTGCTACAGTTTGAAAACAGTGGGTAGGAAGAGAGATAGAGGCCTGGTTCAGAGCGCAGGGTAGAAGAGTCCAGGAGCCAAAATCCTTGTAGGGGGAAGAGGAAGCTTGAAAACGGCGGCCAGAAAGGGACTTGGAAGTGATTTACCTGGGATCCTTCAGCCATTCTGCATCTAATGAAGGACTCAGACCTTCCTGACTTAGAGGTCAGCTCTGTATGCACTATTCCAGGCTGCCTCTCACCTTTGCTCTCCTTGGAGCTTAATAAATAATCGTTGGCTTGACTTGACCAGATGGGTTAAAAGAGTTTAGAACAGGGTTAAGTGTAGACATATATACACATATAAGAGGCAACATGACATAGGGGATAGGGGGACGTGTTGTGGTGGTAGGGAGACCTGGCTTTAGATACATAGTGGCTGTTTGACCTTGACCAAATCATTAAACCTCTCAGTACCCCCAGGCAATCCCTACACCGGTGAAATCACAGTTAGGTAAAAACATAAATGTCATTTATTTGATCTGCATCATTTCAGGGTGTTTCCACAGATCAAATCACAGATGTGCCCCCCCTCAAAATATATATATATATATACTTGTGCATACATATACACAATGCACACATATGCCAAACTTGAGCTAGGCAGAATAATGTGGTGTCAGAGGTAGCACATTTTTAGGGATAACCTGTAAGCCTCTGTTGCTCAAATCCCCTTATTAAACAACTGGCTTAGACTGAAATCCCACAATTAGAGCTTAATTTCTTTGATAGGAATACCATTTTAACCTTTTTCAGTCATATGTGTCTTTGTGCAAATGCTCATCATAATTTCTCCTGAATATAGACTGAGAGGTGGAAGAGGAAGGAATAGAAAGGTACTAGGCATGGTAGAAAGAGGGGGAGCAGGCATATTGAAAGGGGAAAAGGTTGAAGAAAGGGAAGTGGAGATCTGAATAATGACAAAGAATTTCCATATACATCATCTCATTTGATTCTCACAATAATGCTTCAGTGTTCATAGGGTAGATAATAATTGTTTCATTCTGTAATTTAGAGATGTGGAGTAACTGTTCCAGGGTCATACAGTCATGAGCTTAGCTGGGAATGGAACCCAAAATTTCTGTCTCCTCAGTGAGAGTTCTTTCTATTACATCAGGCAAGTAATAATAACCAGCCCACATTTTTATAACACTTTATGGTTTGTAAAATATTTTACATATGTTATCTCATAATCCTGTGAAGTAGGTGCTATTTTTATCCCAGTTTTATGGATGAGGAAATCAAAGCTTAGAGAGGTTGGTAATTCCCAGGAACACACAGCTAGTCCTGAGGCAGAATTCAAACTTTGGTTTTCCTGAACTCAAGCCCAGCATACTCACCGTTAAATCTATGGTCTTCAATATGGGAGTGAGCCCCACTGGGGCGCCCTGACTGAAGGTGAGTAGAAAAAAGTAGGAAAACAGGTTGCATCCCACCTTCCTCATATAAACTAATACAACCACACCTACCTTTCTCCTCTAATATTCTTTAGCTCTTCCTCTTTCCTCCAGTGTGCAAGCTTCCAGCCTTCCTCCCTTTGAGCCTAGAGTGGCTGCTAGGTACTCATAGCAACAGCTGTCCAGGAGCCACAGGGAAAAGTCTACCTTCAGTTCTTAGCCATCCACATCATATCAAAGCTCAGAGAGCTTTAAGTAAGAGCCCTGTTCTCCTTTTAAATTTGGGTGGAACAGAGTGAATCTTGCAGGAATTAGTAGACATGGATGGAGTATGATCTTCATTATCTTACCCCCCGAAACTCTCCACAATTGCCTGTTCTTCCCTAACACAGTCACCACCTTAGTTCAGATCCTCTATCACCTTTTACCTGGCCTCCAAATTGGTCTTGCTGCCTTGTCTCCCCCTTTCTAATCTATCTTCTCCATAGCTACCAAAGTGATTTTCCTCAATCACTATTTTACTCTCCTACTCAATAAACTCCATTGGTTCCTTACTAACCGTAGGATCAAATATGATTTCCTCTTTATTTGATTTTTTAAAAAAATATTTTTGTGTGAATGTTTAAAAATTTTTATTTTGTATAAATTTTAATTTCCATAATTATCCATATTATAATACATGTATAGGGATGGTAATAGGAACTGGTCCTGAAATTTGTTTGGTACAGAGAAATTCTCTGAAAGCTATATCCTTAGAGCAGTGAGAGCTTAAGGGAATTGCCCAGGGTCACACAGCCAACATAGGACCAAGGTGAAATTTGAACCCAAGGTATTGTTTCAAGGTTGGCTCTCTATCCATGACTTCTCTCCATGTATATAATTTGTAAATAAGCAAATATATACTTATTAGGGATACATGCTCAGTTTTTTTTTTTACACAATCAAAAGTCTGGAGACCACACAACACAACGTTTACCCAGTACAACTAGTCTTTGAAATTTGTTGAAGACCAGCCCTCAAAGGGCACAGAAGCACACTCTCCCACCCCAACCCTCCACCCTGGGGCACCATTAATGCCATCTCCTTCCAAAACTCTCCTTATCAACATTGCCAAAGGTAAGTACAAATGAAAGCACAATAAACTTTAGGGGTGACCCGAGCACCTTGAATCATTATTTTCTAACTAATCAAAGCTGCTATCCAATAATTATTTTTATCTCCTCTACCACTTTGGGAGGAAGAAGAGGGGGATAGCTAATCAGTTAAGTAAGTGGAAGTGTGCATAGGATATGAAACATGGTCTACCAATAAGAATGGCATCATGATTTATCAGGTGGAGGGCCCAGCCTGAACTCAGGACATCAGCCTGGTTTCACATCCCTGCTCAGACATTTTCTAGCTCTATGACCTTGAGCAAATCACTTACTTCAGCTGATCTTGAGGTTCCTCACCTATAAAATGAAAACGTTGGATTGATGACCTCTCAGGCCCCTTCTGGCTGTAAGTCTATGATCCAGCGGTTGAATTAGGAAAACTTGGTTTAAAATTCACCATGGACAAACCAATCAACCTTTTTGAGACTCACTTCCCTTGTCTGTAAAATTGGGATAATTCTCCTAATTTGTACCTTGCAGGGTTCTTGCCAGTGTCAGATGAGATAAGATGTGAAAAGTATTGCAAACTTTATTTAGTTTTTTCTTTTAATGGTAATCTGGGTTAAGTGACTTGCCCAAGGTGACACAGCTAGTAAGTGTCATCTGAGGCCATATTTGAATTCAGATCTTCCTGACTCTAGGGCTAATATGCTCTCCACTATAACACCAAGCTGCCTCTGTCTTGTCAACTTTAGAAGGGTTATATAAATGCTGTATTTATTCCTAATTGACTGAAAATGACTCAAATGTAAACAGAATAAACTAGGTCCTTCAGGCCTATGTGGAAGTGGCCTTTCAGGGCATGAACTGTCATCCTCTTTTGAGGACTGTAAGGGAGCTGGTATCTGGGTGAGTTCCAGGCCAACAGGACTACGGGTGAAAGTTAAATCCAGGGAAACCATAAAGAAACAGAGTAGTTTAGGAATCTGGTCATTTAGTCAGTACTCACCAGTCTGAGCTAACTATAATCTTCCATTTGCATTCCTAATTACCCTTTTCAGAACTGATAGTCTCTTTTGCCATTTAAATAAATATCTTTGCTTTAGACCAAGGTGGCTTGGATGTGGAAAGAAAATGTGTAGTAAAGGCAAAAACTGGCCAGAGGGGCAATAGAAACGTAACAAAAATAATGACAACTGCCATTTACAAAGTGCTTTAAAGCTGACAAAACACAGCACACACAGTATCTCCTCTGAGCTTCACCACAATCCTTAAGACGGGTATCAAGGATATTATTCTCTCCATTTTACAGATGGAGAAATTGAAGATTAGAGAAGTTGAATATTCTCACTGTGGTCACATAGCTAGCAAGTGTCAAAGGCAGGTTTTAAAACCCAGGTCTTCTGATTCCAAGGCCATGCTGCCTCTAAAAAAATGAGTTGAACCATTCAAAAAAGAACAAGTAATCAAGGATCAGACGCAGCGCTTTTATGAACCCAGGAATCATAAGACCATAGACTAAACTACATAGAATCTTAGAGGTCAGCTAGTCCAACCTCCCATTTTACAGATGAGGGAACCAAGGCCCAGAAATATGAAATATCTTGGGGTACAGTCCTATGGGTAATAAATTGCAGAGCCAGGACTTAAAATCAGGGCATCCAGCATTTTTTTGTTCACTTTGTTGCCCATGTGAGACCAAGAAAATCCAAGAAGTTTGGTTTCTGGAGCAAAGGTCTAGAGATCAGCAGTTTAAAAGGTAGTAAAATTGGGGCCAAAGGGCAAAAACGCCCTCTCTGGGGAAAGAGAAGGAGCCTGGGGCTTGGAAAAGCCAGTGTGATAAGCAGTGTCTAGGGCCTGGGGCTAGATTCCTCCCTGTAATGCAGGACATGAGGGCATGACAAAGGTGTTTATGGAATTCACAGTGATATCCTAAAACCAGTGTTAGGAAATAGGATCCAGTGGGAAAAGGTCCTTCTAGATCAGTCTTAATTTCCATCTTTATTTATCTTAGGATCCTGGGTCCATTGCTGTCCTTCTCTGAGCTGGAAAGATAGGATAATAGGTTTTAGAGATGAAAGGGACCTAATGCTGACACCTTGTCCTACACTTTTCATTTTACAGATGGAGACCTAGAAAGGCAAAGTGATTTGCCCAAGGTTATGGTATAGATAGATCCCAGCCAAAATTTGGACTCAGGTCCTTCTTGCTATCAATCCAGGATTCCTTCCTGGCATACAGCAGACGACTGATGCATGTTGATTGATTTTTGTTGATTTCACTGTAACATGTTGCCTCTCTGCCTTGGTTTCTCTATTTGTAACATGTGAAAAATCTTTTTTTTTTTAACAGATAAAAGATGGGAAAGTATTTGTAGCCCTCACTGTACTGGGCAGTAAATAAACCCTTGATTAATTGAATATACTATGAAATCAAAAGGAATTGTTCCAGACAACTCTCTAGGACACTAAGTTGCAGAAGTATTGGTACAGGGAGGTTTCTTACTGCAAAGTTCCTTTTACCACTGAAATCACAGGTTCAGTCCCCATCTCTATTTTAGAACCATAGTTGTTGGATATTAAAGCTAGAAAATATCTTAAAAATCATCCATGTCCTAGAAAAAAAATCTCTCCCTGAAACCCCCCTTCCTAAAATAGGCAAGCAGCTATGAAATAAGGCTGACTGGGCCTGGCTGGCTGCTCCCCAAGCAGGGGCTGCCTGCTGAAACTCGATGAAACAAAGTGGGCAATAACTGAAACTCTGGTAAAGGGAGCACCCTGCAGATGGCAATCTCTCCCACCAACTCAGCTTTGGCACATGAGGGGCTGGTGAAGGGTGGTGAGTGGGGGGAAATGTGAAGGAAAAACAGCCCTACACGCCACTCACATATTTACATCTGAACTGTCAAAATAGTTATTTTTAAGTGGAGCCCGTCTGCTGCCAGTTTAAAATTAAGTAGCGCGACAGCGGGGGCGCCTGCTGAGACGTGAGGGCTGGAGGAGTCACAGAGAGCCAGTGGCTGCTGGAATCTGCCTGCATGTGAGGATATATGTGAGCCTATTCTCTGCACGTGTATTCTTAGGCTTATGTATATATGTATGCATGTGAACATGTGGTGTGTGCATGTGTGTGAGTGTGTGTGTGTGTGTGTGTGTGTGTGTGTGTAAAACTTTGTCCTTTCAGGCTACAGAAACTCTGGAATTGGAGAACTTTTCTCTGTTCACCTAATTAAATAGGAGTACTCTGAGAATCCAGTTTTTTCTTCTGTTTTCAGGCAAAGTAGCCTGAATAGCCATTATTCAGCATCCTCTACTAAGCTAATTATGGTCCTGACCATTTCAGAAGCTTATTGGTAAGTTAAGGGGATGTCTGCCTCAAGCACATGAAGACTTTCCCTGGCGGAATGGGTGGATGAGAACAATTTGTTCCAACAGCCATGAAGGTGGCTGAAGCAGGCACTGCGGAGTGCTTAGAGCTTGCTCAGATATGGAAGATACCAAAGTCATCCACTTTCCCACTATTCAGTAAACTCCAGTGGCTCCCATTACCTTCACAGTCAAATATAAAACACTCTATTTGGCTATTAAAGTCCTTCGTGACCTGGCCCCTTCCTACTTTTCAGACATCTCACAGTTTACCATACTCCACAAACTCTTCAATCCATTAACACTGGTCTCGTTACTCAAACAAGATGTTCCATCTCCTGACTCTAGGCATTTTTACTGGCTATCTCCCCATGTCTGGAATGCTCTTCCTCCTCTCCTCTGCCTCCTGGCTTCCTTCAAATCTCAGCTCAAATTCTACATTCTATAAACTGCCTTTCTTGAGCCCCCTTAATCCTCCAATTTTACAGACACACACACATTTTTTACACAATTGTTTGCATGTTGTCTCCCTAATTAGACTCTGAGTTCCTTGAGAGCAGGAGCTGTCTTTTGCTTTTCTTTATATATGTCTTTAAGTGCTTAACAGCTCTTGACACATATATGTTTAAATGGTGACAATCTATACAGCTATGTCTTGGTGGTGGAGAATGGTGCATTCTGTCCTATTTGAAAAGATTTCTAGAGAAGATAATTCCACAACTTGCCTTAATCATACAACCCTAGATGCCAGGATTTTTTCCTGGAATTCAAGTATCTCTTGCTACACCTAATACCTATTTTCTGTCCTGAATCTAAAGAAAAGATTACAGACACTACTCTGGGAGTGAGGGTCACTCTGCCCCTTCTGACAGTCCCTCCTTAATCTCTACCTCCTCCCCACACACATTCCCTGCCTTCAGATGCATCATTTCCAGAGCACTGGAAAGCTTGGAGAAGCTCTGAGAACATTTCACGGGCTTGTCAACATTTTGATCATCTCAGAAATATTGAAGTTTGTCTGCAAAGGCTATTAGGGCTTGAAAGCAGGAGTATGGAAGAGATGACCTCAGATGCCAGAGTTATTATTTTTCTTTTTATAAAACCAGTGTGGGTGAGGGGGCTTTTGACGTTCACAGCAATCTAACTGGAGACAGAAGCTAGAGGGCTCTAGTGTAATCAATATGTCTCCCCATTCCTGTCCAATCTTTTCTGGGTAATGAGCAGTGAGTGGGAATGTCACCTCTGTTAATGGGGGAAGATGCCACTGTGCACAGCTAGAAACGCCTCTCCATCTTCATTAAGCCAGCAACAGCCCGGACTGCTTTCCCTCCCACGCTGGGTAACAGATGATTCCGATTGAAGAGTGATCACCACCCTACCACTCTCTCCTCAGGCTTCAATCCCAAGCAATGACCCTACACCCACCATCAAAAAACACAGCCTAAGAAAATGCCCTTTGAGGGTAAAACACAGGAACGACAGATAAAAATATAGCCAAGAGGACACATAAATAAAATTTGATTTCCAGGAACAGACACCAGTCTTCACTAGGGTTGTCTTGAATCATGTGACCTCTTCTCCCTTTTTCCTCTTTCCTTTCTGCCCACTCACCCCAGACTTTTAAAATGAAAGCCCTTGATCCTCAATGAGTCCTTTGATCTCTGGACCTCAGTTTCCTTATTTGTAAAATGAGCAAGTCTGGAGAAAGGAATGGCAAACTCCTCCAGTATCTTTGCCAAGAAAACCTCAAAAGAACAACACCATAATGAGGAGGTGGGACTAAATGATCTCTAAGGGCCTTTCTAGCTTTAAATCTCTTCCAAACTTCCCAATTACTGTTGAGAACACCACCATCCTCCCAGTCACTCAAGTTAGCAACCTCTGTGTCATTCAGGACTCCTTACTCTCTTTCACACGACATATCCAACCTTTTGCCAAGTCTTACTGTTTCTAGCTTCATAACATTTTCATTCCTAGCCACCACTCTATTTCAAGTCTTATCAATGGCTGCCTAGACTATTGAAACAGCCAATCCCTCCCTATTCTAAGCTAGCCTCCAAGTAAGCACCAAAGGGATTTTCCCAAAGTATAGGTAACACATCCACTACTCCATAAATTCTAGTGATTTCCTATTGCCTCCTTTGTGTGGCATTTAAAGCTCTTCACAATCTGACCTCTTCCAAGTTCTCAGGTCTTCTTACCCTTCATTTCCCTCCATTAGTGCTATGATCAAGCCACATGGAGCAAATGCTGTTCTTGTTCACAAAGCCACATTTCCCATCTCTGTGCCTTCAAACTCTCAGTCAGTTAACTGTCAATCAACAAACATTTATTAAGCACCTACTACATACCAGGCTTTGTTCTAAGCAATGGGAATACATGAAGAGGGAAAAGACAGTCCCTGCCCTCAAGAAACTTACAATCTAATGGGAGAGAAAACATGCAAGATGACCAACCAATCAATAAATATTAAGTGCCCACTATGTGCCAGGCACTGTGCTAAACACTGGGGATAGAAAGAAGTGAAACACAATCCCTTCCTCCAAGGAGCTTACAATCTAATGAAGGAGGCAGTATGAAAACAAATTTATGCAAAACAAGTTACTTGCTTCTAAACTTGTGACTATAGGGAAGTGAGACACACCACGTTAAAATTGGAGTGAGGGCACAGGGCAAGATTCGAGAAGATCTTTGCATAAATCAGAGCTAATTAACAGAGGGAAGCAAGAGGGGTTGGGGAAGGCATTCAGTAGACGGTAGGATTTTAGTTGGGACTTAAAGGAAGCCAACTATGTGTCAGACATTGTGCTAAGTGCTGGGGACACAAAGGGAAGGTAACAAACAGTCCCAGCTCACAAGGAGCTCACACTTTGGGGGCAGTTCCCTATGCCTAGAACGTTCCCCATGCCTAGAACGTTCCCCCTCCACCTCTGCCTCCTTATTTCTCTGACTTCCTGTGAGACTCTACTCAAACTCCACCTTCTCTTCATGGAGAGTTCCACCCAGCTCCTCCTCCATTAGAGGAGAGCATCGTTTTCCACCAACTACTTTCCCGAACACTCATGCAAGGTGAAATCTACTCCGAAATTCAGATTATTTCCCACTTCAGTGCAGGTGCGGGAGACATTCCTGCGCCGCCCCCCCCCCCCCTTCAGTTCCTTTCCGTGTGGTTTCCCTTCATTTGACTGGGAGCTCCTTGAGGGTCGGCAGTCATGCCTTTCTTTGTATCCCCAGCACTTAGCACAGTGCCTGACACGATGTTATTGCTCTTGTGTTTTATCCTTCATTCTGGAAGAGGACCATGACATCAGGGAAGTGATACCATGACATATAAATGAATTGGATTTAAGCGAGGGAGGGCTGTGCAAAGTCACCAGCTGCAATTTCTCCTTCAGAGCCGTCTAGGGTGGGGAAGGGGATTGGCGGGAGAGAGGAGATGGAGGAGACTGGAGATGGCCCTGGATGCGGTGGGCCAGTAGCAGCCTTTTTAAGCCTGAGGTCTTTAACTATGTCTCAATTTGACTGAGACAATTCCCATCCAGTGTAGGTGCTTAATGTTGATCGACTCTTATTGAAGCCCATCCAGTTCCCTGTAGTTCCTGGTATCTCTCCCTCTGACGTTATCTTCCATCTACTCCGTATCTAACTTGTATGTACCTATATGTTGTCTCTCTCATTATAGTGTGAGCTCCTGCAAAGCAGGGGCCGGTTTTGTGTAGTTTGGGGTTTGCATTTCTTTGTCTCCGAAGCACTTCCCTGGCGGCTTTGATATGGTGATGACTTAATAAATGCTTGTGGACTAACGGAGCCCGTGCTTTTGCACTCCTTCTAATATCCAGATCCAGCATCCAGATGCACAGACACTGGACCCAGAGGATCTGAGTTCCAATCCTGCCTCTGGTACTCACTATCTGGGTGACTTCCACGGAACAAAGGTCACTAAATCTCCCTGAGTTTCCTCGTTTGTAAAATGAAGTGGTTGGACCACAAGGCTTCTGAGAGCCCCAATAGCTGTAAATCAATGGAAAGTGTCCGTATCCCTGTTCTCATCGTATATTCCCACAAGCACGTATGCACTCACACACAGACGTACTCACGCACTGACTCGCACTTTCTTTCCCCCTACTGGGAAGTTCAAGGCCTAGCGTCGGAACGTAGTGCTGCCCCTTTAAATCGAGGGAGCTTCTAATCGGGTGACTATAGGGAAGTGAGACATACCAAGTTTAAAATGGGGGGATATGCGGCATGATTCCAGAAAATGCTTTTCTTTCAAAAAACAAATCTAGGAGAGCAATGCTTCCTAAACCTTCTGGTGAAATAAAGGTAAGGATATATCTCTCTGAACTAATAAGCTTTTAGGGAGTGGGCGGTAAAATGCTTGTAAAAAAAGGCGGTACCTTTCTATTCTATCACCCCCTCAGAATTAACCATAGTGGCAGCTTCTCCTAGAAACGAGGAGGGCTCTTTTGTGGGGAATGGTTCGGTCCAAAGCCGGTGACTTGATACGGCCCAAGACAGGGGGATGAACGGGGAGCTGAGGAAGGTGCCACAAGGTCTAAAGAAAAAGGGCAGCTCTCCTTGCTCCCCCCGAAGACTGCGTCCCAGTGGGATGGACCAAGACTCGCAGGAAGCGTGACGTGATTGGCTGGGCGCGACCGGCAGCGGTTGTTTCCGCTCCCTGGGGGCGGGATCTCCGATTCCTGCGTGATCCCGAAGCTCACTGTCCTTCCCCTCAGATCATGGCAAATGTTGCAGTCGAGGGGAGCTTCGTTACTGGCGCCCCGGCTTAGAATTCTCGGCTTTAGAGCTGGGAGGAACCTGAGAAAGGGCTTAGTCCATCCCTCCTCCCCAATTTTACAGAGGCCCAGGGGAGGAGAGTGACCTTAGGTAGAAAGAGCCTCGTAGGTTTATCGTCAGTGGTTGTAATAATAGCCAGCGTTTATGTAGCGTTGTAAGGTTTGCAAAGTATTTTGCATATGCACTATCATCTTATTTGAGGCTCATTATCCCCATTACTTTTATAGAGGAAGAAACTGAGGGGGCCTTTTTAGAACTCAGGCCTCCCTGAGTGCAGGTCTAGGGTTCTATCCATTGAACACACGGTCAATCAGTGAACGTTTATTAAGCGCTTGCTGTGTGCTGAGCACTGTGCTGAACATTAGCGATACAACGAAGGGCAAAAGAAAGGCCCTGCCCTCGGGAAGATTACAACCTTACAGGGGAGTCCATATACAAACGACTTAGTACAGATGGACCCGGGACAAGATAAGTAGGAAATAACCGAGGGCGCTAGAATGAAGCGGGGTTGGAAAAGGGTTTCCTGGAGACGGTGAGATTTTAGCTGCAACATTGTTTCCCAGAAGCTTCTTCGTCATACAGAGGAAGAAACTGGTGTCTGACGAGGTTTTCGTGGCTTTACCAAAGTAAATTTTTCCTCACCAAAGTAAAGGAGTTAATTTAACGTAAGAGGAGGAATTTAGAGCTGGAAAGTAATGTAGGATCTGTCTAGTCCAGACTTATTTTGCTCTGGAGGAAACTGAGGCCTCGAGAGGGTAACTTGCCTAAGTCACCCTGGTGGAAGCTAATTGACCTAGTGGGTAGAACACACGGCCTGCACTTAGGAAGACTTAGGAAGACGTAAATTCCAGTCCAGCCTCTAGACATTTACTAGTGTGACTCTGGGTGAGTTACATAACCCCTTGTTAGCCTCTGTTTTGTCATCTGTAAAATGGGGATAAATTTGTCTACCTCCCAGGGTGGTTGTGAGAATCAAATGAGATGATAATTGCAAAGTGCTTAACAGTGCCTGGTACATAATAAGTGCTATGTAAATGTTAGCTATTGTTATGATTGAACAGAATGTCTAAGGAAAAGTACTAACTGTGCTTTATAATTTGGGCACAAGTGTGCTAGAAACAATTTTATCTCAATCTACTAGCCATTTCTGCATAGCCAGGTAGTACAGTGGTTAGATTGCCAGGCCTTGAGCCAGAAAGACCCAAGTTCAAATATGGCCTCATATACTTACTAGCTTATGGGTAAGTCACTTTGATGAGGTGTAGGCTCTGGAACCCCTCCCCCCTTTTTGAGCTCTCCTTGATTCTTTGAGGTACAGGCTCTGGGAAAGTAAACCTTCCCAGGGAAGACATTTGCCTGCGGTCATGGGCCTTGAGATGCGGCTCTG
>CM053593.1:88437922-88481378 GCA_028646575.1 Pseudocheirus occidentalis
TGTGTAACTAGTTCACTGCTCTCCCTTTTCAGGTGTTAATTTACAACCTATCTACAATCTACAATCCACTTTCTTTTTCTATAGTGATTTCCAAGAGAAGGAATCCACTTGTGTTTTGATATAAATAAAGGATTTTACTTTTGGAAAAGTGTATTGGAAAATCAAATGACAGTATGTTCCAACCTTGTCCCCATCACCACTCCAATTAAAGGAGGGAAATCATTACTCTAAAGCAGTGGTTCTCAACCTTCCTAATGCCGTGACCCTTTAATACAGTTCCTCATGTTGTGGTTACCCCCAACCATAAAATGATTTTTGTTGCTACTTCATAACTGTAATTTTGCTACTGTTATGAATCTATCTGATATGCAGGATGTATTTTCATCGTTACAAATTGAACATAACCCACAGGTTGAGAACCGCTGCTCTAAAGCAACTCTTTCAAGAAATAATGCACACACTACAATTTACCTTTTTGTTATGGAGAAGTGAAGGACGGCCACATGCTTCTATTTCATTATTCTTTTGTTCTGCAGATTTTTGAAGTGGAGAATTCTCCTATCAGGATGTAAAAAATGGATATTAACTGAAGATGGAAAGACCCACAAATGCATGGCTGAAAGCTGAAATACAAATTGGGTCATGTCTACAATAGCAAATGGAATATTTTAGAGTTGTACAACTCAATTCAACCAAGAACATTTTGATCATCAAAATGTTTTATATAGCCTTGATGGTGAAAATGGTCATCCAGAAAAAATATTTCTATTATGGAACACTCATTACAGAAAACATCAGAAGGAAATACTTTAAAAAAAACCTTTTGCTAATTTCACAGTCCAAAACAATACCGCCTACCCCTCCCCTCACCAGTGAGGATAGCAATAATTATGATAATTTGTTCGCTCCCCTAGACATTTTGGATGCACGTGAGTATAATCCACTAAGACACAATGGGGAATAATATTTCGAAAATAAAAATAATGAAATATTTTCTTTAACCATTGCCCCCACATATAGGCTATTTACATTAGTCCATAGCATGGGATTTTGTGTACTTGTGTGCATGTATGTGTATAAATGTAGAATTTGTCCAGAACTGTGATTTCATAAATGTAGTGAATTCCCAGGGTGGAAACTTCTTCCATTAATTAAGAAGGGCAACCACTTCTGAAGTCTTAGAGAGTTGCACAGAATGTTGAGAAGACAAATGACTTGCTCACGGCCAGACAATTAGTAGGTCACACAGAGGAAGTTCTTGACCTCAGACTTTAAAGCTGGTCCTCTATTCACTAAGCCACAATGTTTCTCTTGTATTATATTGTGGCATATTACATATTAAGAAAGGTGCCATGACACAGGCAGAAAGATCTGAGTTCCAGTCCCACTATTTGACATGTACTGTCTCTGTGACTATAGGCAAGCCGCTTAACTGTTCAATCTCCTGGATGACTCTCCCAGACATATGTTGCAGAAAAAGTGCCTGAAATTCCACGTGGGTAACTGGGAATAGAATAATGTAGCCTCAGGGATAATATCAGTTATTAGATGGTTAAAAGATATACCTTCGAGTGATTAACCAGTTAGTAGGTATGTGGCAGTTAGAATAGAAAGTGAAAGGGTTTGGGGAGTGAATTTTATGAGGAGTGAAGTTTTAGCTGCCCATGGTATGAGTTTCAGTGTATATGTTATACTTTGGAGACTTAGCTTTGAACTTGGACTAGGTATAAGAAAGACTGTGTCTAAGGATTGTGCTGTGTCCTGGCTAACAGTGTATTCCATCATCCTGCACCACCCCTTTTCCCCCACAATGCCCCCCCTCCCACCATGTCCACCCCCAGATACTAGGAGAATATGAGCAATATAAAAAGGCTGAGATTAGATTAAATTTCCCATTAGGTGTCTATGGGAACTGTGGGCTTCTGAAGTTCCCCTAATTTCTTTTTGGGAAGATTATCCTGTGGAACACAAGGTGACCTAGGGCACTGAGTGTTGTGACAGTTTATAATAGAATACAACAATAATGTAATAACACATAAGCAGACACTAACTAACCCACAGGCAGTATTCACAAAGTTTGTAAGTCAATTGTTTGGACCCTTGGAATGCATTTTTCCAGTAGAAACAATGTCATAAAGAAAGAGGAGCTGACCTAATAATAGTGATGACCTCATTGGGAAAACAGGGATAATAATAACTTTAACACCTACTTCAAAGGATTAGCTTAGGGACCAAATGAAATAACGTATGTAAAATGCTATATAGACCTTACGTGCTATACAAACGTCCGCTGTTATTATTTATGTATTACTTTAAGGTTTGTAGGTGCTTTATATTTGATACTTACAACAGACCATATAAAATAGATAGTGAAAGTATTACTATCTCAATTTTCTCCTTCTAGTTCCACAAAAGCATAGTTAACTGAGGGTGTACATGAACTGCTGTATTAGTAGTATTTATAGAGCCCTAATTCCCATTTATAATAATGTTTTCATGCCTCACAGTTCTGTTCTTGGCCTTGTTCTCATCAACATTTTTATTAATGAGTCATAGGAAAGCTTAGATGGAAGCTTCTAAAACTGCAGGTGACACAAAGCTGGGAAGGAGAGTTAACCTATGGGACAACAGGGGCAGGATGCAAATAGATCTTGGTGAGCTAAAAGGATGAGTGGAAACTAATCAGACCAAAAATAGTGATCCCTGCAAAGATCTAAACTTTTTAAAAGTTCAAGTTTTAAAAAATCAACAAGCTTCAGGTGGGGAAAGCATGGTCAGAGGGCAATCCCTGTAGAGTGAATATTCTTAAGCTACTTTTCTATGAGGCTCTGGTCAGAATGAGGGGAGTAAGAATGCTTGGTATGTGATAGGGAATAAAAAGATGTGTGTGGGAATGAATTAGAAGTGACATGATACTGTTTTCTGGGCAGACCATGTTTGGAATTTTTTTTTTTCAGTTTTGGAATGCTATTTTCAGAAAGACACTGAGAAACTTGAGTGAATCCAAAGAAGGTGACCGGGAATGGCTTAGGAACCAAGAAAAATCAAATGAGGAACAGTTGAAGGAACTGGCAATAGCTATCTGAGAAAAAAGAAAACTTGAGTGAGAAGGGATAACTTCAAGTATTTCAATGGAATCTAATTCAACAGATCCTTTATTAAGTACTTACTATGTGCAAGACATTTAGGGATGCAAAGATAAAAAAAACAATAGAACTGGCTCTTAAGGAACTTATGTTCTACTAAGATAAGAGGATATAATCTGCGCATTAATGAATATAGTACAAGGAAAAAAGGAAGGAGAGAACACTAACAAGGGGAGAGGTTAGGGAAGAGGTTAGGGATATCACAAGAGGATATGGCATCTGAGCTGAGCCTTGAAGGATTCAGAGATGGGGATGAGAGGGGACAGTATTCCAGACACAGAAAGGGTGTGTGTGTGTGTCTGTGAATTCATGGAGGCAAATAGAGTTTAAGTTTTAGATAATAACTAGCAATATAGCGCTCTCGCTCTCTCTCTCTCTCTCTCTCTCTCTCTCTCTCTCTCTCTCTCTCTCTCTCTGGAATATAGAGCTTGTAAAAGAGAATAGTATAGAAATGAGGCAAATAGGAACCAGGTTGAGGAGTTTATATTTTACCCTATAGGCCAATGATCTCCAAAATTTTAAAAACCTTGTACCTCTACTAGTAATTTTTTAAAATTGTTGAGGATGCATCCTCAATATGTACATATTTGTTTATAAATTACACATATGAGCCATTATACTAGCAAATTCTACACATGACAAACATGTAAAATATGAGTTTAAAAATAAAACATGAAATATTTAAAATGTTTCTTATGAATAGTACAAAATCCCTTTTTTCTCTCACTAAAATATTAATGTAACATTTCATTAGATGCAATGTGATTGAATGTGCTTCATTATATTAGAAAACACTTGTTTATGTCCCTGGGGGCTAGCACAGACTTGTAAATAATGTGCTCTTTACTCTTTGTAACTTCATTTGGGGTTTTCTTGACAAAGATACTAGAGTGGTTTGCCATTTCCTTCTCCAGCTCATGTTATAGATGAAGAACTGAGGCAAATAGGATTGAGTGATTTGCCCAGGGTCACACAATTAGTAAGTATCTGAGGTCAGACTTGAACTCAGGAAGATGAGTTTTCCTAACTTTGGGACCAGCACTCTATCCACCAACCCTAGCTACCCATTTGTAGTCTAGGGGATGTGATTTTCAAGTTCAAGCTAAACTTCTGATTATTTCATTAGTGGGAGAAGTAGGACTTCAAGCTTTACATTCAAGGCTTGATCCTTTTATCACCAAATATCAGATCCCAAATGAACAAACGTAACACTTAGCCAAGAAGTCCATTTATCCAAATTGATAGCAAAATGGAAGTCAGAGAAAGTATACATTTGGAAATATATGCCAGATGATACATAGTGAAGGAGCTGTCTCATTGGGTCAAGGTAACTCAGTTTAATGGAGAATCCCCTAGATCTCACACAAGAAGTTCCCCTTAGTCTCTAGCGTAGCAAGCTGGGGACAGGGACATGATAGAGACTGCCAGTTCTTTTTATGTCTTCCCAGTCTTTTCCATCAGCAACCTAAAGTGGGGTTGAAATCTTCCATTGTTTCTCTCAAAGCTGGAAGCCAGAAGTGTCCAAAGTGACTACAAAGCCTGAAGACACCTGAAGAAGACCTTTGGAGGATGAAGAGAGGGGCTCTCTCTCTCCTCTCTCTCTCTCTCTCTCTCACTTTCTCTCTCTCTCAACAACTCTACCTTTCATGCATGTATAGAGCATTGATTTCTATCAGTGAGGAGAGTTCCGTATCAGTGGCTTTTGGGACTGGGGTTACATTCATATACACATATATTAATGCATGTATAAATGTATATTTATGTGTGTGAATGTATGAATGTGTGTATATAAACACACACCTATATCTTACATAAATAACATATATCTTATACACATGTATATCATATATCATATATATCCTATATAAACTGTGTTTCTATTGCTCCAACCCATTTCCCTATAACCCACCAATACCTACCCCTTTACATACACAGTGTAAGATTCTAGAGGGCATGGACTGTTTCCTTTTTGTCTCTGTATTTCTCCAATGCTTAGCACAAAGTATGGCACATGGTATAAGAGAACAGACTGAAATCACAGATCATTATCAATTAGTAGTTACATTCCCAGATAGCTGAGAATGAGGCATGCCATGAAGATATCTCATATGTGGACCATTTACTTTGACTAACAGGTCAATGTTAGAGACTCTGGTCATTTTGGCATTCAAATTCGGTCTAGTGGCTGAGGTTTCCTGTTGCAGGGGGTGGAGAGGTAACGAATTCTCTTTTGCCTCTTTTGAGAAAATTTTTTTTGGCTCCAAGTGTGGAGTCTGAAGCTTGATGCTTGGGCAGTACCAGACCTCTGTCTAAGGTCCTACCCTTTTTGGCTTCAGGTACGTGTTCAGCTTGGACTTATTGGGGAAAAATTGGTTGGAATAGGGGGTAGAGATTGCAGAAAAGTAGGCCATTGCAATGTTAGGAAACTATTCCTAACAGAGCTGTTTTTTTGAACTCCTTAGGAATTAATAGATTCTCCATCATATTGGGGGTCTTCAAGGACAGGCTGGATAATCACATTGCTAGAGTTACTAAAATAAAAGCAAAAAAAAAAGATGTGGATCCTTCAGGAATGATTAGATTAGACCTACAAGGTCTCATGCAATTACGAGATTCTGTGCAATAAGTTACATTTAAAGCCCATATATAGAAATCTACCCAGTTGCCAGTGGGCCACGTCATCTGCAAACTAGTAAATGCGAGCTATTGTAAATGTGAAAGAATCTTTTGATTGGGGACTTTTAAGATTAAAAAATCAAGTAAAAAGCTGTCATTGATTTTTAAGAGTTTAAAAGTATTCTTGTTCTTTTAAAAACTATTTAAAACATTTCTAATTTAATTGTTTTTAAACCAAAATACCTAAGATATCTTTTCACTTCTAAAATTCCTTAATCTTCTCTAAAAAGGTATCTAGGCTCATTAGTTCAGTTTGGAGCACAATACTACCAAGGGATCAAGATTCCTTGTTAGATTGGTTGGCTCTATGCAGAGGAAAAACTTCCATGGTGACAGTATTCACCCACTGCCCTGTTTAGCTGTGGACAGATCTGTGTTAATGGATGAGAAAATGTGGAGGGCTCAGTTCACACTTTTATGCCACTTCACACATTTGTGTCCTTAGAAAAAATGCAAAAGTGTATTTCATACTGATAATGGGTCAGCAACCTACTCTTTCTCAAGAAGATGTACACTAATAAGGCAAATAGCGTATCAATTTATTGGTGTCATATTATAATTAGGATGAATATGAGAGTGGGCATTGAGGCTATGCTCTTAAATAATAGATAAGGAAATGTGAATTCCTAAAGAAACCAATAATATCCTTATAGGTCTAAATATTTATGTTTACATTTAAAATTTGAGACCTAATAATTTATCATTAACTCAAAAATATAGTAACTTCTTGCTCTGATATTTGTGTGCCATATCTTTATTTCACTGGTAAGACATTTATCAAGAAAAAAATCAATGTAAAATTAATATGATTCAGATAGCTTGAGTAAATTCAACATTTTTCTCAGGAAGAATTTAGAGTTATGTCCCCATCTAGAGGAGGTCTAGGCGGCACAGTGGATAAAATATCTGGCCTGGAATCAGGAAGACTTAAGTTTAAATTCAGTCTCAGATACTTCCTAGCTGTGTGACCCTGGGCAAGTCACTTTACCTCTTTGCCTCGCTTTCCTCAACCGTAAAAAGGGGATGATACCAGCATTTTCCTTGCAGGGTTGTTGTGATGATCAAATGAGATAATATTTGTAGAAAGTGCTTAGCACAGTGCTTGGCACATAGTCTTTTGTCTTTTGATTTATGCATAAATTGGGTTTAAGTGAGGCAGAGTTGCTTGTCATCCTCATTCTCTCCTCCAGAGCCATCACAGTCCTGTGGCAGAACAGGGTCAAGACAATTGGTGATGGCTTAAGATGCTGACTTGGCTTCTTCAATGTCTAACCAAGCTCTAAGTGTTCCACAGCACCGGTTTCAGCTGCTTTTATGGCCATTGGAACAGATTGTTCTCATTTGCCCATTCCACCAGGGGAAATCTTCACTAACTCACCAAAGGATTTGAGATGCCTTGGTTACCCTCAACCTGGTTTAGCCCATCTGCCAAAATGGTGTGCCAGAATGTGGACACTGTGCATGATACGACTTCCTGGAACCACAGGTGAGAGTCAGGTGGAACAGAAGGACATCAGAGGTGGAAAGCAGCCCTGAAAAGGGCTTGGCAGCCTTCTTCTGTTCAGGGAAGACTAGTACTTTTGATACGTAGTAGGCCCTGGATGAATACTTATTTACTTGCCCTCTTCCTTCCCCTAGTAATAGTGACATCCAATACCCATTAGCACATGACAAAGGTAAGAAAATAGGGTTTTCCTAAGTATTATCAGAATATGTAATTTACTCCTCTTTGACACAAATTGAGTGAGTGGAAAACTACCACTGGGAATTAGTGTTTTAATTAATTAATTATTTAAAGCTATTTTATATTGTCTCCTAAAACCACTGAAATCACAGACTTAATTGCAATGATGACAGTATATATTCCCTTGATGATTTAGTTCATTTGATTTTTCACAGTTTTGCCAGTAGCCAAGGTACTCTATGGTGTGTCCCACCCTCAGGAAAAAGATGCAAGTCTCAGTAAAATACTTTAGATGTGTAGCACCCATCTGAGTCTGAGGGCACTTTTCTACTCCAAACCCTCATGACCACCTCAGATTGTCATGTCAAATGCTCCCAACTTTTCACTTATGACTCAGTACTGCTATATTAATTGATTAATAAATCATCAATAAGCATTAAATATCAGCTTTGTTCCAGGCACTGTGTTGGGCAATAGGATTACAATGAAATGATCCATTCTCTGGAGCTTACATTCTAATGAGAGAGACAAGTACATAGATAAGTATAGACAGCATAAATATAAAGTGAACGAGAAGAAATATGATTACTAAGTAATTAAATGCAAGGTAGCTGAGGCGGAGGACACCAGTAGTTGGGAGGATCAGAAAAGGCTTCATGTAGAAAGTAGTGTTTTAGATACATAGGAAGAAGGAAACTCTGAGGCAAAGGGAAGGAGTGGTTTGATTACAGAAAGGAATTAGGAGATGAACACCCAATCAGGCTGGAAAGAAGTCCAGTTTGTGGAGGGTTTTAATAGCTAAACAGAGAAGTTTATATTTAATCCTAGAGGAAAGAAAAAGCTAGTAGCATGACTCTGCAATGATATTGTCTCATTTTCTGTCATCAGAAGTTTTCCCTGTTAAAATTAGTAAGCTAAACATCACCAAGCTTGAGGGAATTCCTGCTGCTACTCTCTGAAGTCACTATCTGTTCTAGGAGTTGAATATCAAATATCTAATCGCTCACTGTATATCTCTTGCCCCCACTCCTACACCTCATCAGGATCTTCCTCTTCCTGTGTTCTTCATGAGATGGGGTGGCCAGAGTCTTTCCAAATGCATTTGGTGGGAATAGTTACCCAGTATGGGATGTGGCCATCCTCCATTCCTCAGGTCTGAACTTCCAGGTTGTTATTTTTTTTTTTCAGAAGATAAATCAGAACCATTTCTACCTCTTACAATGTTCACCTATGTATGCACCATGATGGTTGTTTACACCATTGTTGCTTTTTTTTTAGAAATTCCACTAGCAGAGGGTTTGATGTACATATGGAAAACTAGGTAAATCTCTCCTGTCTTAGACAGTCTTAACTTCTGAATCCAGGTGTCCAGTTTGTTGGTGGACTTGAGTATTGGTGAATACATGGACTCTTATTAGAGCTGATTTGATTATAAGTATATGTGGGGGTCTCCTCATTTCCTTCAATCTTCTTCTATAAGAACAACTTTATAAGAAATATGCAGAAGTGGGAATTATCCCTCTTTTGTAAACCTTTCTATAACTGAGCTGTGAATTTCAGACTTCATTCAGAAATTATCTGAGTCAGAAACCTGCCTCCTTTAAAAAGCATCGAGGTGTCTGCAGAATGGGTGGCAGTTTCTGGCAGAGGAACAAGTAGAAACAAAAATCCTCAGTTTGTATGTCTCCAATGTCACTAAACTGTAACTTTGAGCTTCATCACTACTACACTGACATGCTAACCAGAATAAAGATAGAGCCATAAGTACACAAATGTTTAAGCAGCTCTTTTAAGTAGCTCTCTGTCATAACAAAGAAATGGTGGTATCTATAAGCTGGGGAATAAATGAACAAATTATGGGATGTTATTAAACTGTAAGAAATGATAAGAGGTGCAGTTTGAGAAATCTGGGAAAATTTATATAGACTGATGCAGAGTAAAGTAAGCAGAACCAGGAGAATAATTCATATAATAACAATAGCATTGTAAGAAAAAACAGTTTTGAAAGATTTTAAGAACTCTGGTAAACCACAATTTCAGAGGGCCAATGATTTCGCAAGCTGATTGACAAAGAGGTTAAGGCTCAAGATGCAGAATGAGATGTACATTTTCAGATATAACTAATGTGGGAATCTGTTATGCTTGACTATGCACATTTGTTACTAGGCCTTGCTTTACTTCTTTTTTTGCCATTTTTGGATGAGCAGGGGGAAGAAATAGTAGAAAATAGAGGTCAAATTGAGCTAGCAAAAAAAGAGGTCACCAAAATATTTTTTTAATGTACAGAGAAGATAGACCAAAAGGAATCACAAATAAGAAGGATGTTGAAAGTTACATGTTGAACTTATTATATGCTTCAAAAGCAAAGCAAGTTTTTTTCCCCAGAAGAGCTTCACAGTTTTATGTATGATCCTCTCTTTATACTCTGTTACATATAGGAAATGTTCATTTTACTTGGTGTAAAGGTCAGAAAAAAAAATTAGACTGGAGTGGGGCCATACACAGAAAATAATCCTCTTGGGGCAGATGTAAGACAGCCTGGGGTAACAGTGGACAAAGGCCTGCCTTATGTGGACAGTATGTTCTCAGCCACGGGCAGGTGTACTATGAGCAGAAAGAAATGGGAGAGCAACAAAATCCATCATGCATGGTGACTCTAATATTTTGGCCTTTGAAGTATAAAAGAAAGTCCATTATGACTATCATTGTACTCCTTTGAAGTGATACTTCCAGGTCTCCACAAAATAGTCTTAATTGTCAATTACAATATTATTTATCTCTTGGCTTTAGTTGAAAAGAATAGTTCATCTCAGATGAAGAAGTGACTCCTCTTCTTAAGGCAAACCCTTCCAGACTGGCCCTTGATCTTATTGCCCTCCTGTCTCTTCCAACAGATTGCCACAACAATCATCCCCTTCCTCCCAATCTTCAATTTCTCTTTATTTACTGATTCTTTCTCTGCTATATTTCATAGTCAAAGTCCTAGAAAAAGTCTGCCATATGCACAAAAATATTTATAGCAGTAATTTTCTGTTGTAGGAAAAAACTAGAAACAAAGTGGGTGCCTATCAATCAGCAAATGACTAAACAAATTGCCGTATGTAAATGTAAGGGAATATTACTGCTCTTTAAGAACTACTCATGCAGACAAACTTGGGAAGACTTGAATGAACTGATGCAGAGTGAAATGAATTGAACCAGTGGAACAAGTTGGATGATGATACAATTATGTAAAGGAGAACAACTTGGAAAGATTTCAGAACTCTAATCAATGTCGTGGCCAGTCGTGACTTTAGAAGACTTATGACAAAGCGTGTATCTTGCCTCTTGGCAGAGAGGTGATGGATTAGTCAGAAAGACAAACGTAACTTGATATTGCCACGAACAAGGTGTTCCAGAATCTACTGGCACTGAATTTTTGTAATGAGGATTCCTGGAAATGACTGGTGAAGGTTTCTAGGACTGTTTTTCATAGAAAGAGAGGCTAGAAAAAGAAGGAATAAGGAGATAGTATTCAGAGTTCAAGATTCTACATCTTTGTGCTATGTGAGAGGATACTGTGTACCCTCAGGTATTCTACACTCCTGTTTCTTCCCTTCAGAGGCCATGATGACCTACTGCTGAGGCCAACAGGTTTTTTTCCTTTTTTTGGAGGCAATTGAGGTTAAGTGATTTGCCCAAAGTCACACGGCTAATAAGTGTGTCAAGTGTCTGAGATCATATTTGAACTCAGGTCCTCCTGACTCCAGGGCCAGTGCTCTACTCACTGTGCCACCTAGCCACGCCCAGTTTTTCTTTTTATTGATGAAGATAATGATTGATGAGCTAACTCAAACATCTCCTTCTTGCATTACTGATATAGGATTAGGGAAATTGGTGGTCTGAGAAAAACAGGAGATGCATCCAGTTTCCAGCATGAGGCACAGGGAGAAAACAAAGTAATGATTTCTACTCCAAGAATCACAAACATTTCATGTAACCTTGAGTATTTCTCAGTCAATCTGAGGCTGATTTATAGGAGAGAGATGAATAACTTGAACTGAATTAAAACAGGAATGGGGAACCTGCAGCCTCAAGGCCACATGTGGCCTTCTAGGTCATCAAGTGAAGTCCTTTGATTGAATCCAAACTTCACAGAGCAAATCTGCTTAATAAAAGGATTTGTTCTGTAAAACTTGGACTTAGTCAAAAGGCTGCACCCAAGGAGGCTGCAGGTTCCCCACCCTTGTGCCAAGTAGAAAATCATTCTCTTTGGGCAGATATGAGACAGCCTGGGTTGAATGTGGACAAGGGGCTGCCTTATGTAGGCAGTGTCACCCTCATTCTGGATTCCTCTGTCATTATACACATTATAGTTTCCTTATGCCTACTTCACCTTTAATTAGCTTACTGGTAGGTGAGAATGTTTATAGCTGAGGACTCTCCTTAGCTCTCACATGCATGTTGATTATCTACATTTCATATAAATTTTCAGACGTAACCAATATGTTAATTTGTTGGCTTGATACTTGTTACGAGGGGGTGAGTTAGGAGATAAGGTGATGTGTTGGAATAGAAATGCGTGCGCGCGCGTGCGTGCGTGCGTGTGTGTGTGTGTGTGTGTGTGTGTATGTGTGAGAGAGAGAGAAAGAGAGAGAGCCAATAAAACAGTAATACACAGAAGTTCAGAAAGGAACAAAACCAAGGAAATTTTATTGCTTCCTTGTTAAATTTCATATACACTTAAAAAACAAACTGTATGCAAGAAAATTTCAAAGATTCATATGTCATCTATTTTTTTTGGCTTTTTTCATACTAAATGTTGATGATTAAATTCATAATAAAAAATTTTTTTAACTACCTATTTTCACTTTTCCCCCTCTTGCTGCATCTCAAACCCTTACGAGCTGACTGACCTCACAATTCACTTGAAATTGCCCTCTCCAGAGTTCCAACCCTCTCTTAATTGCCAGATCTGATTGCTCTTTCTCAGCCCTCATCTTTATGGATCTCATTACAGCATCTGACGCTGTTGACCATTCTCTGTCCTGCTGCAGAATCTCTTCTCTCTAGGACTTAGTGATATTGCTCTATTGGTTCTTCTTCCCCAAGAATCTGCTTCATCTCAGTCTCTTTTCCTGGATCACCATCTTCTACTGCACCTCTGTTGGTATACCCAAAGGTTCTGTTCTGGTCCCTCTTTTGACACACTTTTTTCTTGGTGATTCCATCAGTTTCTATGGGCTTAGTTATCATCACTGCATAAGTGGTGTTTACATCTCTGCCTTTGTCCTAGTCTCTTTTCTGAGTTCAGATCTGGTATTACCAGGTGCTAGTGGATATTTCAAATTAGATGTCCCAGGGATATCTCAAACTCAACATGTACAAAACAGAACTCACTATCTTTCCCTTTAAGCCTTTCTCTCACCCAAAGCTCCCTATTTCTGCTAAAAGTACTACCATCCATCTAGCAATCCAGGATGTTCAGAGTCATCTTTATCTAACCATTCACAGGCAGAACTAGAGTAATTTAGTTTAGCAGGAAAGCTAACTGATTCTTCTTAGATGGCTCCCATTCTCATGTGGTTGAAGTTCCTCCTTATTTTAGGTGTCCCTAAGAGCATGACTTCCCCTTGGGGGCAGATAGGACCCCTAGGAGGAGAGTGAACCAAGGCCAATTGCCTTTGAGGAGCTCAGGGAAAAAGCTTCTTACCATACCTCTTTTCTCCTAATGATGAGTTTTAGCACAACTGTCCCCAGGGAAACTCAGAACCATTCAAATTAACATGATTTAATATTAATTCTAAGATTATCAGGAATTATAATAATGTTTATCAATAAAAAATCTTTCTGATTCTCTTGAGCATCCACCAAAGAAGAAACTGGCAATTTAGACAAGAGTCTCCTTCCTGCACTCTGCATAGCTGCCTCACCCTCTCTGCACTGCCCTCAAATAAAGGAAATATACACAGATTATCAGTCCTTTGGTTTATCCAATTCTATCATACTACCAGTGAATAACAAATATAAATGATAAACTGTAAAGAAACAAGAAAATTTGCTCTCCACAGAAGAGAAAATAAGTAGCAGAGGGGAGAGGAGAAGCGTTACTAATATTATCTTCTTAGAAAACAAAAATAGCTAGTCTTTCCCATTGGCTCTGCATAGTTTAGACCTCTAAGCTAGTCATGTCCTAGCTTATTGCTCAATTCTTCCCCTTGCTGGATTTTTGGTCACCATCACTCCTTCAGGATGAGAGAAGAAAGCTGTCTTTTTCCAAAGCCCCCAATGGTCCTTGAATCAGAATATACTGGTGACTGATACTTCATTCTGTTGGCTTCCATTCTGGCTTCTTTAAAGGCAGGAGGCTACACTTAAACCTTTGTCTCTCTCTCTCTCTCTCTCTCTCTCTCTCTCTCTCTCTTTCTCTCTCTCTCTCTCTCATACTCTCTCTCTTTTTCTTTCTGTTTCACTTCATCTCTCTCTCTCTCTCTCTTTCACTTCACCTATCAAATTAGCTGCCAAGTCTTATTGTTTCTATTTCCACAATGTTTCTTGCATCAATCCCCATCTCTTTAGTTAGGCCTTAGTTCAGGCCTAGTTCTGTTGATTGCCACTTGCTTGGATCATTGAAATAGCTTAATTGATACAATTCAAGACTCTTTCCTCTCCGATTCTTCTTTTTACAAAGGACCATAAAAGGGATTTTCATAAAGCACTCAACTGGCTCTACTCAATAAATTCCATTTACCTCTGGGATCAAATACAAACTTCAATGTTTGGCACTGAAAACCCTTCACAATCTGACTCCAACTTACATTTCCAGTCTTATTATATATCATTCCCCTTTGTGCACTCTTCAGTCCAGTCAAACTGATTTTCTTGCTGTTCCTCACACAGGACTCTCCATCTCCCACCTTCATGCCTCTTAGAATTCTAGTTTCTCCTTTACAGACCATAACAAAATAAAAATAGTAGTCAGTTTAGAGAAGTCAAACAAAACACACAAATCCAAATGGAGATTTAACAATGAAATCTTAAATAATAAGGAGGTCAAAGAACAAATCATATACAATCAATAATGGTGTGAAAAAATGATAATGATGAAATATACCAAAATTTCTAGGATGCAGCCAAAACAGTCTTTGGGGAGAAAATGACATCCCTACAAACATACATTAACAAAACAGAAAAGAAGAAGATTGATGAATTGAATATGTATTTTAAAAGTAAAAACTTAAATATACCTAAAATAAACACAAAAGAAAAGCTATTGGAGGAGAAACAGGAAGTAGAAGGAAAAGATCTATAGAAATGATTAATATAACTAAAAACTAGTTCTTTGAAAAGACTAATAAAATTGATAAACTTTTAGCCAATCATGTTAAATAGAAGTCAGAAAATCAAATCAGCAAATAACAAATAACCAAGTAAATCACAACAAAATCAGAGCAAAAAGAATTAGTAGAATCTACATTGCACAGCTAGATGCTATCTAAAGTGAAAATACAAAAGAAACAGAGGAATACTTTTTAAAAATGTAAAATATCCAAACTAATGGAAGACCAAATAGAGATTCTAGATAATTCAGTCTCATAAAAAATGCAGAACTAGCTGTAAAAGAAATTTAAAAAAAAGTTTTTCTTGGACCTGATGATTTCACAGGAGAATTCTATCAGACTTTAAAAGAACAATTATTACCAATACTACACGAATTATTCTGCACTACCAAATTCCCTTTATGAGAGAAATATAATCCTAATACCCAAACAAGGAAAGAATACAAAATTTAAAAGAGAATTGCAGACTAATATCATTAATAAATACTGGGCAATGGCTAAGCAAATTGTGGTACACAGATTTAGTGGAATATTGCTGTACTGAAAGAAAAGAAAGCATGAAGAATACACAGAAGCATGAAAGGATCTACATGAACTGATGCAGAATGAAGTAAGCAGAACCAAAAAAAAATTCATACTATGGCTACAACAATAAAAATGGAAAGACCTACAAAAAATTAAAAATGAATGCTAAGAAATTATAGAGTACAAGCATGGCTTCAAGGAGATATGAGGAGACATCCCTACTTCATCTCTTTGTGGAGTTAAAAGGTTGAGGAGTGTAGCATATTATGGCACATTTTTCCAATTTACTGACAAATTATACCAGTTTTTTTCCCCTTTTCTCTTTAATTTTTTCCTTAAGAAATATTATTTATTATATGGGATGACTGTCGAATGTAAAAGATACTGGGGGAAATTAGGATGATGTAAAACAAATAAAAAGACATTAATTAAATAAAAAACTGGTTTCCTTCAAAGCTCAGCACAACTCCTACCATCTGCCTGGTACTTTTCCCCACCCCCTGCTCTGCTAGTGCAAAGCCTTCTCTCACACATTACTTTGTTTTTATGATGTGTGTATGGTCTCTCCTGATAGGATTTAAGTTTTTTGAGAACAAGGACAATTTCATTTTTGTCTTGTATTCCTAGTGACTCAGGATGAAAAGCCTAGAATACAACAGGCATTAGTAAATATTTGCTGATTGATAAATGAGCAAATTGGTAAGCAATTTCAAGTTTAGGTTTCCCTTTCCTCTCCTGGCATTGTCTCAGTTCTGAACTTGATATTCAAACTGGAGCATATCCATCTCTGGACAGAAGAAGATTGACTTTGAGATGGATGACAATGGCCAGGCTGGCACGAATGCCCTTTCTTATTCAGTTCCTCCTCGATGGATGGCTCCTTTTAATGGCAGTGGACAGAGCACTAGATTTGGAGTCAGGAAGACCTGAGTTCAAATTCAAATTCAGACTTACTAGCTGGGTAACCATCAGCAAGTCACTTAAGCTCTGTCTGTCTCTGTATGCTCATCTGTGAATTTGAGGAAATAATAGCACCTAACTCCCAGCATTTTTGTGAGGATAAAAAGGAGACATTTGGGAAGTACTTTGCAAATCTCACTAGTTGTTGTTAGCAACAGGGAACCATGAGAAAAGTCCCATACACTAGAAGTAGCCTGGAACAAACTGTCTAGAAAAGTTAGCCATGCTCAGGAAACAGGTGTCTTCATTTCCAGCAGGGAAATCTATCCTCGAGTACCCTGATACCAGATTGATTTTTAAGCCTTCAGGACCCAGCACAAAACCCAGAAACTGGTAAGAGGAGTGTCTGGTAAAAGCTGGTAAAAGCTCTCCCCCACTTGAAGAACACAAATAAACTGAATAAGATCATAGAAGCAGAGTGCGTCACAACCTTGTGCATATGGCCTCATGTCCAATGGGAGAAGATAATTAAGGCATGGAGACCTCAGAACACTTCACTGATAGTGATTAAAGCGTTCCGACATAGCTGGAGCAGTGCTGGTCAACCCAAATAACACTCGATATTTGAAGTGCTCATAACGAGTGAAGAAGGATGCATTCCACTTGTCTCTGGCTTTAATCTAGACATGGTGAATTTAGGGCATGTGATACAGGGAGGAGGGCTGAAGTTGGTATCAGAAGAGATCTGAGGTCACGTCCCACTTCTGACACAAGCCATCACAGGCAAGTGACTGAATTTTTCTGAGCCTTATTCACGTATAAATAAGGGATAGTAACAACCAGCTAGCATTTAGATAGCACTTTCTACGTGTCAGGCAGTTTGCTAAGTGCTAAAGATACAAAGGCCACAAAACCCCAAACAAAACAAAAACTTAGCCCCTCCCTACTCTCAAGGAGCTCATGATCTAATTTTTGCAAACATTAAAAAGTACTATATAAAGATCAGCTATTGTAGTTAATAATAATCATCCTCATTCAAAAGAGCTCTGGGTACTTTACAATTCCAACTCTGTAAAGTATTCATAATTACATGGAGATTCCAAATAACTAATAATAAGAAAAATGAAAATCAAAACAATTCTGAAGCTTTATCCCATACCCCACAAATTGGCAAAAATGAAAAAAAACAACAACAACAACAGTGGGCAATGTTTGAGGGATTGAGAAATGACAGACACACTAATACATTGCTGGTGGAGTTCTGAAATGGTACAAGTATTTTGCAAAAACATATGGAATTATGCAAATAAATAAAAATGAAATATCAGTACTCTATGAGACAGAAATTTCATTATTGGGGTTATTTTTTGTTGTTGTTGAATTGTTTCAGAAGTATCTGACTCTTTGTGTCTCTTTTGGGATTTTCTTGGCAGAGATACTGGAGTGGTTTGCCATTTCCTTCTCCAGCTCATTTTACATATGAGGAAACTGAGACAAACAGGGTTATGTGACTTGCCCAAGATCACATAGCTAGTGAGTGTCTGAGGACAGATTTGATTTCAGGAAGATGAGTCTCAAGCCCAGTGCTCTATCCACTGTACCCCCTAGCTGCCCCTTAACAGGATGGTGAGTGAATAACTAAAAATGGAACAAGTGTTCACAAAGAGCCAGCCTGGTTTTATCAAGAAGAGGTCATGTCTGACTAACTTCATTTTCTTTTTTGACAATGCTACTAAAGTGGTACACTGGTGAAGTGAAGCAAATGGTTTATCCAGATGTCAGCTCATCAGTTAACAAAGTCTCTCATGTGCACAAGATATGTGGCGTAGACAATACACATTGATGGATTTGGACATGGTTGAAAAGCATCAAAGAGTATTAATTACCGGCTTGAGATCAACTTGAAAGGAGGTGTCTAGCGGAAAGTTCCAGAGATCTATGATTCTCATGCATTTTTATCAATGATTTGAATGACAAAAAAGATGACATGTTTATGAAATTTTCAGATTACACAAAATGTGATAGGATAGTTAATGTGTTGAATGTGAGATCTGGGATACAAAAAATTCCAACAGGCTAGACTGTTGGGCTAAATATAAGAATAATGATAGTTAGTAGAGTAGCTTTTGTATAGCCTTTTCATCTTTCGGGAGACCCAAGGGACCAAACTATTTCCATAAAAGGAAAGAGGCAGAACAGAATCTGTGAGACATATCAACAGAACTGATAGATATACCTTGTTCTTCCTCTCTATGATAAAGGAAACTGTACTTCTCTGAGAGCCTACTGAGGCAGGAGGCTGTGACATAAGACTGAGATACATGGGTTCTCTAACTTATAGCCCAGGGTTGGTTTCCTCTCCCTCTGCTGCCCATAGGACTTTCATATTTTTATCTGGGAGACAGAAGTGGCAATGAGCTAAATGATCAAATCCTAGCACTATAGGAAACATTGATACCCTGGAGCCAAGACGTAGTTACCTGTAGGGATGCTTGTCTTAGGAATGCATGAGTATTTGAATTGAGTTTTGTTTTGTGTTTTAAGGCAAAATATACTATTTTCCTAGTTATATTTTATTTTTAATGAAAAAATAAATTTTCTTTATATTCTAATTCTTCATGTTTCATCCTGATTTATTTTTCCACTAGTACTGAGCAATACTTCAAAAAAAAATCTTTTTGTTCTCTGGGATTGTACTTTCTCATGATTTGCCCAGTTTTTCATTGGATTTCAAGTACATTGTGCATATGAATGCTATTGATTATTAAGGAATCATGTTTGTTAAATACAGGACTATTGCTCTGCTGACAAGCCACACGACTTAAAATTATGTGCTATTAATAACATTGTTGCCCATTTATATGTAGCACTGATTTCACTGACACCATTTGCCTTTTCATGTACTAATTGTTGATTATGGCTTCTATGACACTCCATAGTAGCACTGTTTCTTATTGATTGTATCAGCATATTTCTTTACTGATTTGTTATTGCATGACACTTCACGTTGGGTTGTTTTATTTAGCACTATTGATTTACTGGATACAATTTTAACTAAGATTTAAACAAAACTGAGGTGAATTTTTAAAAAAGGTGATATGAGGGGCAGCTAGGTGACGCAGTGAATAGAACACCAGTCCTGGAGTCAGGAGGACCTGAGTTCAAATCTAATACTGTGACACTTAACACTTACTAGCAGTGTGACCCTGGGCAACTCACGCAATCCCAAATGCCCTGCCTTTCCCCTCCAAAAAAGCAAATTAAAAAAAAAACCCCAAACCTAACAGTGATGTGAAACAATAATTATAAAAAAAACACAAAGGGGTAATTATAAGGATAGATCCTGAATGTAAATTTTTTTAAGGACATTATAAAAAACACTGAAAAGAGCTAATAAGATTTGGGGAGATATGTGATTAATATAAATTTCAGTCTATTTTATATTTTTTTCTGGTGGTGTAACAGATATAGATGATCATTCAAAAATTCCTGATACAGTGATTATAGGGAAATTGATCACTATTTCTCCCTCTAAAGAGAAGCAGAATTAAAAAGTGAAAGCCTTAGTACAGAAAAAGTTTATCAGTTTGTAAACCAATGATGAACTTAATTAAGTCAGGAAAAGATGCTTTGTCTATGGATAACACTGTGTGTAGACCTCCCACTTTATAGGTAAGTCACAGGTCCAAGTCAAAAATACACTCAGAAAAGTGTTCATGTTCTCCTGGGAAAGGAAGAGATATGTCTGAATCAGTCAAACAACTAATTACTGTGGTATGAGCAAGTATAGAACCTAGAACAAAACGAATAATTTGATTTTTAAAAATGAAGAGTCTACTATTGTATCTGTAGAGTCTAAGAATAACAAATCCTAAAATCATATGCAAACTATTGGTCAATAGTATCATCACAGAATCCAGCAGTTCATAGGTTTCACCTGGGGTGGTGGTACAGAAAAAGAAGAGTAAAATACGAATGTGTGTAGAGTAGACTAGCCAAATTTTAACAAGAGAACTAAAGTGGATTACCATTCCAAGACTGTCAGATGTCCTGGATTGTCTGCTATAAAGCCAGTGGGTTTCATTATTGGATTTTCACAGCAGATACTACTAGATACCTAAGGCAGAGGAAGGTAAGGAGAAGACAGTTTTCATCTATTCAGTTTTTACCAGTTTTATGTAATTCACAAACCATATTGGTGATACCCAATGTTTTTCTATGGTTTATGGAGAAATAAACCATATGGACATGTTAGTGTGTCTAGATGACCTCAATGTCTTTGGAAAGATTCTAGAAGAACAAGGAGAAAGACAGGTAAACATTTTAGATCACCTGGAGTATGCTGATCTGAAGCTGTCAATCAAGAAATATCAGTTTTACAGAATTCCTGTCAAGTATTTGGATTATATAGAATCTCAGCAAGAAGTGAGCTCTGACTCAGAGAAGACACGACAATTCCTCCACTGCTCATATCCAAAGAACCTTAGAGACTAAATAGTTTTTCTCAGATTTTTGGGTCATTATTGCAAATTTGTAAAGAACCAAGTGGTTAATCTTCATTTTATAAACAATCTCATTTGTGAATACAAGACTAGAATTGGAAAAAGAAGGGAATTGAAGATCAGTTTGTGCTGAATTCTCTAAAGCCATATGAATTGAAAAACATGAACATGAAGAGGCAGCTAGATGGCACAGTGGATGGAGTACCAATCCTGGAGTCAGGAAGACCTGAGTTCAAATACGGCCTCAGACGCTTACTGGCTATGTGAACCTGGGCAAGTCACTTAACCCCAACTGCCTCCAAAAAGATTATGAGCATGATACATACTATATATTAGTCCCCCTCCTCGAACTCTAAAGACAAGTACCAATTATGGTAGAATTTTACTTACCAGGAGCTCTCAATACCAGTGAAATCACAGATTTAGTTTTTAAAAAGGTTTTTTTTTTCCTTATGACATCACTTGTTCAGGTTTCAAAGTCTAGATCTGTAGTGGTAGAAGAAACTATTCCCCAGGATTTCCTTATACTGCTGAAATCACAAGTCTGGTCCAAACAAAAGAAAATAACACTTTCCATATAAGATTATTATAATCCATTTCAATGTCATTTAAATCTCCATCATCTATTTTTCTTTGTCAATTAGTTGTTTGGTTCAGAAGTGAATTGTTTCCATGAGGACACAGACGAATTATACAGGATGGCAAGTGTCAGTGGATTGGAATTTGAATTATGTACATAGATAATGCCTGCCACAATGGTTTCCATGGTAACAGTCATATTATACTCATTCCTACTGAAAGATAAATGGTGAATATGGATGAATAATGATGAATAGAGATGCATAAATTCACATTGCTCCCAAAATGCCAATAAGATGCCAATAGTTCCCTTTGGAAACTAGAAGAGGAAAGAAACAATGGCAGGCTTGAGTAGTCTCAATAGCAGAGTAGTCTCTGTGCTGTAGTTGTGGGTGACAAGTCATAGTGACATGAATAAAACTGCACGTCAGTATCTCCACAATTATTTCAAGTGCTTTCCCCAATTGGTGGCTTACGTCGAGGGCCGTGAAGGTCTCCTCTAGTTTCCAACACTCCCTCTTAAAATTCATACACTTTTATGTGTAGATATTATATTGACCATCATAATATTGAATTGTATTGTATTACATTGTACTATGTTTCATTATATTTTTCTATATTATGTTATATTCTATTACATTGTTGTTGATTCTTCACGACCCCATTTGGGATTTTCTTGACCAACATACTGGAGTGGTTTGCCATTTCCTTCTCCAGTTCATTTTACAGATGAGGAACTGAGACAAACAGGTTAAGTGACTTGCCCAAGGTCCCACTGCTAGTAAGCATCTGAGGCCAAATTTGAATTCAGGAAGATGAATCTTCCCTGTTCTATTTATTACACCACCTTGCTGTCCCCTTATATTAAGTTATATTATATTGTGTTATATTGTCTTGTATTATATTCAGAGATCTACATAGTGGTCTTTGAACATGAGTGATATTTGGATAGATGTATAGCAATAGGGAAAGCATTCCAAGCTGAAAGAATAAAAAAGCAAAGATACAGAGGGAAGAAAGAATAAAGCATGTTTAGAAGACATGAGGATCCCGGCCTGGAAGAAGGCGATGACTTGTAGATGAAGGACCCAGCTCACCTTCTTCTGCCTTTAAGCACAGCTGATGCGGCAGCCAATGTGCATTAATCACACCATAATTTTCCCAGGGTCAGCATTTTAAGCAGCAGTGTTGCTGCCTCTCTCTGACTCAGTGGACATTTACAGACATGATCCTAACTTCAAAGTAATTTCAATTCTATTATATCGCTACTGAAATAAGACAATAATGTTTACTGGTGCCTTGATCAAAAAAGTGCAAATACTTCTGTAGATACTATTAAGTTTCTCACTCAGTAAGCATTCATTAGACACCTACTATGTGTCAGGAACTGTGTGCTAAGAATTGGGGCTATAGAAAAAAGCAAGAGACTGCTCTTAAGAAGCTCACAATCTAATGGCAGAGACAACATGCAAACATCTCTAGGTACAAAGAAGCTCCATACAGGACAAACAGAAGCCAGCCACCAGAGGGAAGGCACTAGCACTAAGGCAGATCAGGAGGGGCCTTCTGCAGATGGTAGGATTTCAGCTGAGACCTGAAGGGAGACAGGAAAGCCAGGAAGCAGTGATGAGGAGGAAGAGCATTCCAAACCTGGGGGACAGTCAGTAAAAAGGCATGAAATTAGGGGTTGGAGTGTCTGGTTCAACAAACAACAAGAAGCCAGTGAAATTTGATCAGAGAGTACCTGGGGATGAATAGACTGTAAGAAAACAGGAAAGGTTATGAAGGATTTTGGGTACCAAATAAGATTTTATATTTAATCCTGGAGGTGATAGGGCACCAAAAGAGTTTACTGAATGGGAGTTTATTGTACTGGAACCTGGGCTTTAGGAAGATCTATTTTGTTGCCGAAAGGAGCATAGACTGGAGCGAGGAGAGACTTGTGGCAGGCAGACCGACCAGCAGGCTCCTGCAAGTCCTAGCACTAGGTAATAAAGGCCTGAAGCAGGGTATTGATATTGTCAGAGGAGAGAACAGCACTAAGTACATGAGACATGGTACAAAGATTAAACCGATGGGTCTTGGCAATAGACTAGCTATGGGAATGAGAGAAAGTGAGGAGCTGAAGGTGATTCTGGGTGCTCGAGAGAACAGTGTTACCTTCAATAGTAACAGGTAAATCTGGAAGGGGGAGGGTCTTGGAGGAAATCTTATGAGCTCAGTTTTGGGCCTGCTGAGTCGAAGATGTCTATAGAACATCCAATTCAAGATGTCTAATGTGCAGGTGGAGATATAAGAGTGGAGATGAGCAGAAAGGTTAGGTCTGGATAAGTATATCTGATAATCATCAGCACAGAGATGACAACTGGATCCATAGGATCTGATAAGATCACCAAGAGGAATAGTACAGAGGAAGAAGAGAAGAGGTCCAAGGACACAGCCCTATAGGCCATCCATGGTTATTGGGGAAGACCTAGATGAAGATCCAGCAGAGGAGACAGAAGAATGGTCAGGTATGCAGGAGAACCAGGACAGAGCAGTGTCAAGGAAACCTAGAAAGAAGGGAGCATCAAGAAAGGCACGACTGACAGGGTTAAAGACTGCAGAGGTAAAGAAAACAAGGACTGAGAAAAGGTCGTTTGTTTTGGCAGTTAAAAGATCACTGGTGACTTGGGAGGGAGAAGTTTGGGTGGAATGAAGGGGTCAGAAGCTAGACTGGAAAGAGTTAAGAGAAGAGTAAGAGGAAAGGAAGAGCAGGCATTGACCATTTAAAGGCCTTCTCAAGGAGGTCAGCCACAAAAGAGACTAGACATTAGACAATAGCTAATATGGATGGATGGATTAAGCGAGGGTTTTTTGAGAAGTTGAAGGGTACAGCATTAGATAAGTATATTAATAAATACATTTGGCTATCACTTTTAAAATAACACCTTTGAGTAAGTTATAGCTACTTCTGAATTTAAAGCTTAATAGATATCTTAAGATCCTTTACTATTTTTTAAAAGTGTATTGCTTTATTATTTTTTAATATAACCTTCATTTCTGAATATACCTCTCCCTATCCAGAGAGCCATCTCTTACAATAAAGAGAAAAATCTGTAGTTCAGCAAAAATATGGTACATGCTGACAACATCTGACAGCATAGGCAATGTTCTACACCCACATTCCTCCACTTCTGCAAGGGAGAGTGAGGTGTTTTTTATCAGATCTTCTCAAGTCTTAAGGTCCTTGATTAAATCAGAATGGCTTATATAAGATCTCTGGATTCAAAACATGCTAACCCATCATAGCCTTTCAGGTTGCCTGCTTCTTTAGATTAGTGATTTAAACTGAGATTATTCAAAATATATTTAAATTGAAAGATGAAAGGCATCTTTTTCACCTCAGATAGTTTTCAACACAGATTGCCAGTTTCTCCTGGAAATATCTTTAGATGAATTATATGAAAAATATTTTCTGAAAAGCAGAACAGGGATTAAATAAATGGGAAAAAATGTTTAACGAGCCCCTTCAAATCATTGGTAAAATATCTTTTAAATTAATTTAGCAAGACATCAGAATTATTTCAATAAATCTGAATTATATTTAAATGTGAACTTATTGTTAAATTGTACAGAAAGTATCATTCATTGTTTGGAATTAGCCAGAGACGACATATTTACTAACTTTGGGAGTGATATGAAGCCAGGAGTCTCTATTAATACACTAGATAAAACAAATAATCCAGAAACATTTGGGCAGTAAAGAGTGGTGGACTAAAGCCAAAAGGATGAAATTTAAAAGGGATAAATTTAGTTTGGGTTAAAAAATCAACTGCCCAAGTATTGAATAGGGTAAATGTAGGTAGATAATATAGGCTTACAAGCTCAATAAATCAGAAATATGATGCGGAACCCAAACAAATGTGACTTGTGACTATATACATACATATATGTGTATGTGTGTGTATATGTACACACACACACACACACACACACGTATAATGTCCACAGTGGGGACTCTACCCTAGTCTCTGGAATATTAAGCTTGGTTCAGGGTGGGGGAGGGGAGATTTTAGTAAAGGCCACTGATAAATGATCGCCTATCCAAAAGAGGTAGTCAGAATGGGGGTGGGGCATAGAAACCATTCCAAAGAAGACCAAGTAAAGGAACTGGGGATGTTGAGTTTGGAGAAGCAAAAACTCAAGATCTACATATTCAAAGGGCTGGCACGTAGAAGAGACTACTTACTCTATGTGTTCCAGTACCTTGTCTATGGTAGGTATTTTTAAAATGTTGAACTGAATTCTACTTGGCTTCAGAATACAGGATTAGGCCCAAAGGGTGGAAGTGACAGGATAGATTTCAGTAACATAAGGAAAAATATCCTGACAATTATGTATATTCTAAAATGGAATGAGTTTCATTGAAAGATGATGATAATCCACAATTCTAAAGGTTTTCTAGCATTCTAAGAGGTTAGTGATGTTGTAGAGAATATTCATGATTTGAGTAAGGGTTGAATCTCTAAGATTGTGGTTAAGTAGATTTTTTAAAAAGGAAAGAAAGTAACAGTAACCTCCATTAAAATTCCATTTGGGTGCCTCATTGTGATAAGGAGGTGATGTTACGTTTTTTAAACGTTATGCCAGCAGATGTAGGCTCTGGAAAGTCTTATATCAAGGAAAGATTTCTGGTACAAACTTGGCAAAGGACTGGCATTTGAGGCAGGCTAGAAGAGATAGTCATATCCAAAAGGCTGACCACCAGGTAAATTTTTCCTGTTAGAGCAAATCAGGAAGAACATTCAAGCATGAAAAGGCTTGGTCCAGAGGATACTCACACTGATGAAATCATAGTGGTGATTTCTGCATTACTAAAGAAGTAACTACTTTGGGTAATACATAAAACTATTTGGAACAATAAAACTCTTTTGGGGGGGTACATTAGTGCGTTTGTATGGATTCTTTAGGATGTAGAGAGCAGAGTCTCTGGCTTATGGAGAATAAAGAATAAGTGAAAGCCGTAGTATCTGGAAGTATAAATGCAATTCTATCTATATTTGTGACTTCTACTCTAACTGTACCTAATATTCTAGTCTCTGAGCTTCCTTCTCTCCACTGGCCATTTTATTTTTTCTGGATCTGCTAATTGCCTGCCCTTCTATTTTGTTTTTCACCAATCTGCCAGCCCCTTTGCTGTCCTACCTTCCATCTATCTCCATCTCTCCTCTTCATTTGACTGCTACTTGCCTCCACCTTCCTAGAATCTGCAGTCACCTGGAACCTTTGTGAGTGTAATTCAAATGGAAAGACCCAAATGCTGAACCCAAAACGTTCCCATTAAACAGTAATGTTGCAGTTTAAATCTAGGGACGCCAAAAACTGTTGAGGTGGGGAGCGTTGCCCACCCAAAAACTGTTGCAGTTTCATGATGTGATGTGGTGGAACCATCTCAAAGAATTCAGTCAGACCACCTCTAATCTGAGTACAGGCATTTATTGAGATTGAAACCTCTCATGAAGTGGGCTAAGTTCCCAGAGGAACCAGCAGCTTCAGAGAAAGCCAAGATGGATTTTTATAGGATAAAGATGCAATTACATAATCAAAATTTATATGTAATAGAGGAATATCATTAATATTAAAAAGGCAAGGAGGAGCTTGTTAAGGGGTTAGATAATGGAGAAGGGGTCCTATCTATGGTACAGGGGTTAAACATTCTGGTCATTCTGCCCTCCAACTGGCTAGCTGTTGTGGTCCTGTCTGCTTTAGACAGATAGTTAGGTATTGTGGTCCTGTCTTGGGTTAAATGGATGATGTGATTGTGATTGAATACAAGAACATACCTGTTTCTGTGGGAATGGGTCTGGGGGCAGTGACCAGATACAAGGAGTAGCTGGGTTCCCAATACATGGACACACCTGCTTAGTTCCCCTGGGAACTAAAAGTTCAGAGACACGCCAGTTGTTCCAGTGAGCAGTGAGGCATATATGGAGGAGTTAAGGCACTGGCGGCAGGGCTAGGTAGGTACAGTGGGCCTGCTGTTCAGTAGGACCAGCCTATGATGAAGTTAGAATATTGGAGTTGGGGATAGCTTTATTAGAATTCCATCACTATGACTGCTCCATAGATGTGAACTTGTGACTATATTTGTTGTAGAGGATTTTTTTGCTCAATAAATTTTGGGTAGGGAAAGAGACTAGATCTCTTTAACTCGAACAGGCTGGATATACAAAGACCTTTCACAGGCTCAATCCCACTACTGATAAGCATAGGTGCTCTGACCTGCTCCAGGCAGGTGGCTAGACTGTATCGATATTGGACCTAGCACAGACACTAGTGGGCTACGATCTGTCTAGACTACTGTACTCTTGAGCTAAAGAGATTCATCAGCCTCAGCCTCACCTCATGGAGCAGGCATCACCACACCCAGCTTAGAGTTTATTTAAATATAAGAATGGAATTTTTACTATGAATATTCTTCCAGAGTCCCGAAATAGCTTTGTTTAAGAGAACTCTACTCAAAATACCATTTTTAACATATACTTTTTCTTCCTGATCATTTAGTAGGGTGACTTGCAATTTATCATCCTTAATTATTTGTAAAATATTCATACATCAGGAAGCTACATACTTTTTTGGGTTGTCTGGTTCTTCTTTTTAAGATTCTGATGTTTCTTTCCAAAATTATATCGAAATTCTCTAAATCATGGGAAACATAATGAGAATTGAGATGAAAACATGAAAGCTATCAAAGGAAAGGACACTAATTACCAAATCCAATTTCCTCACTCACAAGTTAAAAAATGAGATTGTTATTACGATTATTTTTAAAAGGGTCAATTGTCCTAGCCTACTGGGTTATGAGAATAGTTTATTCTTTTCATTGATCGTCACTGAGCAACAACTACAAACCTTCCAGTGCCTGCTGGTGGGAAGAGATCCCAAAGGCCCATTGCTGCTCTCTCTTGGGTACTATGAGAAAGTGAATGATTGTCTATACGGCTTCTCTTTATAGGAGAACAGTTGCTTAATGGTCATTGATAACAAGTAGCTTGCAGGAAATGGAAATTGTGAGGTCCCATTATCAAGTTATTGTGCAAAGTTGTTAGGGGGCTGTCACAGTGCCCTGAGGTATTCTTATGAATAATAGCTAACATTTTTATAGTACTTTAAGGTTTCCAAAAAAGCCAGGACTATGACAAGACACGGAACCTTTTGCCATCATAGGATAACTGAAGTATCTCACATTAATTGTACTCGCTATAGGTGAGAGGGACAACCATGTGTTCTATGTAATTTAGGGGATTTTCTAGTACCCAGTGCCAATTCCTGAGACAGAGGAGAACACAGACCTTTTGGTGGCTCAAAGCATTCTCACTACTTGCTAAACTAGAAAAGAGTAGAGAATTATGTTAGATCCTCTCTTCTCACATATTTGCCTATCAAAGCTCCTAATTTTGATTGCTTTGAAAGGTGTGTTTTGGGACCTCTGGGTCTATCTGCTAACGACTTTGAAATCTGGAGGTTCTACAAGGGAATCCTGGAACTTCTGAAGGGGTGTGCCATTACAAGTGAACATTAGGGAATCCCAAACAGTGTCCTTAATCCATAAATTCCAGGACTTCCAAAAAGACAGCTCTTGTTTGGGACAGTGAGGCAACATTTATGAGAGTCTAGATACAGGAAGGTAAATTGAATTCATGTGGCTCTTTTACATACTTATTATCAGATACGTAATCTGGGTATCTTTAAGGGACACTGAAATTTGCCTATAATAGATTTTGGCTTTAGGAATCAATTACTAATTTTGGTATTGTTATTATTAGAATGATATGTAGTTTATAAGTACATGAAAAACTTTTTTTCGGGTATTTTAACACTGTCAAATGGTTGCATAATTCTCCCTTATAGGATCAAATCCTTGAACAACAAATGGCCCCTGATTTGCATGACCTGTTTGGAGGACCTAAGTGAAAACTGGTCCAAAAATGGTATTTAGGAGCTCAATTTGCAAAAAAAAAAAATTTAAGATACATGAACTGCTTTGGACAAACCCATTAAAAACAAGAATTTCTAGCTTTATGAATTTTAGATTAACCATAATACCTTCATCTTCCTCACTTTCCAGATCCTGATGTGGCTCTTCAGTGTTCTTAACCTTATGTTGTATTGATGGACTTGAAACAGTCAACAACTGCAGTAGTTTATTCTCATAAACCGATCTTGTAGAAGCTGAGAAAGTTGAGAAGAGTTTAAATTATCCCTTATCAACTTACTATCCCACTGACCGTAGCAACTCTTCTAAACCTTTTCATCCTTCCTCAAACTTTTCATGGCTCTCCTTTTCCTCATACTCTGTTAAGAACCTTACTTCATCATCTTTTACAGAAAAAATAGAGGCCATTCGTCACGAGTTCCCTCTTCACCCCTCTTCCTCATCTCCCATCACCCTAGTGTCTTCTGTCACAGGATAAACTATAGTCCTTTTTCGTCCCTGTTTCATATGATGAAGCCTTACTCTTTATCAAGGGTAACTCCTCTACTTGTTCAAGTTATCCCATTCTATCCCATCTCTTCCAACAGACTGTTACTCCTTCTCTCTCGCTTATTTTTAATTTCCTGTCTACTGGTTCATTCTCTGTGCCTACAAACATGTCCTAGTCTCCATCTACCCTATAAAACCCTCACTTAACCTTTCCAACCCTACTATTGTTCTTTACCTATTCTGTCCTTTGTAGCTATTCTTAGAAAGACCATCTACAGCAGGTTGCCTCCTTTTTCTCTCCTCTCACTCTTTAGGTCCTTACAATCTGACTTCTATCAATCCACTGAAACTGCCCTCTCCAGAGTTACTAATGATCTCTTACCCACCAAATCCATTAGCCTTTTGTCAATCTTCATTCTCTTTGACTTCTCTGTAGCCTCTGAGACTGCTGACCATTCTCTTCTGCTTGACACTCTCTTCGCTCAAGGTTTCTGGGATACCACCTCTCTCCTGGTTCTATTCCTACCTCTCTGACCAATCCTTCTGTCTCCTTTGCTGGATTCTCTTCCAGATCATGCCCTTTTAGCTAGGTGGCCCAGGGCAGCTAGGTGGCGCAGTGAATAGAGTACCAGACCTGGAGTCAGGAGTCAGACATTTGACCCACTTACTAGCAGTGTGACTTTGGACAAGTCACTTAACCCCAATTGCCCTCCCAAAAAAAGGCCAAAAAAAAAAAAAAAAGAGGTAGCCCACAAGATTCTGTCCTGAGTCCTGTTCTCTTCTTCTATACTACTTCACTTGGTGATCTCATCAACTCCCATGGACTTAATCACCATCTCTATGCTGATGATTCTCAAATCTACTCATCCTGTCCCAGTCTCTCTACTGATCTTTAATCCTGCCTCTCCGTCTGCCCTTCAGGTATCTTAAACTGGAAGTTCAACAGACATGTAAAACTCAACATGTCTAGAACAGAACTCATTATCCTTCCCTAGTTTAGAGGGAGTTCTGTTCTGGACATGTTGAGTCTAAACCCTCCCTCGCCTCCTACCTTCCCTATTACTGCAGAGGGCAATACCACCTTCCCAGTCCTTTAGGTTCCCAACCTAGGACTCATTCTCAACTCTACTATCTCTTACCACCCTCACCCTCCCAATATCCAAGTTTTTGCCAAGGTCTGTTGATTACACCTTTGCAAAATATCCTTGTATACTCAGCCCTAATTCTCTCTCCTTATCACCTCTTACCTGGATTATACTGCAAGAGCCTGATGGTTAGTCTGCCTACCTCAAGTCTCTTCCCACTCCAATATGTCCTCCATTCAACCACGAAAGTGATTCCTCTAAAGCACGAGTCCAATCATGCCACCCCTCTACTCAATAAATTCCAGTGGCTCCCTATTTCCTACAGGAGTAAACATAAAATGTTCTGTTTGGCATTCAATGCCCTTTTAAACCTACCTTTCCAGTCTTCTTACACTTTACTACTCAACATATACTCTTCCATCAAGGACACTGGCCTCCTGGCTATTCTGCTCACTTGACTTCTTGGCTTTAGGAATCTCTCTGGCTGTCCCCCATGCCTGGAATGCTCCTCTGCTCAGAGAACTGACTTGCCTGGCTTCATTAAGTTCTGACTAAAATCTCACCTTCTTACAGGAAGCCTTCTCTACTCCTTAATTCTGGCACTTTCCCTCTGTTATTTCCTATTTATCCTATATACAGCTTGCTTTGTATATATCTGTTTGCATATTGTCTCCCTCATTAGATTGTAGACTCCTTAAGGGCAGTAACTGCTTTTTTGCCTCTTTTTGCATCTCTAGAGCTTAGCTATGTCTGGCATATCATAGGCACTAATTAAATGTTTATTCATTGATTTATTGAAATTATTAAAATAAGTTTTACTGTCTAATGAAATATTAGATAATAAAATTTAATGATACAGTTTCTTATGTTATTTTTTAAAATGCAGTTGATCCCACAGCTATATAATGCTTTCTGTATATTGATTCTGTTATTGATGGAGAAATTAAATGTCCCTCTGTAACATAAAACTTTGACTAGTCCCAAATTTCTGTTTTTGTTTGTTGTATGCATACATATTATTGGCCCTGGGTTATATCCATGCTTGATAAGCTGTTCCTTCAATTCACTTTTTGTCAGATTTTTAATATCCAGCATGCTAATGGGAACGTGGCCTTCTTCTTTAGTCATTGAACCTTTGAAATAATAAAACATTCAATTAATTAAGAGTATTACAAATAATATAAAAAATTATCAACCCAACAGAATGCTTATTAACTTGTCTATCCTACCCCAGCAAAAAGATAGGCAGCAAATGAAATGGCCATTCTTTCTGTCTTACTATAAAAAATTATTGCTCACCACGAGGGAGTGGTCAATCACTGTTTACAAAGACACACTAAAATCATCTTATTTTTGCTTCCTCTTTTACAAAACCTATCACCTGCTAATGACAAAGAACTTCAAGTGACCCCCCCAATATTATATTGCTCAATTCAATTACTTCTAACTTTTTCTAACAAATTAGTATGAGAAAGATCTTCCTTACAAATTATCTAAATTTACGAACACCTCAATATTTCCATAACTGCCTATAGAGCTCAAGTTAAGATTCAGGCTTTCAAAAGAGAGATAAGAAACTAATTAAATACGAAAAAGAAAGAAATTTCAGTTAGTTGAATAAAAGTTATTTATTTCTGACCTTCTACAGAAAGTATAGGACAGTAAGTGATTCTGAACAGTAGTTTTTCACACTTGTAATTTACCTCTGAATATAATGAGATGGTAGTTTTTAATTAACCGCCAGCAGACTCTGTAATTGCTGAATTGGCATTTGAATGAAGTTGGCTATTCATTCCCTGGCACAGAAATTGATTTATATAGATTTATACAAGTCATGATTCAGTGTTCCAAACTCCTCGGCCTCAGGTTCAATCAGTTTTATTCAGATAATCCCTTCATCAGAGAACTAAAATCTCTACCCATTTATAAAAACCTGAAGAAGAAGAAAAATCAAAAACCATCAGCAATATTTTTTTAAATCTACCTCAAGTTTATTTTTTATATGCATTCATTTATTCTTTTTATAAGATTACAAAGCATTTTAACATTGTGGTGAAAATCACTGCAAGACAATTACACACCATAAAAGGATTTGCCTTCATAAGTAATCAATCATTGTCCAATTAGGAGGAACACGGTATACTAGAATTTTTAAAAATTCGTATGAGCTGTTTTGCATAATGAGCCAGTAATTCAGGAACAACAAGTTCATCATTTTCCTTTTTTGAAGTCAGGTGTTGGGTTTTTTTTTTTTTTTAATCTCACTTCAACCCTATTATTATTATTGGGAAGCAGTGTGGTGAAAGAGAGTTGGCCTTGGAGTCAGTAAGACTTCAAATCTTCCCTCTGGCTATATGACCCTAAGCAAGTCACTTAACTTCTCAGTGCTTCAAACAACTGAGATTCTTGGGGTGCAAAGAAAGTATCAATCTACACTGGTAAAGGGCATTTTGTCATTTGGGACATTTTGTCACCTGAGACCCTGAATCAGTGAAATCCCAAGTCTAGCCCCATTCTTTCTCTTTTTCCGTGTCAGAATATAAAGCTGCTGGACATAAGAATTGCTTCATTTTTGTTTATGAACTCTCTTAAACTATCACATTTGCATATGGTAAAGGTTTAAAAATAAGACATCTGATCAATGTTCATTGTTGAAGCAGTCAAGGATAGAGTGCTGGATTTGGAATTAGAAAGGCCTACTCTGAAGATCTGGGATCAAAGCCTCTCTGAAGCTGACTACCTCGGTGACCCAAGAACAAGTCACTTAATTTTTCTGAGCCTCAGTAATTCAAAGAGGGTAAGTGACATAAGATGCAACTAGTAATCAAGGGTTGGAGTTCTCATCAGAAAGAAATCACTGGTCCTTGAGTTCCTGACGTGTATTTTGTTGAATTTTAACAATGAACCTGTGCTTAACTTGTACTATTGAGAAGCCAAATCAAATGCTTAGAACTTATGGGGCAAAGGACCTACGTTGAGGCCTGGGTCTTTTGAGGTCAGTGTTGGGAGAGCTGGTTCAGATGGGAAAGAATTCACTTAGACCTCTTTTAGCCAATGGGAGCTTTTTATTTTATGTGAAAAAGCATCACAGGCCTCCTCAGTAAGAAAACTAAACGAGACCCCGATATTTGGGGGAGTTATGCTTAGAGATGTTCAGGATGATGATGTAATTTTTAGGGTTTCTTATGGGGGTTGGAGATTTAGGGACAGGATAAGTACAAACAAGGTGAGGAAGGCGGTTGCTTGCAAGATAAGGAAAAGTTGTCATGACACAGGATGAGGAAGAAGAATGACAGGATAGGGAACATAGAATAAGGGAGACAAAAGCAATTCTTTTGGTTCGAGTTGTATGGTGTTTCAAGATAAGGGGAAAAGGGCATTAAGACAACCTTAGGTTACAGGATGGGCTACAGAATGAGACTCAAACCCCTTCAGAGGGCCTGGGAAAATAACTCTTACTATTAACCCTTAGGGCACCGTTTGTATCAATATCAGGTCTACAATCCACTAGTACAATCTTGGGCAAATTACAAATATCTCTGGGCCTGATTCCTCAGCTACAAAATGGAATAATGATACTTGTACTATACCCCCAGGGTTGTTAGAAAAGATTGTGTAAAATGTCCACCCCGATTTAATTGTGAACTGTTATGGTTCATGGAGGTGCCCTGAAGAAAAAGTCAAAATAAGATACCGACAATGAATCCTTTCAGTTTATATGAAACTAGCTCAAGCATGCTTTGGGACATCTGTCCTTGCAAAGTGGTTTCTGCTGCTTTACCTGCTCCCTCAAAACAGACTCTAAAAGAGATCTCATCAGTTTAAAGCAACACTTCACAACTGCCTAGAAGAAAAACGAAATACTCGAGGAAATATTAAAATGGAATCCAATTGGATGATTAATCCACTTACCCCTTCATAAAGCCTAAAAGGCACCAAAGCTATGTGACTTTCACCTTGGAGTTTCTACTGGCAACCGGGTCTTCTGCCTATTTAGACACTATGATAGTCATAATACTAACAGTGTGACATCAGTAACATCCATAGCAACAGACTTATATCAAAACAAGTTTATAATTTCATTCTAAGTTCCAACTGAAGGAGAAATTAGTTTATTTGAATTATGTCTATAGCAAAGAGGAAAAGATACATAGAAATCATCATTATTTACCAAGCAATCATCAAACATTGAATTGTCTATACTATGAATAGGCATTAGGTATGCTAGACCCTGGGGATACAAAGACAAAAATGAAATGGTACTTGACCTCAAGAAGCTTATATTCTATCATGGGAAACAAACAAGATGCATAGGTATAAATATCTTTTTAAAAAATGACATAGAAAGTAAGGAAACACTAACTAAAATGACTAAAAAAACCCCAAAACAACCCAGAATAAAGAAATGATCAAACAAGCCTAAAGGAATTCAATCAGGAATTGATTCCTAAAGGAATCAATAAGGGATTTCAATGGACGAGTAATTTGACTATGTGGTATAAAAGTAGAGGAAAGAAGAAAAGGAAAATGTTTTAAATGTAAGTATTCATATTGGTATGAGAATTGGCCAACATGGTATTTGTAACAGTGGACTGGCCAAGGATAGACTAATGTAGGCAGCAGGCTTGCCAAATCCCCCACATGGTTTGGAGGTTGGCAAAGTCTGTAGACTAGTCACTCATTGGTTGGTCTCTGGTTACAATGGAATTGCTTTTGTACAATGAAAGACAGATAAGCATGGACAGCATAGGGGCTAAAGTGCTGGAATGAAAATCAGGAAGACCTAGATTCAAATCTTATCTCAAATGCTTACTAGTTCTATAATCCTGAGCAAGTCACTGAACCTCTGAGGATATAACTCAGAGGATGGTTTGGAGGAGTGATGCAGTAACATAGGTAAAAGTTCCACAAACTTTAAAGTACTCTGTCAGCTATTGCTGCTGATGCAGTGGATAGAGCACTAGGCTTGGAGTTAGGAAGATGTGAGCTCAAACGTGATTCGAAATTACTTAACCTCGGTTTGTCTCAGTTTCCTCAACTGTAAAATGGGAATAATAATAGCATCTACTTCCCAGTGTTGTTGTGAGGATCAAATAAGATTTCTGTGAAAAGTGCTTGTCACGATGCCTGGCTCGTGCCAGTTCCTTTCCCTTTATTAAAATGCTTTAAAGTTGATTATAAGAATATTATTATTTTTATTAATTAGTGCCATTTTAGGGATGAGAAAACTGAGGCTTAACAATGTCAAGTGCCATGCCATTGCGTAACTGTTGGAGACACTATTTAAATTCATTTGTTTCCTGATTAGAAGTTTACACCTATGATCTCTCAACCATATCCCTACAGATGGGTAGGATAAGAATTATTAGCTTTCACATCTATGATCCCTTAACTATATCCCTACAGATGGGTAGCATTAGTTTTACTGTATAGACTAGTTTAAAACAACAAACCATCAGACTGAGATCTCTTCTTTAAAAAAAGCTGCTGAGCCAAAAGTAAATTCCAAGGCAAAAACAAAACAAAAAACCCAGCATGAGAAAAATATAGAAAGTTGCATATCAAATAGAAATGTCAGTAGAGAGCCAACAAGTTAGTTTTCACACATCTTATCCATACCAGGCTAGAGTCTATGCTATTTTAGTAGACACCCTCCCCCTACACAATGAATTTCCACCAACTCATTTGGTCATTTATTCAATATGGACCAAAAGAACTAATAGTCTTCAATTCTCCATCAGTGATGTTCACAGGGTGATTCTGATCATACTTTCAGGCCTATGGCTAAGGATGTTTCTAAATAAAGTGTTTGTTTACAAACAAATTCTTTGTGTGAACACTTGGTAACAGTCAAACACTGATTTCCACCAGACAAAGACTTCCAAAATTATCACATTTGTTTCAATAAAAGCAAATAAATGATAGGTTTGAGTTATTAGGATACATGAGCAATTTGTTTACATTTCCAGGCAGTGCTCCCAACAAAAAGCTACTTGCCAGGTGGAAATGCTTTCATTAAATACTTGGGCTGTTGAGACGATGCAAACATTTTCAAGATCTTTTCTTGGCAAAAATATCTGAAGTTTGACACATCAAACAAGGAGACAAAGCACTAAACTATAGATGGTTTCAGCCAAAAGAATATCTCCTGGGCACCCCTGAACATAGAAGGCACTGTGCCTGGTACTGATCTCTTGAAGTTCTTTCTAGCTCTATGATTCTAAGATATTTCAGTGGAAGATTTGATATTGAAGGATGCTGAATTATCTGGATTTGCTCTCTATTTTCTCCATATTCACCACGTAAATTGCTACTTCTTCCACTTATGTTTTGCTGTGTCTACATGAGCCCTAGGCTGCTTTTTATTTTTCCTAGGGCTCATAGAGGTGTTTTATTCACATTATTCACTGGAAAGTAGTATTTCAATTGCCAATCTACTAGGAATTCAATATAAGGTATCCAAACACTGAGAGATCCCTCCTTTCACTAAAATTTTCCTCCCTTAATGCCAAATGCTGTTATTAAACCTAAAAAACTGAAATAGTAAAAGCCAGATGTCACTTCAGTTATAGGTTTGGTACCACACAATTTCCACTACTAAAGTTTAATCTGCAGTTATTTACTTACCCCATCCTTTGGAAGAATGCACAATTTAAATGTAAATGCAATTTACATAGGGGAGCCAACAGTAGATATGCAGTTTCAACTGCCAATAACCATCTGCAAAGGGAAATCAACGGAACCAAAGACCAGCAGCTGTCAGGCTGAATTCCCTGCATCAATCACTATTTCCAAAGCACTTCCCTCTCACTATGACCTCACAACTACCACCTGTCTCAGAGTTAAAGTTGAAAGCAAAGGAAAGAAGAGAATTGAGGTAATTAACCAGATAATTTAGGCCAAATGAAAATAAGTCTGTAATTGCCATTAAAAAAAAGGTTTCAGTCTGAATTATCTAAAATTGTTGTCTACATCATTTGAACTAGTTAATCAATTTTCCTCTTTCTTTTGCTTGCAACAGGCAAAGTCTGTACAATATGATATTCTTATCCCTTATGTCTAGTCCATGAGCAATCACTTACATAACAACTAGGTTAGTCTTCTATGCATACTGGTATTCAATTATTATTCTGCAGTTAGTACATATAGCTCTTGATTATACATAGTACTTAAGGGAAGTAGCAAAGTAGATAAACCAAAATTCACTTATGTTTGGCTTTGGCATTCATTATATTTCCCCTTTTGTGGAAAATGTGCCTTCCTAATTATGTTTTGCTTAGGTCAATATTGAAATGAGTTAATATTCTTTGAGCTCATGCCAGCTGGGCAGTGGAGGGAGGCAGCTCAGGCTCAGGCTAGGCACTAAGGAAAAGTCAATCCAGCATTAAAAATTCACCATGGATAATCCACAAAAGAGATAATCTGGATGTAGATAATTGAGAATTGACTGTATAATTAATTAGTCAAATCCTAGAAGGGGGCAAAATAAATACCGTTCAGCTCTTCCTATGCAGAGTCATAAAATATTATCTACTCAGTTTTCTGGGTTTCATTGTAACCGTGAAAATCCAATGTTTCCTGATCCCAGCCCTGTATCTCCACCACATTCTATTATAATCTCAAGAGGTTTTGTTGGTGGTGGTGCTGTTCAGTTGTTTCAGTCAGTCCACCTCCTCATGACCCCATTTGGAGTTTTTTTGGCTCCTTTTACAGATGAGGAAACTGAGGCAAACACAGTTAAGTGATTTGCCCAGGGTCACACAGGTAGTAAGTGTTTCAGGCCAGATTTGAATTCAACAAGATGAACCTTCTTGACCCCGGGCCTGGCACTCTATTCACTGGATCCCTTAATTTAGTTTACTTGCCATTATACTGCAGAGCTTAATGAGATGCCTTATCTTTTCTTTCCTTCATTCAACAAAGATTGAGCACCTACTATGTGCAAAGCACTGCCTTAGACTACATATGAGACATAGTTCCTGCCCTTAAACAACTCACCATCTATTTGGGGAAATGACACAAAGGTAAATAACAATATGATACAGTAGATAGAATGGCCACACAGGCAGCAAGTAGCAAAACTGAATTCTAACCCAGGCAGGGCTGCTGAAGCAGCACTCTTCTTGCCCCATCCCAATGCCTATTGAGACAAGCCAAACTGAAAAGGTTTGTCCTGGAAAGTCATAGGTGATAATGTTGCATAGTTAAAGACAAAGCTATGACTATCAGGAACGATTCTATGATATCATGCAAACAACATTATAGGAAGATTACTCTGGCAAATCCTTAAGGACCAATTGGGAATGGAGTAGAGGCTAGGGGATTATTGACTGTAAAAGTTGAGATATGAGGCAGTAAGGCCTGGAGTAGGGAAGAGGGGTAATAACTCTATAGCTGGAAGGGACCTTAGAGGTCATCTCCTTCAATCCTCCCATTTTACAGATGAAGAAACTAAAATTCCAATGAGATTAAATAATTTTATTTTAGAGCCATACAAGAAGGTCATTCTAAAAGCCGAATTGGAAACCAGGTCCTCTGTAGCAGTCAGGACTCATTCCACTGTACCGTGTGGTCATCAGAATGACAAGAAAACTATGAGTTGGCAATAGAACCTCTGCTAAGATATACTTCAACGCATTCCTTTTCATGAAGTGATATTCTGCTTCTAAAAATCATCACATCTTGATGCTTAATCCCTCTCCTTTCTAGATGGAATTCATGATGCACTGAATATTAACCACACATCTGTTGCTAGAAAAGGCAAAATTAATGTCGGTTGTAAAATTCATTGACTTGTTTGGTTCCTTTATCACCTTTCTTCTAAAGAAGTTTTAAAGTATTAGTAATAATGATGATGATGATAGCTAATATTTATATAACACCTACTACATTTGAGGCATTGGGCTTAGTATTTTAAAAAAAATATTTGTCTTAGCTTCAAAGTCTCTGTTCTGAGTTAGTCTCATGATCGTTTTTAAGAGCTAACATCTGGGTTTCTTATTGATGCTATAAAAGCCAGTACTTCTTGGTCTCAGATGCACAGTTCCATAATAGCATGTTCCTATATTATTATCTATCTTTTAGACATTTATTGGAGGTAATAAGTTATCAAACGTATGGATAACTAGAAAAGAAGATTAGATGGTCATGTATTGAGAATTCAAGTCAATAGATGGATAGACTGAGCACTGCAATGGTACTCTCAAGATATTAAAAGAACAAGAAGGCTTCCAATAAACTGGGCATGTCCTCTGTGGAGACATTACAGAAAAACCTGGACATGAAGTGGTATAGGTGAGGAAGGCATGAAAGGGGAGCAGGGGAAGTGGAAGGAAGGGAACAAGCATTTATTAAGTATCTACTCTGGGCCAGGGACTGTCTTTGTAGGGATAGAAAGAGTACCGACACTGTTAAGATGACGTAGTTATCTAAGAAGGCAAACAACAGACAAACCAAAGATCTCCAACTACTAAGTTAGGATTAAACATTAGATCTGAAAGAGATCAAGGGATCCGAGATTTAGAACTGGAAGTGACCTCAGAAACCACTTAACCCAATCCCCTCATTTTACAGAAAAGGAAACTCTGGCCCAGGAAGGGGGCCTGAAATGGCTTGCCCACGGCTACATGTTGTCGTTCATCCTTCACTTTTGAAGACCAATGACATCACAGGGTAATATCTTGACTTGTTTATGAACTGAAGTGAGGCTGAGACCATGGTCGCATAGGCAACATCAGACATGGTATCTGAACCCTTTCCTCTTTGATTTGCTAGGATGCATGGCAGGAAATCACAAAAATGTTGAAGAGCCCTGCTCTAGAACACACCATGGCTACCGAAATCTCTCAAGTAGTGATAACAGGTTAATGTGTAAATACTTAATAAGTGATCACCCTCCTGAAATGGTAGTTTTTTCCTGCTTCTTAAGAGGATAGCTATAGAAGTAATGGGATTTCACTACAACGAGATGGACTGGGTTAGATGTCTTAAACTGGGTAGGTCAAATGAAATAGCAAGTATCAACAAAGTGACCAGAGTCCAATCAAAAGTTTTAAGGAGCTTTAATAGTAATTGAATTAGCAGCTGGGCTGTCTCTCATATGCCAATCAGAAAGAAAATAGAGAGCACCCCATAATCCAGAAGTACAGAATCTTTTATACCATATAGTCCCATTGTTTGGAGGTGCAAGTAAGTTGCTGAGGCAAGGGAGTTTGTGATTACAGGGCATAATGACAGAACATGAAGAAGAATGAACAATAGTTCAGGAACATCTTTAGGTAGGGGATTGTAGGGTAAGCACAGAGGGGCACAGGGCATGATGACCTGGGCACATAGGAGAAGAAAAATGAAGACCTAGATTGGTTCCCATACCCCAGGCTGGCCCATAGGCAGGTTCATTGTCTTCTAACTTGGCTGATTTCTAATTTCACAAAGTTATCACTTAACTATTTCCTGGCTACTTCATTCTTAAGTCCATGAAGTTTCTACTTGTTCCTGACCACTTCAGGACCTGTGATTTCATCAATAGATGTAGCACATAAAATTGTTCACTAGACCAGTTGTGATGGGCAGAGTGTCATTGAATACCCATTTCTAGAGCTTTTAGAAAACAAGAACGCCAACTTTTCTGAATACTTTAAAGCCTGACTGGGTTGAAGTGAGGCGAGAATAAAATAATTCCTGAGGATGCCCTACCTCCCCCCATGCCACTTATTATCATGGTACAGTGGAAAGAGTATGCTTTGGAGTCAGAGAGCATGAGTTCAAAGCCTACCTGGGTGACTTTTTAGGCATGTCATTTAACTTCTCTAGGCCTCAGGTTCCTCTCCTGTAAAATGAAAGAAGTCAGACTTGATAGTTTCTGAGGTATCCAGTTCTAAATCTATGATCCTTTTTATGAATACATATTAAAACTGCCTTTTTAGTTTCTCTAAAAATATTTTTTAAAACAGTATTTTCTTCAGTCTAAAACTCTTTCCAGATTTTCACCTTTAGGAAGAACAAAGTCAAAGGCTTTCCTTTGAATTGGAATTAAGAGTGATAATCAAACTCAACTCTTATCTAGATGGGATTATGGCCTTTCCACTCAACTGGAGTACCATGACCTACCTCTTTTGAAATTGTAGATTAAAATACTAATCACTGGAAAGCAGATTAAGGGGAAGTGATCCAGGAAGAAAACTGAGTTTAACTATTCTGAAATGTTAACCTAAAACTGTACTTTAATATGATCTTTTCCTTAATAAAGATTCCTATCAATGTTACTTAAAATTGTAGAGAACATGATGAGTTAAGAGTCACATCAAAAGGCATGGGAAACTATACCCATTTGGACATCGTTACAAGCTACAAATGGCTTGTTGTTTCAATCATGCCCAACTTTTTGGGACCTCATTTGGGGTTTCTTGGTAGAGATACTAGGGTGGTTTGGCATTTCCTTCTCCAGCTCATTTTACAGATAAGAAAACTGAGGCAAAGAGTTAAGCTGATGAGGTGTAGGCTCTGGGAAAGTAAACCTTCCCAGGGAAGACATTTGCTTGAGGTTAAGGCCTTGAGATGTGGCTCTGCCCAAGTCTTTAGCTCGCTTTGTTCCAATAGTTTCCCACCCTTGAATTGGCCTGGCCCACCATTGTCTATGGTCTCCAGGTAGCCTCCAGCAACTTCCCACCCTTGAACCACTCATTACTGGAGTCTGACCTCATCTGACTCCTCCTGAAGACCCTCCCCAAGCTCCTCCTCTGGACCACCCCTAGATTCCTCCCACAACCTTATTGTATATAGAACCCCATCTTCCCTCCATGTGGTATGAGTGCCATGAGATAGCTTAGTACAGACTTGCTCTGTGAGAGCACCTTTAAATGGCCTAGCACCCAACGTGGCGAACTTCCACCATAAAAGAAGGTTTGCAAGTAAGCCTCGAAAAACAAACAAACAAAACAGTGCAAAAAGCCTACAAAATAAGATATCTTTAGTTTTCCAGTTCCCTAGCGCTGAGAGAATTGTAAGAATTTGGCTCATATTTCCAGATAAGGCGTCTGTCTTTGTCCTCCATTCTTCAGAAGCTGAGCACGTGTGAATGTCCATGTTCTCCAACATGAGTACCTAGCTGCCTGACCTAATGGGACCTGAGAGGTCAGGCCCACAAAAACAAAACACAAAAAACACAGAAAAAAAAAACCGCACCAAAAAAAAAAACAAAACCCCACACCTCCAAGCTACTTGGAGGACAAGAAAGCAATAGGGAAAAAAAAAAGAGGCTTACGTACCTTCCAGTGCTGGCTGAAGAAGAGCTTGAGATTAGCAGTGTTCCCGGTGTCAGGGAACCATGAAAATGAAGAGGTGCCCAAAGAGGGTTAGGGCTGCCTGAGATCCCAAAATACCAACATGCCGGGTCCTGCTGAAAGAATTCCACTCAAGTCTTCTCAGCCAAGGAAAAAGTAAAGTTTATTCAAAGTTCAAGTTCATCACATGGGGTACTAGGCCATTTAAAGGTGCTCTCACAGAGCAAGTCTGTGCTAAGCTATCTCATGGCACTCTCACTGAGCAAGTCTGTGCTAAGCTATCTCATGGCAC
>CM053593.1:88481878-88608325 GCA_028646575.1 Pseudocheirus occidentalis
GACTATTGTACAATGTGAAAGTGTTTGCAGATCCTATACATGATTGTATGCTACCATGGAGGGGTGGGAGAAGGGAGGGGAGAAAATCTGAAACTCAAGTGATTCTGGAACTGAATCTTGTAAACTAAAAGTAAATAAACAAGTCAACAAATTTAAAAAAAAAAAAGAATTTGTAGTCTTACCAGACCACTAATGATAAGAGCAAATGCATGAATGTACTGTTCTACCAGGCTGATGTATACAGTTAGGGATGAGGTATAAAGCCTGTCATCTACTTGTTGCAGATGCTGGGGAAGGGATTACTTCATTTCATGGGAGGTTAGACCCTTATTGTCGCTTACTATTTTAATATTTTAGGATTTTTTAAAATCTGATTTTTATTTATATCTTTTGTTTTGTCATTATATCCATTTCCAAATGTCTTTTCCTCACCGCAGCCCCACCTCCCCAATCAAGCCATCTCTTTTTAAATTTCAAAAAAAGAGACGGTAAGGCAATTCAGCACAACTAATCAACAATTGACCAGATCTGATGGGATGTGCAGTATTCCATCTCCATAGGTCCTCCCATCTCTGCAATGATCTTGGGCTAAGGTAATTTTTTTCTCAGTTCTTTGGGGTCACACTTATAATTATGCAAGGTTTGATTTTGCTTGTTCTTTCTGTTTAATATTCTGGGAGTCTTCCTGGGCTCAGTTTTCTCTAACATAATAGAACTGAAATAAGCAATTTTTTTAAAGTTCTTTCCAGCTCTGACATTCTAGGAAGTGAGATTTTAGGACTCATTGAAATGTCGAGAAAGCAATCTCTTGGCAGGAAAGCACTGTCAAGGCAGAGAGTCTTAGTGTTGAAAGGACTCTAGGAAATCATCCAGTAGTTCTCAACCTTCCATAGGTGTTTTCCAATGGTCTTAGGCAACCCCTGTGACCCCTGTGAAAGGGTCCTTTGACCCCCAAAGGGGTTGCAACCCACAAGTTGAGAACCACTGATTTAGACCAACTTCTTGCCAAATACAGGAATGACTTTGAAAGCATATCTGCCAGGTGGTCAGTCACTAATGATATAATGAATGGTAAGTGCTTTGCAAAGTTAAGGCTCTCTTATAGAAATGTCTGTTCTTATTCAGGATATGTTTGAACACTCTACTTCTTGGGGAACTCATTTTTTCTTTTTTTGCATTTTTGGAGGGGGGGGGAGGCAGGTGTCTTGCCAAAGGTCACACAGCTAGTAAGTGTTAAGTGTCTGAGGTCCGATTTGAACTCAGATCTCCTGACTCCAGGGCCAGTGCTCTATTCACTGTGTCACCTAGCTGGCCCTTGGGGAACTCATTCTTTCATTGCCAAGTTCTGATCATTAAGTAACTTTCTGGTCATGAGCCAAAATCTGTCTCTCTAGCACTTCTTCACACTGTTTGGCGGGACACAAAGAAATAACACCAATTTCCTCTGCTACCGCACAGCCCTGTACATGCAGTCATCTTTTCTGCAGAGCAAACATCCCAAGTTCCTTTCTCAAACAAGATGGCTCCCTCACTTTCCTAATTCCCCTCTAATTTACCATAGTCTTTTAAAAAACGTGACATGTTTTGATCACACATATGTGTGGTTAACTAGGCAAGCAGATATAAAAATGGTTTGGCTGTTCTAAGAAGAGGAACAATGCCTTTAAAAGGTAGTTAGGCTCTTTTATAAACCTTTTCAAGTGGATCAGAAAGGAAACTCAGCCATACCTTCCTCTTTCGACTCTCAGCGTCTCCCTTGGCCAGTCTCCTCTCCCCAGTCTCCCACTCATTAGCTCTTTACCCCACTCCCCCAAAAACCCTAATCTTTGACTTGTATATGATGTCCATAACTCACAGCCCTTCTACTTATATCAATTAGCATAATGTTTTTATTTTACTCTGTGAAATGATTACAAAGTAACAAGGTGAATTTTTTATTTACGCATAAGAACTTCAACCACTAAAGCAGAGGCATGTTTGTAAAACTTTTACAACTGGCTCTCCAAAAAAACCCCGAAAAACCAAAACCCTCAAAAGCTACATGTTCCACACTTTTAAACCTAATCTTCATCAACAAAAAAGCCAATCAAGCCCTGATTTGTAATGTTTGCCAGTTTCTGAGGTGTTGATGCCCACACCTAAAATTTAACAATCAGTTCTAGGGAGCCACTGCTAGCTGGTTTCAGCACATTCCTGAATTCAATGTAACCAATGTTTATTAAAGGCCTACTATGCGCTGGAAATTTCTAGATGAGGAGGCTGCAAAGGCAACAATGAAGCATTTCCTGGCCTCTAGGAAGAATGCAGCTGGTATACAGAAAAGTAAATACAAAGTATACAGTATACAAAGTAACTCATTTCTTTTTTGGAGGTAGTTGGGGTTAAGTCATTTGCCCAGGGTCGGGCAGCTAAGATATGAACTCAGGTCCTCCTGACTTCAGGGCCAGCACTGTATGCACTATGGCGCCACCTAGCTGTCCTTATGCAAAGTGATTCTAAGAGGGAGATAGCACAAAGCCCTGTGAGTAAAGGATGGGGGAAGAGAGAAGGAATCAAGTCTTGTACAGGAGGGGCAGCTTGAAGCCTGCTGTAAAGAGAGTCTGTGCAGCAGAGATGAAGGCAGGCTGCATTTCGGACCCGGCAGTGTCCCTGGGCCTTTGGAGATGGAATATCTCTGGTAGAACGACAGGCCAGTTTGAAACAGAAAATATCTGAAATAAAATTCATGGGGAAAAATGAGCATATGAAATAAGACTGGAAAAGTCAGTGGGAGCTAGATTATAGAGTGCTTCCTTTCATCTCTAAATTCCTGTCATTAAAATGAGTGTTGTTCCCTTCCAGGAATCAAATACTCTCTGGGAGTGCTATCATTACCTTGCAGTTCCCTCAGTGGTGGCAAATTCTCACTCACTGAGGGTCATTTTGCATTTTGCCAAAAGACATGGAGGCAAAGGGACAGTGAAAAATAACATCAGATTTTGGGGTCCAAGAATCTGACTCTGCCATTTGTATGCCCTTAGCCAAGTCAATCCTCTTCTTTGGGGTTTCAAATTTCCCTTTTGCAAAATGAAGCAGTTTTATTTAAATGTTTCCTTAAGGTCCCTCAGAGTTCTGATTGACTTAATCTAACAATGGCCAGCCTGAGAGGACCCAGGCACCCCTTCTTCCTTTTCTCTCCCCAGCCTTTGAGGATCTCCTAGGTGTTTGTTGTTGAAGACCCCAAACCAAGCTGGCTCTTCTGCCCTTGCTTATTGTGCGGTATTCAATCATTTTCAATTGTGTCTGACTCTTTGTGACCCCATTTGGGGTTTTCTTGGCAAAGATACTGGAGTAGTTTATCACTTCCTTCTCCAGCTCATTATATAGATGAGGAAACTGAGGCAAACAGGGTTAAATGACTCACCCAGGGTCACACAGCTAGTAAGTGTCTGAGGCTGGATTTGAACTCAGGAAGTTGAGTCTTCCTGACTTCAGGCTGGGTGCTCTATCCATTGAGCTGCCCTCCCTTGCATATAATATAGGACAGCATCCAGAGGAGGATGTAAGGTGATCATGTCCCATTAACAGATCCTACCTCATAATTTGGAGAAGGGCTCTGAGATGAAGATTCCTTCATCCTTTCTTGTTGAACTTCAGCAATCCTAGATAGAAGAGATCTTTTCCCAGTGATTGGCAGGGAACAACTGCTGTAGGCCAGGGAATGGAGCCTCCCCAGGTTGACTGAGGACAGAGGGATGTGATCATTGAGCAAAGCAAACATGGTACTGACCCATAATCCCTTAAGCCAAGAAGATCCAGGAAGGGCCTGGTTGCCATGGCAATGATACATTGGCCAGTGGGAGGGAGGGGAGTATCCAGTTTGGAATCAGCCCTGACTGCCATGTAAATAAAAGTGCAGAGGGAATGTGAGGTTGAGTATCTCCCATTAGGGGCCCCATCTCAGTTTAGGGGAGGGCTCTGGAGAGATCAAGGAGGTGGATGTTGAAGGCATTCTTTCTTCCCCATATCTGAGCCATGGTCATAGGCAGACAATAGGGCAGCTTTCCAGGGCTAGAGGGGAGAAGGAAACAGTTTGGGGGTGGAGATAATCGTGAGAATATCAGGAGAGGGGAGGAGGAAAAGGAAGAACCTTGGACAGGGACAGCAGCCAGTGTCCCCAAGGAGTTAGGGCAGCATCTACAGGAGCTTGCCTGAACCCCCTTCTCTATTAGATTCATAGATTTTTAAGACCTGGAAGAGACCTTAGAGACTGTCTCATCGAAGCTCCTCGTTTTAGAGATGAAGACATTTAAGGCCAAAGGAATTGAGTGATTTGTCCAAGGTCACACAGTTAGTCGATAGCACTGCTGGGCTGATTCTCCTTACCTCTGCTCTCTCTCACTGAGGATTCCTCATTTAGCTCTGAAGGCTTCAGCTGGGAATGACACCTGTTATCTTCTCTCCTTTCTCCCTACGCCACCTTCTCGAGTTCTTCTTTGCCCTTGAACCGTTTCTCTTTCGTAATGTTTGTTTTCACTTGTCTTCAGCTTGTGGCTGTGGCGGAGATGGGGGTGAGAGCCTGCCAGTCTGGTCCATATTCTCCCATCCCAGCCATCTTTTTGTGCCTGCTCCTGGGGGCCCAGGAAATGCTGGAGAGCGAGATGGGGGACAGAGAAACAAAGCTGTATCAACTAAGACCAGAAGGCTGGCCTACTTTGTGTGTTGATGTGGGTCCCTCGGATGTAGAGAACCCTGGACAAGGGACTAGGAGTAGGAGACACAACCTGTGTCCTCAGGAAGCTGTCAGTCTGAGGGGGGAGATAGCACATGTACACAGAGGTCATGAGCAGAGAAACAAGGGCCCACTATTTATTTTTTAAAATATTTTTTCCTTTTTGTTTTATTTATTTTTTAATTAACTTATTTTTAGTTTACATCATTCATTTCCACAAAATTTTGAGTTACGAATTTTCTCCCCATCTTTCCCCTACCCACCACTCCAAAACGTCAATCCCGCTGTATGCCCCCTCCCCCAATCTGCTGTGTCCCACGTCCTCCCCCATTGCTCCTCTGACTTTCCGGTAGGGCGAGATGGATCTCCTGATCCCAGTGTCTGTATGAAGGGCCCGTTATTTAGACAATAGCTATCACAGGCAATACAGTGTGGTATAGATCAGTGATATCAAAGTCGAATAGAAATTGATCCCTGTATATTGACTTGGAAAACCACAAGTTAACATTATTTATGTTGTACTGTAGTCTACTTATTTTGTTAAACATTTCTCAATTACATTTTAAGCCTCTTGTGCAGTGAATTTGACACCTCTGGTGTAATGATCAAAGGGCTTAGCCTTAAAGTAACACCCAGGGTCAAGCCTTGTCTCTGATATAACACTGGCTTTGTGACTAGCAAGAGCTCATGTGACCTTCCTGTGCTCAAACCAACTCAACACTATAAGTTGTAGAGAAGCTTTTGATTTGAATTGTGTGGACCAAAAACCAAATGTACGTGTATGCTGTTTTAAACTTCACAAATATGTACGTGAGTTTTTGTGTATATGTATTATGTATATATGTACATATACATACACACATATCTACACATATTTGTGTGTGCGTACATATATACATACGTGCATGCACACACATATGTACATATACACACATATCTACATACACACACATATAGTATCTGAGGCAGCTATAGAGTGCCAGACCTGAAGCTGGGAAGACCTAAGTTCAAAAACGACCTCAACACTTAGTAGCTGTGTGACCCTGCACAAGTCACTAACCCTATTTGCCTCAGTTTCTTCATATGTAAAATGAGCTGGAGAAGGAAATGGCAAACCTTCCAGTATCTCTGCCAAGAAAACGCCAGATGGGGTCCTGAACACGCAGACACATCTGAACAACAACAAAATAAACACACAAATACACATACACACACATAGATATGTATACGTTTGTATATGTATGCTGTTATTCTATATATATATGCATATCTTTGTGTATATATGCACACATATACATATACATATATACATATTTTTTTTTTACTCACACACTTTAAGCTTTGCAAAGAACTTTGCATGCATTATCTCCTTACAACAACTCCAAAGTAGATGCTATTGTTACCTGCATTTGAAAGGTAAAGACACTGAGACTCAGAGGTACTCTAAGGGTTTGCCCCAAGGTCTCACCACAAGTGTTGTAGGTGTGATTAGAACTCAGATTTTCCTGTTTTTCAGCTCCTGTGTTCTCTCCCCTGGATTTGTGTGCTTAGGTGGAACCTCAGGGCAGAGGGGGCAGATTGCAGTTCTCTTGTATAGAGCACAGTAAGGGCAGGAGGGTGGGGGCGGGGACATTTTGGGGTTCAACTTTGCTCCCAGCTGACCCAGTTTCTTTACTACCATCTGGCTCATAGAGTTTCTCTCCCCATTCAGGATCCAGCTGCCAGGGGCCCCAGCTGACCATGAACAAGATGAAGAATTTCAAGCGCCGCTTCTCCCTCTCTGTGCCTCGAACAGAAACCATCGAGGAATCTCTGGCTGAATTCACTGAGCAGTTCAACCAGCTCAACAGCCGACGCAATGAAGGTAAGAGTACCAGGGTCTAGTAGTCCTGGGTTCTGATGCTGAGCGCGTTCCTCCAGGGTGGCCTAACCATAGATATCTAGAGGTCATAGACTCATAGAATGTCCCGCCAGTTGTCCCTAGTGAGTCCCTCCACAGAGGGTGAGGAGGGGCGGAACACCCCACGAGCTAGAAGAGACATTAGAAGCTACTAGTCTAGCTTTCTCACTTTACAGATGAGGAAACTGAGGCATAGAAAAGTTTAATGATTTGCCCAGGGTACCAAAGATAGTATCTTTGACAGAATTTGAACCCAAGTCAGCCTGATACCTCTCTAGTATGCCCAAGCTATTTCAATCCCAACTCATTCATGTAGCCTCCAGTCCCAAGTCCTGGGGGTATCTCTCCCATCCTGGCCTTGGTAAGGCCTTGGCTGCTCAAGGAGGGAGGAGGAGACGGCCTGGGGCAAACTAGCCTTCCCTTCTTCCCTTTCTGGGGATAGATAGGAAACTGCTAATTTTCCCCTCTTAGACCTGGCCCAAGGGCACTTGCAGCTTGGCCCTCTAGTAGGAGGGGACTTCCAGCCAGAGCCTAGCGCCATCTCCCCTACAGAGGAAGACGGGAATGGTCACAGCCAGTCCTCACCAGGGATACGCTACCGAAAGCACAACCAGCGACGCTTCTCCATGGAGGTAAGAAATGGATTTCTTACCTGGATAGATGCAGGTATAAGGTGGGCTTCGGGCTCTGGAGAATCACAGCATGGGTGTGCTTAGACCCTCACAGTAATAATCACAGTCATAACCACCATTCATCTAACACTTTAAACTTTACAAAGCCCTTAGCGCATGTTATCTCAAGTGACTCTCACTACCAACCTGGTACTATGTCATCATTCTCATTTTACAGATGAGGAGACTGAGGCTGCAAAAAGTTAAGTGATTGGCACAGGGTCACAAAGCCATTAAGTGTGTGAAGACAGATCTCAACTCAAGTCCTCCTGACTCTGCACCACCTTAATCAGTCCCAAGGGAGACCTGAGTTCAAATATGGCCTCAGACACTTAGCAGCTATGTGACTCTTGACAAGTCGCTTAACCCTGTTTGCCTCAGTTTCTTCATCTGTAAAAAGAGCTAGAGAAGCAAATGGCAAACCACTCCGGTATCTTTGCCAAGAAAACCCCAAACAGGGTCACAGAGAGTCAGACTTGACTGAACAACAGCCTATGTTCCTATATACACACAAACATATGTATGTATTTACTAACCATAATCATTGATTGTACTCTAAGGTTTACAAAAACTTTTCATTTGAGCCTCAACACATCTTTGTGAGATAGCTAATGCAAATATGACTGTCCCAATTTTTTTTATTAATGATCTGGACCTCTGAACTACAGAGAATCCCAGAGGTGGAAACACCCTCCCTGAATGCACAGGAGCAACCACTTGTAACTTATAGCTCTAGAGAGCTGCCTGAGATACTGAGAAATCCCGTGACTTGCCTAGATCTCTGTGTCACCCAGCCAGTATGTGTCAGAGGTGGGACTCGAACTCAGATCTTCTTGACTCCCAAACTAGCCCTGTACCAGCTATTCCATCTTGCCTTTCACCTTAAATATAGATATGGAGATAGGCTCAGAAGGGTTAAGTGATTTGCCCCAAGGTCACACAACAAATGTGTGTTCAGAGACAGGGATGGAACTTGGGTCCTGTGATGTCTGAGTCCAGTGCTTGCTTCCCCCAGCATGTCCTGTTGAGGTGTGTGTGTGTGTGTGTGTCCAGTGTGGGAAGCCCGCCTGGAGGGAGAGAGCTGGGGCAAAAGTCCCCCATGGCTCCCAGTTCCCTGAGAGCCTCATTTGACACACTCCTTGTATTCCCCTCCAGGATGTCAGCAAACGGCTCTCCCTGCCCATGGACATCCGCCTGCCACCCGAATTCTTACAGAAGCTTCAGCTGGAGAGCCCAGAGCTGCCCAAACCCCTCAGCAGAATGTCCCGCCGGGCATCCCTAGTGAGTCCCTACACAGAGGGTGAGGAGGGGCGGAGCACCCCACAAGACCCTGGGAAGGTCCTGCTTTCAGCCTGCATTTCTCCCTGTGGGAGAAGGCAGGGACCTTCCTTTCAGTTCTACTTTCTAATAGCAAATTCCTTTCAGGAAACTCTGGCCTTTTGCTCCACCTGCTGGTCAAAGCAAGACACAGGCAGATGGTCATCAAAACAACCTCTTAGTTTGGAAAGGCTGATCACTGAGTCCCAACTTGTGCTGATAAATATTTAACAACAGGCTCTGGGGAGGGAGATAGTATATTATTAACATTTTTTCCATCACTTTCAAAGAATCAGCAAAACCATTTACAGAATCTGCCAATTTCTGAGGTGTAAATGCTCACACTGAAAATTTAATAATCAGCTCTAGCTGGTTCAGACTGACTCCAGCTGTATAAGTCCATCCTTCTCATTTCTCAAGAAGAAAAGTGAAGCCTAGGGACTTGACCAAGATCACACATCTAGTTAATAATTGATCAGGGACTAGAAACCACACAGCCTCCTCTTAATATTGAGCTCATGCCGGCTAACTCTCTCAACCCCTGAGTCCATTGAACAGCCCAGTTTGGGGGGAGATGGTCAGGGTTGGAGGATTAGAGTGAAGAAGAGAGACCCCCAGGGTGCCTTAGCATTCAGAAGCCCTAACTATACAATGACTCCGCTGGGGGAATGTGGAAAGTGTACATTACTGACTTTGGGTTCCTCTCTCACTCTCCCTCCAGGGCAAATGAGGCAGCTCAGGCAGTTTTGAGGGAAGACCACAGACTGGCTGATAGAACATTAACCTGGGAGCTAGGTTTAGGGGAGGGTCCTTTCCCTAATGGAAGGATGACCATTATAAGGATGATTAAACGAACATACCGGAGTTTATAATCTCTTTGTTAAAATCTTTCCTTCCCTTCCATATTGTCATTTGCTGCCACCATATGATTATAATGATCATAATAATAGGGAACATTTATATAGCACTTGAATGTTTACAAAGCTTTTTACATATCCTCATAATAACCCTGGAGAGTAGGTGTTATTATGATCCCCATTTTACAGATGGGGAAACTGAGAGGGAGTAAGTCACTTGCAGATCTTCTTGACCCCAAATCTAGCACTCAGTCCCCCCAAATAACCTGGGATGACTCATTCCCTCTCCTGCTGAAGAGAGAGCATGAGGGCAGAGATGTTAGTGAGGTGGTGGAGCTTGTCTGAGGTTAGTGGGGGCACCCTGGAGAAAATCAGTGATAGCCAGGGGGTAGGGCATTCCTACAGGATGACGTCTCTCTCTCTCTCTCCCCCTTCCAGTCAGACATCGGCTTTGGGAAACTGGAAACTTATGTGAAACTGGACAAGTTAGGTGAGGTAAGAGACTGAGCCAGGCATTGAGAGGCACTGGGCAGTACTTGGAGGTCTGGGGGGCATCTTCCAGGGCATGGACTTGTCGCTAAGAAGGGGCATCACTCATTAAGGGCTGACCTTTGGGAGTCTGGCAAGGTCTCTGACAGAATCTGGAGGAGATGAGGTCTACCTTCCATGTTCATACCCAAGACTTTTATTTTTTAATTCATTTTAAAATCTGTATGAGTGTTTTTCATTTTGATATTGTCTTCACCCATGCCGTACATCCTTCTCCCAGGTAACCATCCCCTGTAACAAGGGTTGTTATGTGCATTGTTTTCCCATCTCTGCTTACTTCATTCTGCATTAGTTCATATACATTTTCCCATGCTTCTCTGTATTCATCATATGCATCATTTCTTATAGAACCATAATATTCCACCCAGTAGTATAATTTGTTTCCCCAATCACTGGGTATCCACTTTGTTTCCAGTTTTTTACTATTACAAAAAGCACTGCTATAAATATTTTGGTGTGTAGAGGGTCTTTCCTTTTGTCTCTGCTCTCCTTGTTGGGGTATATGTCTAGTGAAAGAGATATTGACTTAAAAAAAAACTTGCCCTATCTGACAACGCCTGACTTGGTGCCTGGGGCCCAGCTGGGACCCTTGTATCCTGTGGGTTTATTTTCTGAGTCCTAGATTAGAGCATGGAAAGAGAGGGCTATGAGTTCTAAGCCAATGTCATACTCCAGGCTGCTGGGCAGGAAGGGCAAGGACCTGAATGTGCCTTGGTTGTTTCCAGGGCACCTATGCCACTGTCTTCAAAGGGCGAAGCAAACTCACTGAGAACCTAGTGGCTCTGAAGGAGATCCGACTGGAGCATGAGGAGGGTGCTCCTTGCACCGCCATCCGGGAGGGTATAAGCATCACCTCCTTACCAGGGCCCCTCCTTAGACCTCCCAACCCCAGGGCATGATGCTGTGCTGCCTTGTGACATGGGAGGGACATCTGTGGTGGTGGGATAGTAAGAGTTGGCGTCATAACCCCAAAAAAAGGTGGGAGTGAGGGGGTGGTTGAGTCCTGAGACAGAGTAAGGATTCTCTAAGCCCAGGGAAGATCCCAGGGTGGCCTGGGGCCTGGAAGACCCAAATGCGCTCATCTCCCTGCAGTGTCGCTGCTGAAAAACCTGAAACACGCCAACATTGTAACCCTACATGACCTGATCCACACAGAACGATCCCTCACCCTTGTCTTTGAGTACCTGGTGAGAGAGAACTGGGGCTTGTGGGAGGGAGGAGAAAGGAGAAGAGGAGGAAGGAGGGAGGAGGGAAGGAAGGAAGGAAAGAAAAAGGGAAAGAAGGGAGAAGGCAAGGGAGGGAGGGAGGAAAGAAGAAAGAAAAGAAAGGAAGGGAGAGGAGAGAAAGAAAGAAGACAGGGAGGAAGGAAAAAGGGAAGGAGGAAAGAAGGAAAAAAGGAAGAGAGGAAGGAGGAAAAAAAGGAAGGGAGGGAGGAAGGAAGGAAGAAATTGTCTCCCTTTAGAGACCCCTGCCTCTCTCCTCTTAGGTGGCCTTGGCTGGGAGAGCCTTTAGTCTTTAGCTCTGCAGGGTCTCACATTCTCCAGACTATAGAATAAGGAGATGGGATTGAAGATGAGGCAGGGCCAGCCCCCAGCATTCCAGCGCCCTCCCCATCTAGGCCTTCCACCCTGGAGCTTGGGGTGCTAGGGTCCTTCTGGCTGTTGTTGAGTGGGTGCAAGCCGGGTGCTGTGTTCTAGGACAGCGATTTGAAGCACTACTTGGACCACTGCGGGAATCTCATGAGCATGCACAATGTCAAGGTGAGGACTCCCCCTGACCCCAGGCCCCAGGGGAAGGCAGGAAGAAGGCAGCAGCAGCCTCCAGTCAGCACTTAGCCTGACACATATAAGAGATGCACCTATAGACAAAGACTGACCTTTCTGAGTTTAAAAAAATTGGTATATTTTGCTTCAGTTTAGGTGTCAAACCCAGCACACACTGAAATGCCCCTTCCACAGAGTACATTCTCTGCAAACAGCTGGTCAATAGAGCCGTTTCACCTGATTGAATTAGTCATGTTCCCCTTTTGTAGTTTCACATCTATCAATTCGTTAATTTTCTTCATTAGACATTTATTGATGGCTTTTGTTTATTGATCCTTTCTAGACATATCTAGTTGCCCTTGTTCCACACCCAGTTATCCTTGCAACAAAGCCAGTTAAGTACAATCACGATCCTCCTGCTTTGCTTGACAGCATATGCAGCATTCTGTATCCACCGCCCCCCACCTCTTTACTCTCAGGAAGGAGCTGCCTTTCTTCATCTCTTCTCCAAGATTGGCCATTACAGTCACTCAGCCTTTGGATTCACTTCTGTTATTGCAGTCACTGTGGATGTTATTCTGGTTCCTTGGTCATCAAATCTTCCCTTAAAAGATGGACTTTTTTTTTGGAGGGGGAAAGGTAGGATAGTTGGGATTAAGTGACTTGCGCAAGGTCACACCGCTAGTAAATGTTAAGTGTCTGAGGCTGGATTTGAATTCGGGTCCTCCTGACTCCAGGGTTGATGTTGTATTCACTGCGCTACCTAGCCACCCCCTAAAAGATGGACTTTTAGAACCTAACCAACACAGTATACCAGAGCTTATAAATCCAAATGAGTGCTGTCCCTATCAGAGCCACCCCTTGGGGAAGCTCTATTTACATTCTAGCTTTGTTCTTGTTGTTTCAACTATTTGATGAACAATACTTGGAGCTGCTCATGAGCCCCAGAATAATATTTGTTGTTTAGTTGTTTCCGTCATGTCTGACTTGTGGCCCCATTTGGGGTTTTCTTAGCAAAGATACTGGAGTGGTTTACAGTTTCCTTCTCCAGCTCATTTTACAGATGAGGAAACTGAGGCAAGCAGGGTTAAGTCACTTGCCTAGGGTCACAGCTAATAAGTGTCTGAGGCCAGGAAGAAGAGTATTCTTGATTACAGGGCCTGCACTCTATCCACTGTGACACCTGGCTGCCCTACTAGTAATAGTAACTAACATTTATCTGCAGACATTTAAGGTTTGCAGAGCCGTTAGGATGCCTCCTTCTCTTCTACACCCCCCCTCCCAATCTTAGAGGTAGGTAATAGAGGGGTTAGGATGTCAATTATACACATGAAAAAATGGAAGCCAGTAGAAGCCTAAGCTCACAGCTGGTAGTTGTCAGAGGATTTGAACCCCTGTAGCCTTCCTGTCCCCAAGCACTCTTCTCATTTGCCAGGCTCTTAGAACAGGGAAAAAAAATAGTCGGTTAATTTGTAGTCATAGCTCATTTTGGACCCAAACTTTGGACACCCAATAAAGTTATCTACCTTATTCACCTTTCCTGGGTGTCTTGGGGAAATTGGGTGGTGCAGTAGGTAGCATGCTGGGTCTAGAGTCGGGAATATCTGAGTTCAAAATAGACACTAGCTGTGTGACCTTGGGTAAGTCATTTAACCTCTGCCTCAGTTTCCTTAACTGTTAAATAGAATAATAATAGCACCTAACTCCCTGGTTATCTAGAGGATCAAATGAGGTAAGATTTATAAAGGATTTGGCCCAGTGCCTGGCACACAACAGATGCTACATACACACTTATTATTATTGCTCTCATTATACCCAGCCTGGTGCTGCATGATTTTTTACTTTTTCTTTTGAGAGGAAGAAAAAAAAAAACCCTTCTTCAAAGTAGAAAGATTAGCCAGGACTGAACATATTCAAGAGAATACTCTGAAAAGGATTCCTAAGGATTTTCTAAAGAGGTTGCAGCAAGAGCCAGAACTTTGAAATAGTGTTGCAGCCTCCCAAGAGGACTCCTGTGAAAGAGGCAGCCAGGCTTGGTGGATAGATTTTTGTGTTTAGTTAGGGTTGGGTTTTTTTTTTGTTTTTTTTGTTTTTTTGGTAATCAGCTAGTCTCTTTCATTTGTAGCAGCCTTACCTTGTACATTTCCATCCATGCTCTCAGACACACGTCTGCCCCCTCCTGGTCTGATCTGGAACAGCAGCACAGTCAAGAGTCGAACTTGCAGTCAGTAAGACTCGGAAGCTTACTTGCCTGTGTGACCCTGGCAAGTCACACACCTCTTCTTGTTCTGTTTCCTCATCTACAAAATGAAGATGATGATGACCCTAATGCTTAATTTGCAGGGCTTTTGTCAGGATCAGGTAATAAGAATCATAACAGCTAGCAATTAAAGGATGCTTTAGGGTTTGCAAAGCTTGGCAGGTCTCCTGGCACACAGGTAGAACTTAACAGCCCATTACTGGATGCCTGCCAAAGCCCTTTTTGTAGGCTATCTCTTTCAGTCCTCACAAGGATCCTGGGAGCTAGGTGCTGTTATTATCCCCATTTCACAGATCAGGATACTGAAGCTGGTCAAGGTAAAGAAGCCCAGAGTCACACAGCTGGTGCCTGAGGCAGGATTCAAACTCGAGTCTTTCTGATTCTAGACCCAACAGTCTGTCTACTGTTCTCCCGAGGGCCTCAAATCAAATTATGTATAAATAGTGCTTTGCAAACCTTAAATTTCAGTATAAATGTCAGCAAGGAGGAGGAGGGTGATAGCCTACCAGGAGCTCTCCTCACCTCCACACATTCTGGCATCCCTGCTGCGGTAGCTCCCAGAGACGGCTCCCCTTCCTGGCCTTGACCACTGCAGAAAAGACCCCAGGGCCAGAGTGGGGACCCCAGGGCCAGAGGACAGATATGAGGCCAGCCAGGTTTTCCTAGGGCCTCTGTTGTGTTCCTTCTCCTCACACCCATCTATGAACACTGTATGACTCACTTTGCCCCACGAGAATGCCGAGCTTGCCAGACTGGGCTTAGAGTACTCTCCCCCTGCCTCCTCTACCCTCCTCAGGTCTTTATGTTCCAGCTGCTCCGGGGCCTCTCCTATTGCCACCGACGGAAGATCCTCCACAGGGACCTGAAGCCCCAGAACTTGCTCATCAACGAGAGGGGAGAGCTGAAACTGGCAGACTTCGGTGAGGGCAAGGAGCCAGCCAGGGTGAGGGGCAGGCCCCCCGTGGCCTTAGTCCAGGCCGGGGCCACATAGAGCCCCATCTCCTCTCCCATGTGGCAGCATGGGGGTGGGGAACTCAGGCACAGCAGAGGGCATCTCCATCGCACAGACAGTTTAGTTACACCTCTGTCCCCAGGCCTGGCCCGGGCCAAGTCAGTGCCCACCAAGACCTACTCCAATGAAGTAGTGACCCTTTGGTACCGGCCCCCTGATGTCCTGCTGGGCTCCACGGAGTATTCCACTCCCATCGACATGTGGTAAGTAAGAGGAGGAGGAAAGAAGGAGAGGGGCCTTCAGGGGTCTGGGGAGGGGAAGCCTCAATCTGTTCTGTTATCTCTATTTTAAAGATGAGGAAACTGAGGCAGACAGAAGCTAAATGACTTGGTTAGGGTCACACAGCTAGTACATGCCTAAGGCTGGATTTGAACTCAGATCTTCCTGACTCCAAGATTGTTCAACTGGCTTCCTCTGTTCTTAGAGAATGCTGGCATGTTTAGAAAATGTGACTTGCTCAAGGTCACAGTCGTCACGTGTCTGAATCCAGATTATAGAATCAACCAGAAGAGACCAACAAGGGCAACTAAATCCATATTTTTTAACATGAAAAGCTGAGACTGAGAAAGGTTGAAAGGTGTGCTCAGAGCTACACAGACAATAAGAAGCAGAGTCAGGCTCTGAATTTAAGGCCTTCCTGGTTTCAAGTCCAGCACTCCATCCACTAGGTCTGTCTCTCGCCTCATAAACTTACACACTCAATGAATCTATCAGCAAGCATTTTAAAAGCATTTGCTGTGTGTCAGGTCTCATGGGGATACAAAGAAAAGACAAAGCCAGTCCCTGCCCTCAAAGAGCTTACTGCCTAATGGAAGAGCCAGCCTACACTTGAATAAGCACATACAAGATAGTAGGATATAGAAGAGATGAATAGATGGAGGGGAAGGCACTAACACTGGGGAGAGGCGGGAGGGACCAGGGAAAGCTTTAAGGTGGCACTTAAGCTAAGTCTTAAAGAAAACCAGGGAGTCTACAAGGTCGAGAGCATTGCAGGCATGGGAGATAACCAGGGAAAGGCATCAAGATGGGACATGGAGCAGTGTGTGTGTGAGGAGCAGCTAATATAGGCAAATCATAGTGTGCGTGGAGGGGAGACGAGGATGAGAAGATTGGAAAGGTAGGGAGGGGCTGGGTTATGAGCAACTTTAAAAGCCAAACAGAGGGTTTTACACAGGGAGCCACTGAAATGTATTTGGTGGGACGGTGAGGGAGTGGGGTGGAGAGAGGGTAGCGGGGTCAGACCTGTACTTCTTGGAAAATTATTCTGGCAGTTGTATAGAGGAGTGGGCAGAGACTTGAGGCAGGGTCACTAATCAGGAGACACTGTAGAAGGAAGGTGAGGTGGGCCCACACCTGGGGGGTGAAGATTGTGTGAGTGGAGAGGAAAGAACCTATGTGGAAGTCTGTTACGGAGACAGAAATGACAAGCTTTGGCAGCTGATTTCATATATGGAGTGAGTAAGAATGAGGAGGCCGGGATAACCCTGAGGTTGTGAACCTGGGAGCCTGGGAAGATGGCGGCAGCCTCAACAGAAATGGGAACGTTTAGAGGTATGGATCTGAGTGGAATGATGATACATTCTGTTTTGGATATGTTAAGTTTGAACTCATGTTGGATAGCTAGTTGGAAATGTGTGATTTTGTTCAATTATCTCAGTTGTGTCCAACTCTGTGACCCCATTTGGGGTTTTCTTGGCAGAGATACCGTAGTGGTTTGCTGTTTCCTTCTTCAGCTCATTTTATAGATGAGGAAACTGAGGCAAATTGGGTCAAGTGACTTGCCCAGGGTCACTCAGATAATAATGGTCAGTTGATAATTCATGACTGAAGCTCAGAAAGGAAACTAGGGCTAAATATGGAGGTCTACAGGAGGAGTCATCTGCATGGAGGTCCTAATTGAATCCATGGGAGCTGATGGGATCAGCAAATGAGAAAGCAGAGAGAGAAGGGAAGAGGACTTGGGACAGGGCCTTGAGGGATACACAACAGTTAATGAGAATGACACGGATGAAGAACTAGCAGAAATAACTGACAAAGACTCAGAAGAGCCAAAGGAGAACTGAGAGAGAGGGCAGTGTCATGAAAGCCCAAAGAGGAGAGGAAATCCAGGAAGGGTGGGTGGCTGACAATGTCAGATGCTGCAGAGAGGTCACGCAGGGTGAAGTCTGAGAAGAGACCTTTAGATTTGGTAATTAAGGGTAACTTCCATCCAGAGCAAGTTCATTTGAATGATGAGAACTGAACCCAGGTTGCAGACAGTCTAGAAGAGAGTGAGAGAAGGGAAAGTGGACATGACAAGGATAGGTGGCTTTTTCAAGAAGTTTAGATGAAAAAGAGAAGAGAGATACAGGCTGATAGTTATAGGGGATGATAGGATCTTGGAAGAGTTTAGAATAGGCCTAAGAATGGGTCTCTTTGTCATCAGCATGGAAGAAGCCCAGTAAGTAAGAAGGGATTAAAGATTAGAGAAAGAATGGTTTGGTGGAAAAGATTGGAAGGGAGGAGACAGAGTGCATGAAGAAGAGTTGACTTTGGCCATGGGAAGAGTCACCTCTTCCATCAAAGGCTGGAGTAAAGGAGGAGAAGATGGGGGATGATGTCAGAGAGATGCGAGTGGAGGAGGAGGGGAGAAGATAAAGGTCTGGGAGAATGGCCTGGATTTTTTCACTAAGTATGAGGTGAGAGGGTGGAGTTAAGAGGACCCAGGGGAAGCCTGAGAAGAGAATTGGTTTAGAACAGCCGCTGTGATGAGTGAGCTATAAAAAAATTATGTTGATGGCTTATCCTCTTTACCACAGGCTGGATTTAGGAATTCGGATCCAAGATTTAGAGGTGGGGATCTTAACCCTAGTCCAAGGCTGTCATTTTACAGATGGGTGAATTGGGCAAAAAGTCATTAAAGGACTTGCCTAAAGTCACACAGCTAATAAACATCAGAAATAGACTGTAAGCCCCCTGAGGTTAGAAGCTGTATTTTAGCTAAATTCTGTATCCCCCAACTGGCCTTAAGCATTGAGCAGGAGGGAGAGGACTACGTGGAATCATGCTTGATAAAATGACTGTTGAAGGAATTATCTCTTCTCTCTAACTGCCACACAGCCCCCATCCCACAGGAATTACTTGGTTCAGTGTGGTTTATTATACAAAGGATGAACCCCATGATGGCTCCCCCGCCCTCCCCAGGGAGAAAAGTGGGCTCCATCAGGCCCAGCTCCAGTGACTTCCCTCCCTAACTGTTCCGCACAGGGGTGTGGGTTGCATCCACTATGAGATGGCCACCGGAAGGCCCATCTTCCCCGGCTCCACCGTCAAGGAAGAATTGCACCTCATCTTCCGCCTGCTCGGTGAGTGTCCTGCCTGTTATCTGCCTCTTGCCATCAGAGCGCACCTCAGCCCAGGCCTTCCATGAAGGGTTCAGTCCCCTCAAGAACTGGGGATTGTCTTTGTGAGATCTCACCTCTCAGACCTGGGTCTCCTTCTCAGCAAGATCTCTGTAGGATCAGGGGAGGGGGTCCATAGAGCTATCTATTTTCTGCCTCCTGACCTTCCAGTCCGTCTCTGCTCAGGCTGCCTCGGCCCTGCCCTCTCCCTTATGGTTCTCAATCCCCACACCTCTCTTTTCCCACCCCCCCGCCATGTCTTCTCTTTAGGGACCCCCACAGAAGAGACCTGGCCAGGAGTGACATCCCTCCCTGAGTTCCGAGGCTACAACTTTCCTCGGTACAAACCCCAGCCGCTCATCAACCACGCTCCCAGGTACCCATACAACCCAAGCCCTACCCTTCCTTCTAGATGATAGATCAACAGATAAATAGGTAACATTTATCACATGCTTCTTATGTGCCAAGGGCTGTGATAAGCATTGGGGACAGAAATATAAAAAAGCAATACAATCCTTGCTCTCAAAGAGCTTATATTCTAATGCAGGAAGATTACACAAACCCTGTGAGGTAGGTAGAAAGAGACCAGTTAAGCTGTTATGCTACAGCTGGACATTAGATCCAAGTGTCTTCATCCTCCCCGAGCACATATAACCTTTGTCAAACAAGAAGGCTTCTGCCAGAGTACAGAACCAATTGATCAGTGAGGCATATAGAGGCATACCCAGGACAGCTGCTGGCGCAGGTTCTTAAATCTGCTTTGCTAGGAAAGATGGCTGTTTAAGGGTCAACAATCTTTTTTTTAATAACGTTCACTAGTTCAGGGGAAAAGTCAGCACCCTGAACTCCAGAGAAAATACAGAGAAAATGTGGAGAAAATATAAGCAGAGAAATAAAGACCAACAGACAGGGCTCTGACTGCCTGAATCAGCTATACACTTTGCCTATCTCCCTGGAACAAGAGGGCCTTTACATATGAGCAGTTGGGGAGCTCTAAACATATAGCCACTCATAATCTTGACCAGGGAATCACAAGATTCTTCTCATAAGCAAGCCCCCAAAGCAAAATGGCAGCTCAGAGAATAAATACACTTCTCAGAGTCAGAAGACATCACAACCTTCTTGAATTAGTGCCTAATCAGAAGTTAACAAAAGGTGTGAAAGCCTTCCTATGAGCAAGCCTCCCCTAAGCAAGCTTCCCTTAATGGGTTTCCTGTGAGGACTATTAATGGGTGGGAAAATCTTAAAACCCATTAACATTACAATGCTCAATCTAAGAAATAACTTAACAGAAGTCAGCAGTCTAAAAACTGAGGTGGTGAGCTCCCCATCATTGATGGTCTTCAGACTGGATAACCCTATATTGTAGAGGGGATTCATCCCGCAAGTGGGGATAGAAGTTAATGACTTCTGAGGTGCCCTCCAACTCTGAATGGGGGATCCTAGCACCTAGGTGGATACAGATATTGTTTGAGCCTTAGGTCCTATATCCCTCTCCACTGCTGGGAAGCTATATGGTGGGTAGAGGGGGCCTCTGCCAGCTCACTGTTCCCCACCTCAACTTCTGGACATTGTCATGTTACAGGTTGGACACAGACGGCATTGACCTTCTTACCAGTCTCCTCCTGGTGAGTGGCCTCCCAACTTTGGGGTCCAAGAGTAACCGGCAAGCCAAACCTGAAACTTCAGAGAGCCTGATGGCCCTCTGGCCTTAAACACCGATTCCTTTGGGTCTCATCGTCCTCATTCCATGGACTTTCCTCCCTGTCCTCTCAGACCACCAGGATTCAGTCTTACAGGCAGTGTAGGGTAGTAGAAAGAACTCTCAATTTGTTGTGGAGGTGCCTGATCCAGCCTGCTACCACATACTGGTCTCTTGCCCCTCCAGACTTGGGCTTCCTTATTTATAAAGCACAGATACTGAACCACACGGTCTCTGAGGTCTCTTCATGCTTGGAATCCTGTGCTCCATGTCCTAGGGGTGAATTCTTTCCCAGAAAATACCTGGTCCCACCTGTTGCCTTTCTCTGGGCACATTGAGACCTTTTCACCATTGTCAGTGCTGCTCCCCAGTGGCCATCCTTCCCGGCGTTCCAGCTCCTCTCATATCTCTGACCCTTTGCTTTTCAGTATGAAGCCAAGAGCCGGATATCGGCAGAGGAAGCCCTGAGACACCCTTACTTTGGTCCCCTGGGGGAGCGTGTGCATCAACTCCCTGACAGTAAGTAGGTCTCAAGAAGTCAGCATGGCAGACTGGACTTTTGGTCAGGGAGGCTTGGGTTCAAATCCTGCCTCAGATACTTCCTAACTATGTAACCCTAAGCAAGTCATTTAACTGCTCTGTGCATCGGCTTTCTCATCTCTTAACAAAAAACATGTCAGACTCAGTGTCCTTTTGGCTTTAGAGTCATCATCCTATAAGGACCGACAGGGCTCTATGTCAGGAGTCCTAGTGTTATCGTGGAAAAAGCAACGGACCGGAAGCCAAAAGTTTAGTTCATTCTGTCACTAACTATGGAACCTCCAGCAAGTCACTGGGCCTCAGTTTCTCTGATTGTAAAGCATAAGGAATAGACTCTGATTGTCTGATGTCCTTTCTCTTTAAAAAAAAATTCTTATTTCTAATGATTAGCTAATCAACAAGTGTTTATTCAATTCCTACTATGTGCCAGACATTGTCCTAAACCCTGATACTGATTGATGCCTTTTGTTCTTCACATTGCATTCACTTTCAAATAAAATCCCTGTTCTCCTCCCCTGCAATCCATCCTTTGTAAACAAACACTTTAAAAAAAAAAAAAAGAAAGAAAGAAAAAATGCAGGTCAACATGTCTTAACCAGTGCGTTTCAGTATATGAAAATGCCATACCTGTAGACCCTCATCTCTGTAAGGAAGGGAAGAAAGTGTATTTTTTTCAACCTTTCTCCAGGGTCAGCCTTCATCACAATGACATATTCTTCAGTTTCCTTTGTTTTGTTTTGGGAGGAGGAGGAAGGTGAAGTCTGGAGAAATCTGCCCTGGGTTTTCCTAGGGAATCCCTGCACCCAGCTGGAGTTCTCCAACTTCTTTTTGGGTGTGCTAACCACACAATTTTCCCTGCCACTGAAAAATGACAACCCCTGTACATTTAAACTGACAGCTTTATGGGAGAGCCTGACTGATATGACATTCCTTTTAACAAGGGCAGACTTTTTTGTTCAGGTCTTTGTGAGTTCTAGGTCATTTAAGACAAGTAGCCACGTGTGCAGTAGGTGATTTTGCTTGGTTTTGCCAATTTGACTCTTGCCATTCTATAGGAGTGGCTGTACAAGAAAAATGTAATTAAGCTAAACTGTAAAGTTTCTTTTAGCTGGGATCGCCATATATCCAAAGTTCTGAAGGGCATCTTTGGACAAGTATTGCCTTATAGGGGCACCAAAGGGCTTGGCTGGGGTAGGGGGGAGGTACTGGGAGGCTGATCAGCTTGCCCAGGGACCCACCGTGTGTTAGAGGTCAGACTTGAAGCTGGATCTCCCTGTATCTGAACCCAGCTCTCTGGTCCCTACACTATACCCGCCCTCTTCTCTGTACTTTTTCATTTTTATTCATTATGAATTTAACTTTAAACAGTAATAAAAACAATTTACTTACACTTGAAACTCTTTGAAATTTAAAAAATGACCATAATCCTACAAATCTGTCACAACTTCTCAAGTCCTTTCTCCTATCTTCTCTCTTTCTATTGTCTCTTTCTTTTCCCCTAAAGTTCATCTCTCTTCCTTTTCTGTAGCTGGTGTATGTGCTCACCAGTTTTGTGTTCTTCATTTACTATTTTTTCTATATAAATCTTTCCGTATTACTGGGTTGTTGTTTTTGGGGGGAATCGGGGTTAAGTGACTTGCCTACGGTCACACCACCAGCAAGTATCTAAGACCGGATTTGAACTCAGGTCCTCCTGACTTCAGGGCTGGTGCTCTATCCACTGTGCCACCTAACTTCCCCACCATATTTATTTATATTTTTCCAAGCAGTCATTCTTTGTCAAGTTTGAGTTCAGCCTTCACTTTCCAAGAGGAATCACACATAGCTCACATTGTCATTCACCTTTCTCTCCCCCCACCCACAAAGCCCTTTACACTAAGACCCTGGATGTGGGCAGGACCATCTCTGGTCCTGTGAGACAGACCACTTGTGCCCTGCTCTTCTGTGCCCTGGCTTCTTGTCACCTTCTCTCCAGCCACTGGAGCTTGACCAGCCTGGGCCTGGCTGATGAAGATTCCTTAAAGGTGGTTGCCCCATTTCTAACCTGGCCAGCCAACCTGGGAGACGAGGCAGAGGGATATGCTGGGATACTTTCATCAGTGAGCACAGGCATCCCCTCATCCCTTCCTCTCCCTCAACTTCACTGTCATCATTTGCAAAATGAAAGAGACCAGATCTCAAAAGGCAAATCTAGTCCTAGATGTGTGAAACAATGAACTGTATACATGATTAATTGAGTGAAGGGTGAGGCAGAGAACCCCAATTGGTGTAGGAGGGGCTGGAGGTAGAAACAAACTTAGGTGCTCACTGAAAGCTGAGCTAGGGATGTTTTCTGGTCTGGCCAGCTTTGTGAGACTGACCACCTGTACTCTAGGCAGCTAGGTGGTGCCATAGAGCACCTGGAAGCAGAAAGACATGAGTTCAAATCCTGCCTCAGACACTAGCTGTGTGACCGTGGGCAAGTTGCTTAATCTCTGTTTGCTTCAGTTTCTTCATCAGTAAAACAGGCATAATAGTGGCACCTACTTACCTATCAGGATTGTTGTGAGGTTTAGATAAGATATTCGCAAAATTACTCAGTGCACTGCCTGGCATACAGTAAGTGCTGCATAAATACTAATTGTCTTCCCTCTCTTCTTGTTTTTCCCATCCCTCTTCTGTCTCTTGTCACCTCACAGCTGCCTCCATCTTTTCTCTGAAGGAAATCCAGCTCCAGAAGGATCCAGGTTACCGGGGCCTCTCCTTCCAGCATTCAGGTAATGTACCTTATTCCTCTCCCACATCTGCTCCCCACTGGGGAGGCACTTGATATCCCATGATAAGTTTCAGTCAATGCCTAGTCCTCTGGGAATACCCTGTCTGGAGGAAGAACGGACCCTATGTGGGTTCTGCATCCATCTACTGGCAACTCAGAGTCTCCTAAACAGCAGCACGTCTCAGGTCAAAAGGCTTGGTTTACCTCATGTCCTTTCCCAACTCCTTCCTCTCTTTCCACATGCTCATTCTTTCCTCGGTTTCTCTTTGTGCTAGACACTAAATTGAGTTCTCCTCCCCCAACAGAGTGAACCCCAGCCTGTAGGGCTCCCACTTTGATAGTGTCTAAGAAGGATACAGCGAGGCATCTCTGTCAGTAAATGCACTAGAGCCCCTCTGGATTGCTGGGTTGGGAGACCAGCTTTGGAGGAAATCACATGGTCTTGAGACTTTCTTGGTAGTTTGATCTCCTAAGCCCTCTGGAGAGGTCAATGCCCTTGGGTGGATTCTGGAGCAAATTATCTTCCCTCCTGCTCCTTCATTAACAAAGATCCAATTTGCTGTCAATACCCCTTATCCCAGGACCTGGGTTCTTATTCTGAGAAGGAAGTTTTCACGTTCCTGGCTGATTTCACCCTCTCTTTCTCTCCCTGTTCTGTCTTTTAGGCCGTGGGAAGAACCGAAGGCAAAGCATCTTCTGAGCTAGATGTCCCTATCCCCATACCACCGGCCATGAACGTGATGAGACACACCCAGCACACCTGGGGGGGCTGGGGTTGGGGGCCTAGAGTTGCCCAGAGAGGACTGAGGGCCCCAGAAGGATGGGAGGAAAGTACATTAGCCCGTAGGCTGCTGGTGTGTCCCCTCCCCTTTCTCTCAAAAAAACCTGTCCTGGGAGCTCTGAGACCTGGCTCCACCTCCAGCTCCTTCTCCCCAGGCCCTGGGGCTTGAGCACCATGGTTTGTAAGGCCATCTTCAGGGTGGGTAACCCAAGCTCCAGTCTGGAAGGCCAAGCTAGGAAATGAGACAAGAAAGGATGTGTCAGGATTCTTCCATCTGTGCTCGGGCTGGGGGAGGATGGAGCATCCCAGCTGGAGCATTGGCTGGCCCATATTCCCCACCTCTCCTGGGTTGGAGGCTCCTCTCTAACCAGGCAGATTTGGGCTCATACCCTTGATGCAGGCAGGGCCAACTGTATACACACCCCTGCTGGCTCATTGGCACCTTTCTTACCAGCCTCTGTGAGAGGCACAGAATGGCTCCCCTTAATCCCTGACAGCTTTTTTTTTCCTTTTATCCCCTACAGTTAAAGGAAGGGGTGTTATAATCTCCCCAGGACCCTAAAATCCTGGGCACTTGTCTCTGTGCCAAAGGTCCTTGTTTCCCAACCCCCACCAGCTTCTCTCTCCAGCCTGGAGGGGAGCTGGTATCCCCAGCCATGACAGGAGGGTTTCAGTGCCTGGGTATCCCTAAATCCCTTGTCCTCCCTGTCCCATCTCTCCCCTCCACCGAGTTCTGTTGACTGCCTCCAAGGCTGTTTGCTTCCCCCTCTTCTTTTATCCCTGTTACCCTGACCAGGTACAGTGCCCAGCAGCCTCCACTGGATGGCACTTCCCTCTAATACCAAATATAGCAAGAAGCTGGCCGGGTAGTGCCTGTTTCTTCCTGCCCACTCCACCCCAGCCCCACTCAGTTTGAATGGAACTTTAAACTGAAGGGTGGGAGAGAGTTTATTGTTCCCAGGAGGCCTTCTACTTCCACTGGCCCTATCCCCTGTGGGCCATCTTTCACCTTCCTTTCTCAACAGCCCTATTTTGGCATCAGAGTATGAGTGTCTGATCCTACCTGTTCCCTACCCCATGTCTGCTGACAGGGGTCAGGGCAGGAAGAAACCAGGTTAATCCTGGTCTCTGTGTTCACTGGAGCCAGGGTCCCTTCTGGGCCATCACCACTCATTAGTTCATTCTATCCTATAATATCTGGTCTTTCTCCACCTGGCCATAGTACCAAGCCAACTCTGGGCACAGTGCTGTGTGTAAGCCCGTCAGTGTACAGTGTCATCAGTGTACAAGTCTGCCCCAGGGGATGGTCAAGGACAAGAGCAGCCACGGTGCCAGTACAAAAGCCACAGTCATGGGAAGGAGAAGGATTTCCCTGACTTTGTGTCTGTGAAGAGTTCCTTCCACACCTTCCTGCCACTAATGCCAATTATTTCCCCCCAAGAGCCACCTAATCTGGGAACACTTTTTTAGAAGGTGTAGATAGACCTTGTGCTAGGGATGCACTATCTTCCTCTCCCCCACCCCATTTCCCCAGTCCAAGTGTTTAATTCTCTGCACCCCTAATTGCAGGGACATTTTATGTCATCCCACCTCTGTGCCACATGAGATATTGAGAACTGCCCTCCATATCCCTGAATTCCCATCACCAACCCCCGGGCTCCACCAAAGGACCAACCCTTTTGAGCCATGTTTCTCCTGCCTTGCTTCTCCCCAGAGAGAGGACCTGGGGGGTTACCCCTTACCTCCGCCTCCCTCAACTGTACTGTGAACGTCCTGTCTCCTGTGACTCAGTGCAAAGACAGATAATCTATTTAACTCATCTAGTACAAAAAGAAGCTAATGATCCCTTGAAGATGGGGTGATTTTTTTTTAGCAGGTTGATTCCAAAGACAGGGAAAAGGTATGTGAGCATGAAGAGCGTGGGTGGGTGTCAGGGTCTATGCTGACATTGTTATCTTTTTTTAATTTAATGAAGAGAGTTTGATTTTTGTTCCCTGACACCTTGACCTGATGTATTGTGAATGCAACCAAGCAAAGGGCCAGAAATAAATCATCAAGTCTGAAGCGGGTGTGATGGTTTGGGAAGGCAAAAAGCAACAGGTTCTGGGTCACTGCCCATTGTATAAAGGCCATTCATTGAGTAGCAATTATGAGTAAAGATTGAGTTAGGACAGACCCTGGAAAAATGGCACACAAGGGAGGTTAAATGATTTACTCAACGTCATAAGTGTCAGAGCTGGGGTTTGAACCCACATCCTCAAGACACCAGAAACTGATGCTCCTTCCATTATAGCACAATGCCTCTCCTCCAGATATCTCGAATTCACTTTTCTGTTTACATATAGTCTATGAACAAATGTTTATTAAGTTTCTACTGTATACAGGACTGTCTACTAGATACTGGGGATAGAAGGACAGAAATTAAACAGTGCCTGCCTTCATGGAGTTTACATTCTACTCAGGAAGAAAGAACACAAATAAATACAGGGGGATGTGAGATGAGAGAACATGAATAACTGAAGAGATGTGACACCCCCATTGAACTTCGAAGGATCAGAGCTAGAAGGTACTTTAAAGGTCACCTAGCCCAACCCCTTCATCTTGCAGGTTGGGAAGTTTTGACCTAAAGAATAACTTGCCTCAGGTCATAAAGGTAATAAATGGCCGAACTGGAATTTGAACTGAAAGTCCCTGGCTTCAAACCCAGTGTTCTTTCCACTGCCCCAATGTTCCCTCCTTGGTAGATGAGAATTCTGAGGAAAGGAGGAGGGAGGAACTGTGTTTAATTAAGCAAAAACCCAGAGGAAGTAAATGGAGTGTTTAGTTTGGGAAATGAATCCAATTTGGTCAGAATATCACCTGAGAAGGAAATTGTTAAATGAAGCTAGAAAGGAAGGCTAAAGCCAGGTTATAGAGCCTTCTAAACCAAGCAAAAGACATTGTAGTTTATCCAAGGGGTGATGGGCACAGAATGTATTTAAGCTGATGTGATTGAGATGGTCACGCCTTAGGAAAGTCACTGTGGCAGGTATAAGGAGAGGAGGAAGAAGGAAGAGCCTCAGTCAGGGAAGGTATTACATGGTCTTGAGAGCTCAGAGCTCATAGATCCCCACTCCAAGGGGTCTTCCAGCTTTGACTTGAAGACCTCTAGTGAAGGGGAAATACTCCACTTCCTGAGGCAGTTCATTCCACCTTTGCATGATTCTATAATTATTCACAAGTAGGTTTGTTGTTTTTTTCCCCTTGCAAAAACTCTAGATTTGCACCTTTGTGGTTTCCACCCTTTGTTACTAATTATTCCCTCTGGGGCTTAAATAGAACAATATTAATCTCCTTTCCAGGTTTTGTGGCTTATTCAAATGTTTGGAAATAGTTATCAAGTCCTTGCTGTGTCTTAATTAGGAATGTCCCCAGTCAAAAGAATTATAGCCAAACAAGAGACAGAGGTTCTCAGGAGATAAAAGGGACAATTTTGATTACATAAAGTTTTTAAAATAATTGCACAAACAAAGTCAATACAGCTAAATTAGAAGAGAAGCAAGAAACTGGGTGGAAAATCTTTGCCATAAGTTTCTCCGATAAAGGTCTTATTTCTACAATATATAGGGAACTGAGTCAAATTTATAAGAATAAGAGCCATTCCGCAATCAATAAATGGTTTTTAGAGGAAGAAATTCAAACTATTGATGTCCACATTTAAAAAAATGCTCTAAATCACTAATTAAAGAAATGTGAATTGAAACAATTCTGAGGTACCACCTCACACCTAGTAGATTAGCTGTTAAAAAAAAAAAAAGAAAATGACCAATGCCTTCCTGTGATCTTCAAATGGCATGAATTTGAGGCCCTTCCCAGTCTTCATCATCCTCCTCTGTATGTACCCTAGTTCATCCAAAACATCCTAAAACATGAAAACCAGAACAGAACACAATATAGATATGATTATGACCTAGGAATTGTAAAGACTATTATTTCCCTAGCCCTGGAAACTACATCTCAATGGAGCCCAACACTAAATTAGCTTTCTTCACTACCATTACACACCACTGAGTCATATTGAATTTGTAATCCATTAAAAAAAGAGATAACATCTTTTCAGCTGAATCATGATGTCTAGCCATGCCTCTGCAATATTGCGTTTGAGAAACTGATTTTTTTAACTGAAATGCAAGATTTTAAAATTTTAATTTGTTAGACTTAGCCCAATGTAAATATCATTTTGAATTGTGATCCTGTCATTAAGAGTGTTGACTATCAACTACAAATCTGAAAGGACTGCCATCTATGCCCTTATCTAAGTTACTGATAAAAATATTAAACAACACAGGACTGAGCAAAGACCCCTGAGTCAAATCATTCAACAGTTAAGTCAATAAGTATTTATTAGACATCTGCCATGTCCCAAGCATTTTGGCGATACAAAGAAAAGTGGGGGGAAATGTCCTCGAGTAGTTCACAGAATAATGGAGAGCTTAGGAAAACCTAAAGAGAAGGCAGTATCAAGGAGAAGAATGGACACTCAAAGGCTACAGAGAGGTCAAAAAGGATAAGGATCTACAAAGGGCCATTATATTTGGGGATGAAGTCATTGGTAACTGGAGAGAGCAGTTTCAATTGGATTATGAGGTTGGAAGCCAGATTGCAGAGAGTTAAATTGAGAGGAGAGGAAGTGGATGGATCCTTCACGAGGAGTTTAGCCACAAAAGAAACAAGAGAAAGATGTTAGCAAGCATGGATGGATGGATCAAGTGCATGGTTTTTGAGGATGAGGGAGGCATGGGGATGCTTGTAGGCATTAGGGAAGCAGCCAGCACTCAGGGAGAGACTGAAGATAAGTGGGAGAGTGAGGAGGATAAAGGAGCCAATCTGCTGGAGAAGATCATCTTTTCTGCAAGAATGAAATAGTCCAGAGGAGAAGTAATGAAGGTCCAACCTAGGGTGAGCCATGTAAGTAGGGTGAAAGGAACATAGTTGAGAGATGTGAAACTAGAAATCAACAGGACTTGGGAGTGAAAGGATATAGTCACAGGTGACTTTGAGTCGGGTCATGAATCTTGGTGACTAAGGGGACGTGTCCTCAACAGCAATGGAAGAGGGGTGAGATGTAAGCTCCTTTCCTATAACCAGTGCTTTGAATATAGTAAGTGCTTAATAAATGCTTCTCGATTTGGAAAAAAAATTAAGAGATAAGTAGATTGCATTAAGAGATAAGGAGAGGTCCAGGCAAAGTACTAAAAGATATTTGAGGGGAGAAAGAAATCACTTTCATGTAGGAGAAGGGAAACAAGGAAACTGAGAAGGTGGTGTCTCAAAGAAAGGGAGGGACTGTGTTTTTTTAAGGGAGCTGAAGAATGTGAAGTTGGGAAGGAGTGTGATCCATTCCAGAAATGGAGGATGCTGGGAATACATGCGCAGAGATGGGAGTAGTAGTTGGTGGCAGTGGTAGTAATAGAAGGATGGCTAGTAGTAGTGGTGGCAGTGGTGGTAGTTGTCATAGTAGTAGTAGTAGTAGCAGTGGCGGTGGTGGTGGTGATAATGATGGTAATAACTAGCATTTTTATGGTGCTTTAACGTTTGCAAAGCACTTCCCAGTATTTATATTATCTTATCCCCAGACCACCTGAGGAAGTTGGTACAATTATTTTTCCCACTGGATGAGGAATCTTATGAAGAAACTGAAAAGACAAGTTAATTGTGCCACGAAGTTCAGTATCTGAGGCCAGATTTGACCTCAGGTCTTCCAGACTCCAAGTCCAGCACTCAGTCCAGTGGGCAGGTATATAACACGAATGAGGGGGAGGTTTAAGGAAAGACTGGAAGAGCAGGCTGGATGTTGGGCTAAGGACTTTGTGTTTCATCCTAATATCTATCTTTTCTAGAGTTAAAAAGTGACTGTGAGGGGCAGCGAGGTGGTGTAGTGAATAGAGCACCGGCCCTGGAGTCAGGAGACCTGAGTACAAATTCAGCCTCAGACACTTAACACAAAACTAGCTGTGTGAGCTTGAGCAAGTGCCCTACTTTCCCCCTCCAAAAAGCAAAAAAAAAAAAATGACCATGATGTTCAGACACATGTGCAGAGGCTGGGTTGGAGGGAGGAGAGATTTGATGCAGGAGTTGATTTCAATTGTTACATCAAAATAGCCTCATAAAGGGCATTGAGTGGTGGAGGGAGGGGGGAACAGCCTCACTCGAACAAGGCTGGGGACTGGACCCATGATTTCACTTATACAGAGAACCCCCAGAGTAGGAAATTCCTCTGCCTACAAAAGACAGCTCCTTCTTTGACTCAGAATCTCTGAGTATTGCCTAGAATACTGAGGTCTTCTTGGCCCTCTGTCTCCTACATTATCTTACCCTTCTCTGAGATTGGGAAGGGGTGAGGAATCATAATTTAACCACCAGCTCTCCAGGAAAAATGTATACAGGACACAGTTTTCCATTTAGTCTGCATTATTAATATTTTCTTCATTACTTTCTTAAGTATAGATAATTAATAAAACAATAAATCAAGCCCTGATTGGAACTGGCTCCAGCACACCCTTAGTGGAAGGTACTATCAGGTAATGTGTCTTAGGCCTCAGACTCCTGCTTATGACCCTGGAAAAATGCTAATGGGCTCTAAATGTATACACCACTGTGCCCTGGGGAGTTCCTTGCAAGGCAGTGGGTGCTTGAGCCTAGCCCTGCTGTGTTGCTTCATCAAGGAAGCTCACATCAGCTGGAGAAAGGGCAAGATTAGTAATTCAAGGTACCTGGGCTCAGGTCTCAGCATACTGGCCCAGCTCTGCAATCCTTTCCTAAGCCTCATGTCCTTTCCTGCCCCAGAATCTCTTCCACATATAACCATCCATCCTCTTATTGCCATAAGCTAAGGCTTCACCTAAGAAGACATAATATAACAATCATAATATAATAGCTAGCTTTGCATATTGCTTACTCTGTAATTACTTTATAATTATTATTTCATTTGATCCTTACAACAACCCCAGGAGATAAGTGCTGCTATCATCCCCGTTTTTCAGATGAGGAAACTGAGGCAAACGGGTTAAGTGACTCGCCCAGGGTGACACAACTAGCAAGTGTCTGGGAATAGATATGAACGTGGGTTTTTCTGACTCCAGGCTTGGTGCTCTATCCACAGTACCACCTATCTGGTGAAAGCTCATAAATGACAAGGGATAAGATCACTGATGTGACTGCCCAGATGTGGGTCATGTAACTATGCCTTTCTCACAGCTTCATGAAGAAGGAAGGCCCTTCGTTCGTGTGTGCATTGTTTTCACAAAGATTTTGAAAAGACGAGAAAGTAGGCTATCAATATTAACTCAGTTGCCTTTATCTGGTGATGATGATGTCACAGATTTTCCCAAACGCTTGACATCTGTTTCTCTTTCAGGTATCTTAAGAATTAATATCTCCAATATCTGAAAAATTGTTACTTTCAAGACAGACCTCCTCTGTGTCCTCTGTACTTGGTCCAATGTCTTGTTTTCTTATCAACAACCATTTCTGTTCCTCATGCAGATCCACATGGGTCTGAGTTGTTAGAACCTGAATGTGGTGACTCCACTATCATTGATGGAGAAGAGATGTTGTTATAAATATCTTTACAGATCTTTGCCATTTTTCATCCATTGTCTACCTTCTAGGTGCATATAACTATGTAGAAACAAGATCTGTGGAGGATTGGAGATCACCTTAGATGGAAGGTACTAAGATTAAGGTATGAGAAACAATTCTTGAAGAAGGTGTAATTTTAGTTGTAGCTGAGACTCAAAGGAAGCCAGGGCATCTATGAGACAAAGATAAGGGAGAATTCTAGGAATGGAGAAGAGCTGGTAAAAATGGTTAGAGTTTGGACACAGAGGAGAGGAGGAGACCATTGTCATTGGATCACAGAGTACATAGGGGGTGAATAAGGTGGAAGAAGACTGAAAAGGCAAGAAGAAGCCAAGTTAGCCAAATAGAAGGTTTTATACTTCATCCTAGCAAAAATAGGGAACTACTATTGAATGGGGGTGGGGAAGGAGCATGGTCAGACCTGCACTTGGGGAAGATCACTTTGATAGCTGAATGGAGAACAGACAGAAATGGGAAGAAATTTAAGTCAGGGAGACTGACCTGCTGGCTATCGCAGTAGTCCCTGAATGAGGTGGTGAGGGTACTAGGGCAGTGGTAACATCAGGAGAGAGAAGGGGGTATATGTGAAAGATGTTACAAAAATAAAATCAACAGAACTTGGCAATAGGTTGCATATGTAAGAGAATGGAGAACTGTGAATGACACCTAGGTTTCAGACCCTAGTGACTGGGATGGTGGTGGTACTCTTGGCAGTAATTGGGAAGTTATTAAGAGAAAAGGTTTTGGGGGCAGAGCCAAGATGGCAAAGTAAAAGCAGGAACTTGGCTGAGCACCCACTCCAACCACCACCAATACCTGTAAAATATGACTAAACAAATTTTAGAGCTACAGAACCCACAAAGTGACAGAGAGAAATCTCCCACTGAAGGCAGCCTGGCAGGCTGACAGGAAGGGTCTATCACACCAAGCTGGGAGCCTAACACAGTCTCTCATGAGCCATGCAGTTCCAGACCCAGGGTGGCCCCAACCAGCAGCACAGACTGGCCATAGCAGACTTCAGGAGAGTGAATCACCAGCAGCTGTGGCAGTTTCCAGACTTCTCAACCCATAAATGCCAAAAAGAAAGTAAAAGGTTAGTGGGGAACTGTTGGAAGCTGATGACAGAAGAGCACAGTCCTACTGCTGCCCTGGGGCAAGAGGTAGCAGAGGTGCTGCAGCTCCTGCTGCATGGCTGCCTCCAGAGCTCCTGGCCTGCAGATCATAGGAGGACCAAGCAACCATTCAAAGGGTAATCACTCTTGCTTTGACTTGCTTGGATCTGGATTGTGGTCTTAGGTGGTGGTCCTGGGGTGAGAAATGCCTGTGTGCCAGAGCTTGTGGTGGCTGTAGAGAGGGTGCCCTACTCAGACCTGTGAGATTTGCAAAAAGCCCAACAATTTGGGACACAGCACTCTCCGCTCTGGAAACAGTTCTACCATGGCAAAGAGTTCAAAAGTCAAGTAATTGGCTAGCAAGATGAACAAGCAGAAGAAGCACAATCAGACCATAGAATCCTTTTTTGGGGACAAAAAGGATCAAAACATGGAACCAGAAGAAGTCAACAAAGGCAAAACTCCTGCATCAAAAGCTTCCAAGAAAAATGTGAACTGGTTACAGGCCATGGAGGAGCTCTAGAAGGATTTTGAAAATAAATAAGAGAAGTGGAGAAAAAATTTGGAAGAGAAATGAGAATGATGCAAGAAAATCATGAAAAGTGATTCAATAACTTTCTAAAGGAAACCCAAAAAAATACTAAAAAAAAAAAAATAACACCTTAAAAAATAAACTAACTCAAATGGCCAAAGAGGCCCAAAAAGCCAATGAGAAGAATGCCTTAAAAAGCCAAATCGCCCAGATAGAAAAGAATTTCAAAAACTCACTGAAGAGAATAATTCCTTCAAAATTAGATTGGAGCAAATGGAAGCTAATGACTTTGTGAGAAATTAAGATACTATAAAACAGATCCAAACAAATGAAAAAAAAAAAGCAATGTGAAATATCTCATTGGAAAAACCACTGACCTGGAAAATAGATCCAGGAGAGATCATTTAAAAATTATTGAATTATCTGAAAGCCATGATCAGAAAAAGAGCCTAGAAATCATCCTTCAAGAAATTCTCAAGGATAATTGCCCTGATATTCTAGAAACAGAGGGCAAACTAGAAATTGAAAAAATTCACCAATCGTGTCTTGAAAAAGATCCCCAAAAGAAAAAATCTCTGAGGAATAGCATAGCCAAATTCCAGAGTTCCCAGGTCAAGGAGAAAATATTACAAGCTGTCAGGAAGAAACAATTTTAAGTATTGTGGAAACATGATCAGGATAACACAAGATCTAGTTTCTTCTACATTAAGGGATCAAAGAGCTTGGAATATGATATTCCAGAGGTCAAAGGAGCTAGGATTAAAACCAAGAATCACCTACCCAGAAAAACTGAGTATAATACTTCAGGGGAAAATAGGAAGAGATAATATCTAAAAAATAAAATTAAGAGGTGAGAGAGGAATATAATGAGAGAAGGAGAAAGGGAGAGATAGAATATGGTAAATTATCTCAAAAGAGGCAAGAGAAAACTGTTAAAATGGAGAGGAAGAGCAGGAAGGTGAAAGGGAATGTGTCAACCTTACTCTCATTGAATTTGGCTTAAGGAGGGAATAACATACACACTCATTTGGGTATCTCACCCTACAGGAAAGTAGGATACAGGAAGGAGATAAGAGGGGGGATGATAGAAGGAAGGGCAGATTGGGGAAAGGGTAGTTAGAAGCACATACTTTTGAAAAGGGACAGAGTCAAAAGTAGAAAATAGAATAAGTGGGGGAAGGGATAGGTTGGAAGGAAATATAGTTAATCTTTCACAATATAATTACTATGGAAATGTTTTACATAACTACACATAAACAACCTATATAGAATTCCTTATCTTCCCAGTGGGGGTGAGTGAGGAGGGAAGAAAGGAAAGAATCTGGAAATCGAGTGTTTTTTTTAATGTTTTAAAAATTGTTTTTTACATGCAACTGGGAAATAAGATAAACAGACACTGGGGTATAGAAATCCATCTTGCCCTACTAGAAAGTTAGAGGTGAAATGGAGGAGGATATAAGAGAAAGCAGATTGGGGGAAGAGGCATTCAGTAGGCTCACTATCTTGGGGTGGGAGTAGGGGAAAGACAGGAAGAAAATTTGTAACTCTAAATCTTGTGGAAATGAATGTTGAAAACTAAAAATAAATTTAAAAAAACTCCAGAGACTATGCTTAAAGGAAAAAAAACAGAAAAGATTTTACATAGAAAGATGAGCTAAGCTTGGCATGTGCTGAGTTAAAGATGTCTATAAGGCATCCAGTGTAAGATGTTCAATAGGCAGTTAGAGATGCAAGACTAGGGATCAAGAGAGAGGGCTTAACAAATGCAACTGAAAATCATCTTCTAATGATGATAATTAAATCTTTGGGAATTGATGGGATCACTAAGATAAATAGTACAGAAGAGTGAGAACATGCTGACTACTGGGAGGATCAGGGAAGGCTTCATAGAGGAGATGGCAACTGCTCTTGTTTGTCCTTCCTTCTTGAATCACTCTGGTTTTCATAAAATGGTGACAACTGACATGAGCCTTGAAGAAAAACAAAAGATTCTGAAAGTTGGAAATAATGAAGAATAGTATTTTCTACACATTTGAGGGGATCTGTACAGTGCATGAAGGTGGGAGACAGAGTACAGCCACGACTTCTTCAGTGTCTCTGATGAAACCATAAAGGACATGCTTGTCAAGTCTGCAGATAAAGCAAAACAGGAAAGAATATCTACCACGTTGAATGATAGAAAAAGGATCTAAAAATTTTTTCAGCAGTTTAGAAAGATGAGAAGGACCTAATAAAATGAAATTTAACAAGGATGAATGTAAATTTTTACACTTAGGTTAAAAAAATCAATTTCAGCTATTGATGTTATTGTCTTTGTCTTATTGTTGGTTCATAACAATAGGAATCAGTGGGGTGACATGAAAGCCAAGAAAGGAATCTATTTATCCCATGCTGCACTAAGAAAGGCAGTGTGTATAAAATATGGAAGCTGATAGTTCCACTGGACCTCTGACTTGGTAAAGCAACATCTGGAATAGGGTTCATTTGGAGGCACTGCAGTATGGAAAGAATGATGACAAGCTAGAACACAACCAAAAGTGGATGACCAAGATCGTGAGATCTGATTATGTGGATCCAGAGGGAAAACTAAAGATGTTAAGCCTTTTGTAACTTGGTCCCTTCTTTACCTTCCAAGTCTTGCTTTTTACTCCCCTTTACATTCTTAATGGGGCAGCCAGGTGTCCCAGTGGATAGAGTGTAGGGCCTGAAGTCAGAAAAACTCATCTTTGTGAGTTCAAATCTGGCCTCAGACACTTACAAGTTGTGTCACCCTGGGCAAGTTACTTAACTCTGCCTCAGTTTCCCCATTTGTAAAAGTAATTGGAGAAGGAAATGGCAAATCACTCTAGTATCTTTGCCAAGAAAACCCAAAATGGGTCAGACACAACTGAAAAATGACTGAACCACAAAACATACTTAGTGATTCAGCCTTCTTGCTTCTCCTCACACCTAATACTACAACTCCCCACCTTTTCATTGTCTATTTCTCCCCTGTCCCTCCTTACCTCCTAGCTTCTCTGGCTTCCTTCCAGACTCCAGTCAAATCCCATCTTCTGCAGGAATGCTTTCCCATCTTCCCCCACTACTAGTCACTTCAATTACTTTTTACTTATACTTTATTCTGTATGTTCAGTTTTTTAATGATGTCTCTTCCGTTAACACATGAGCTCCTTGAGGCCCTTTGTATCTTGAGCACCCAGCACAGATGCCTAGCAAACAGTGAGCACTTAATAAATGCTTGTTGACTGACTGACTGAAGAAGACTGTCTTCAAGTATTTGAAGGGCTGTCTTACAGAAGGTGGATTAGTCTGATTATGACTGCTTATTCCCAAGAGGGAAGAACTAGATGGCCATGGGAGTAAGTGACAGAGAGCCAGATTTAAGCTCATTGAAACAACAGCAAAATAAACAAATAGATGAACTAATGGATAGAAAGATAGATTAATGAATGGATAGATAGAAAGGTAGATAGGCAAATGAATGGATAGATGAATAAATGAATGGAGATAGATGATAGGTAGGTTGATAGATAGATGGATAGATAGATAGATAGACAGACAGACAGGCTCACAACCTTAGAAACAAAGCCATCCAAAAGTTGAACAGGCTGCCTTGGTGGTAGTGGGTTCCCCTGACTAGAGTTCAAACAGGAGACCAAATAGTGACTTATTGGTGAGGATATGGAGGGGATTCTTGGTCAGGTATAGGATGGAACATCAGTGTTGTGCTAAAGTCAGCTCAAACTGGTTGGCAAGAGTCAATTATTACATTTTCAATGTGAGCATTTACACCTCAGAAATCAGCGAACACTGCCAATCAGGGCTCAATTCATCGTTTTGTGATTCGTCTAGACTTAAGAAAGTGATGGAGAAAATGTAGATTCCACTTCAAAGTGAGTTATGGGTACATTTTCTCCCAAAGAACTGGTTATAAAACGTTTACCCCTGGACCAGATGATCTCCGAGGTTGAGGCCAACCCTGAAGTTCTGTGATCTCTGGTTATCAAGTGCTGGGCAATCAGGCACTATTTCATTCAAAGATGAAACAAGACAATCTCTGACTTCAGAGGGTTTCCAATCTCACAGGATTTGTGGAGATGAGGCAAGTACACAATGAATTTTAATACAAATTATAATGGGATTAATAAATAAAGAAGGGCAGCTGGATGGCACAGTGGATAGAGCACTGGGCCTGGAGCCAGGAAGACTCATCTTCCTGAGTTCAAATCTGACCTCAGACACTTACTAGCTGTGTGACCCTGAGCAAGTCACTTAACCCTGTTTGCCTCAAGTTCTTTAACTATAAAATAGACTGGAGAAGAAAATGGCAAATCACTCCACTATCTTTGCCAAGAAAACCCCAACTGGGGTCATGACGAGTTGGACACGACTGAAACAACAATAGATACAGATTTCCAATCGGTGATAAGAGAGACTGGATAAGGGAATAATTACTCATAGCTTGGTGGATGAGGAGTTAATCAAGGAATTATAGCCGACTTGGCAGGAGGTTGAGCACACAAAGCCTGGGGTGGGGTGTTCTGTGAGAAAGTAGCATTTAGGGTAGGAATAAGCTAACACACACACACACACACACATATACACATATACATACACACACAGCTCTTATCCTGGATAAGACCCAGGACCTAGGACTATCTGTTCCCTGCCTTTCTTCCCCTTCCAGTAAAAGCCAGATGGGCTTCCAATCATTCCTGACCCCATCAGCTAAGGCAGCTGGCAGCTCAGCAGGAATGACACTTCCTCAGTACCAGACTGGCTCCATTCCCCTCCTCCCTTGGATAAAGATGCCATGGGTGGATGGAGTGCCAGGCTCTGCTTCTACAACCTGCTACTTTTCCTCCTCTGCTCCCACCATCCATACCATCTCTTGTACTTGGTTACATCTCTCTCCCAGGCCTTCTTCTGGCCTTGATGCTCTCCTCTTCCCCTGAAGTCCTCTTCAAGAAGGAGGAAGGCTGGCTGTGCAGAGATGGAAGGGCACAAGCCAGACCCTCCCTCTTCATAGGCTGGTTACATCTAGCTAAGAGCTCATGCCTCCTGGGGTCCCCTTCACTTGCAGAATAAGCTATCAGAGATCAGGTTTCTGCTACATTGATTTATGAAGAGTAGAACTAGGAATGTCCTTTTGACAGGATTGTCATTTTACAGAGAAGGAACCTGAAAAGTGAAGTGTCTTCCCCAGAGACACACAGCCCACAGGTGACAGCACTGGGAGTCATACCCACATTTTTGGACTCTAAATCCAATGCTCTCTAGTCTATTCTTCAAGATGTCACTGGAGGAAAGTTTCACAACATCTCCTGGTCACCCACTCCAATCAATCCACGAGCATTTACTAAATACCTACTGTATGTTCGATACAGAGACAAAAGAGAAATAGTATCTCCCATCAAGGAGCTTACAATCTAGCTGAAGGAGATAACAAGGTGCATAAGAATAGGGGTAAGGACTCAACCTGTGATTTCATTTTTATAGGAAACTCCCAGGGGAGGAATTCCCTCAACCATGAAAATTGGTACCTTCTTTGTGACTTACATTTTTAAAGAGTTACCTAGAGGACTGGACCAGCTAGATGTCTCAGTGGGTAGAGCACTGGTCCTGGAGTCAAGAAGATCTGAGTTCACATCCATTCCCAGACACTTTCTAGCTGTGTGATCCTGGGCAAATCAACCTTTGTTTGCCTTAATCCACTGGAGAAGAAAATGGCAAAGCGCTCCAGTAACTCCATTATCTTTGCCAAGAAACCACATAGTATAGTCCATGCAGTCTCAAAGAAACTGAACAACAACAATGAAAAGAGCAAGTTAAATAACTTGCCCAGGGTCACACAGCTCTTCTTTGTCAGAAGCAGGACTTTGTCCACATGCCTTCCCAGCTCTGCAGCTACCAAGCCACACAGTCTTTTTTAATACGTACAGACACATAAAATAATTATATATACACATGTAGACACACAAGTAACAAGGGAATTTGAGGATGAGCGTTTCCTTGGTTTATTGAAAAGGATCATAAAACCTTAGGATATTAGATCTGGACAAAATATTAGAAATCATCTAGTCCGATTCCCTTATTTTCACCAAGGAACTTAATCTCTCTGAGCTTGTTTCCCTGTCGCTGCAATAAGGGTAATAATCCCAAGACTATGAATGTAGAGTTGAAAAACTAATCCAGTCTCCAAAAACGTACAGGTAAGGAAATTGAGGTTAAATGACTTGTCCAAGGTCGCTAGGAAAGTAAGCATCAAAGGCAGCATCTGAACCTAGTTCTTCTGATTCCAGAACAAGTGAAACCTCTTTCCACCATGTCCAGAATCTTTGCACCACTGACCTGAGGAGGCTGACATGAAAAAAAAAACCGTTATAAACCGTGAAACACTTTAGAAATATGTACTAGCATCCAGTTTTTCTGTGGCTCACATCACTGCCAGGATCCTTCTTTTGATATCTAACATCTAAGGGGCGGCTAGGTGGCTCAGTGAATAGAGCACCGACCCTGAAGTCAGGAGGACACAAGTTCAAATCCAGCCTCTGACACTTGACACAAAAACTAGCCATGTGACTTTGGGCAAGTCACTTAACCCCAATTGCCCTCCAAAAAGAAAGAAAAAAGAAGATATCTAACATCTATTAAATGCAAACAAGGCTCTGTTTCTGGCTCACAGTCGATGCTTAATATATGTTTGTTGGAAGGTGATTCAAATGATGTGGTGGCATAGACATACTGGAACTGAAGCTAAAATTTCTCAAAAGATAAGACAGAAAAACCTTAAACAAGGAGACATACCTTTACTAAAGGCATTCACCACCGTCGTGAAGGTCCAACGTAGAGTCAAAGTTAATGATCGATCGTCTGTAGATGGTGAGGTTCTCCAGATGCTGCTGTTGGGGTTCAGATTCTGTTGTTTCATTCAAACCCTAGAATGTGACAGAACCTTCTAAAGGAGATCCATCATTACTCAAAAGAATCAGAGGAACTGGGTTCAAATCCTGCCTTTGGTGTGGAGAGTATGACTTCTGTGTTTTTTGTGTGTGCCCTCACAATGTCTCTCATGCAGGTCTCTGCGGACAGCGCCCCAGTGGTATCATCTCAGACTCTGGCTTAATTGTCATTTCCCTAAAAGCTAGATGTGTTTAAAGCAGTTGTTGAGTGTGGGCAGGTAGGAGATGGGGAGAACAAAATAACTCCAGCAAGTTCAGGGAGTTTGGGATGTTGCAACCAAGAAAAGGAAACTGATTTTAGTTTGCATTAAAAAGACCAGTTTCTAGAACAACAAGAACAACAACAATATTCCTTATTCAGAAAACTAAATGGGCATAAAAAGGAGTATACCTTTTTCTCAACTGTACATGACACCTTCACAAAAAAAAAATGACCACGTATTAAGGCATAAAAACCTCACAACCAAATGCAGAAAAGTAGAAATGTTAAATGCATCCTTTTCAGACCATAATGCAATAAAAATCACATTTAATAAAGGACCATGGAAGCATAGATTAAAAGTTAATTGAAAACTAAATAATCTAATCCTAAAGAATGAGTGGGTTAGAGAACAAATCATAGAAACAATCAATTATTTCATTAAAGACCATGACAGTGGGACAAATTCCAAAATCTGTGGGATGCAGCCAAAGGAGTACTTAGGAGAAAATCTATATCTCTTAATGCAGACATCAATAAAAGAGAAAAAGAGCAGATCAAAGCATTAAGCATGTAACTGAAAAAAAAACTAGAAAAAAGAACAAATTAAAAATCCCCAATTAAACACCAAGTTAGAAATCCAAAGGAGAGATTAATAAAAATGAAACCAAGAAAACCACTGAACTAACAAATACAAGAAAGGAGTGGTTTTATGGGGGGCGGGGAATAAAATAAGCTTGATTAATTTGATTTTAAAAAGAAAGAAAAACAAATATAAGTAATAAAATGAAAAGGGTGAATATACCACCAATGAAGATGAAATTAAAGCAATTAAATTAAAGAGTCATTTTGCCCAAATATATGCCAGTAATAATCCAAGTGAAATGAATGAATACAAAAAATATAAATTGCCCAGATAATAAAAGGGGAAATAGAACACTTAAATAGCTGTATCTTAGAAAAATAAATTGGAAATGTTCTGCTCACTCTGCCCCAGTCTGGCCACATCTTAAATACTGGATCTGGTTCAGCTCTGTGGCACAGTATAGAATACTGCACTTGGGTTCAGGAAGACCCGAGTTCAAATCATGCATGAGACACTAGCTGCATGTCACTGGGCAAGGGTAACTTCTCCTGGCCTCAGTTTCCTTATCAGTAAAATACAGATGATAATAGCACTTACTCCCAGGATTGTTGTGAGGGTCAAATGAGATAATATATGAAAAATGCTTTTTGCCTCACTGTGAAATTAGCCAATTATTAAGAAAGATATTGATGCCTGTTCAGTGGAGGGGGGGGGGAATCGAAGGAGGGAGAGAATTTGGAACTCAAAACTGTTTGAATTCTGGTGGCTCAGAGTGAGTGCAAATAGCAATTGTTTCTATTTTGACCAGAAACTTGGAGGGTCTTCCCCTCCCAGACTGATTTTTTTTTTGGACTAGGTAAAAGAAGCCATTCTTTGCCTCTTTTTTTTTTTTAACCTAGCCTTAATCACGAAATGGTTGTTGCCACAGGCAACCTGAGTCCTGCAAAAGACCTTAGCTTTAAAAAGCCAAGGTTCCTCGCTGCATCCTGGGCCATCTCCAGTCATCCTGATGGATATTTGGCCACTGGACCCAAATGACTACAAAGGAGAAAGTGAGGCTGGTGGCTTCACACTATCCTGCCTCACTTAAGTCCAATTCACTTGCATGTCATGGCATCACCTTCCTGATGTCATGGTCCTCTTGAAAAAGGAAGGACGAACAATAACAGAGGAAAACAGCTCCTCTGGGAATCATCTTCCTGGAACAGGAAAAGGTCCCTCTGCCCTCAGCCTAGGCTTCTTGAGTTTGAGGCTCATTTCTGTTACACACTTCCCTTTTCTGCCATGACCTAGGAAAGAAACTGGGGAGGGGGAGTGCATAATACTAAGAATTTTGCAATCTTCATGCTAGGCAGGGGACAGTAATCATGGCAGGGATAGTTTCTCCTGGGGAGGAGAGGCGCTTTTACTTCCTCCTCCTGATATATCAAAGCCCTACTGCAAAGTCTCAGAGTCCCCAAGCCAGATGTGGTTCTGGAAATCACTCACATTTAAATTTGTTTATTTTTAGTTTTCAACATTGATTTCCACAAGATTTTGAGTCACAAATTTTCTCCCTATCTTTCCCTTATTCCCCACCCCAAAATAGTGAGCCTGCTGAATATTCCTTCCCCCAATCTACTCTCTCTTATATCCTCCCCCATTCTCCCTTTAACTTCCTAGTAGGGCAAGATGGATTTCTACATCCCAGTGCCTGTATATCTTATTTCTCAGTTGCATGTAAAAAACAGTTTTTTTAAACATTTGTTTTTAAAACTTTGATTTCCAGATTCTTTCCCTTCTTCCCTCCTCACCCATCCCCACTGGGAAGATAAGCAATTCAATATAGGTCGTATGTATTAGTTATGCAAAACATTTCCATAATAGATATATTGTGAAAGGCTATATTTCCCTCCATCCTGTCCTGCCCCTGACTTATTCTGTTTTCTACTTTGACCCTGTCCCTTTTCGAAAGTGTGGGCTTCTAACTACTCTTTCCCCCAATCTGCCCTCCCTTTTATCATCCCCCGTCTTATCCCCTTCCCCCCTACTTTCCCGTAGGGTAAGATACCCAAACGAGTGTGTATGTTTTTCCCTCCTTAAGCCAAATTCAGTGACAGTAAAATTGACCCATTCCCTTTCACCTTCCGGTTCTTCCCCTCCATTGTAACAGTTTTCTCTTCCCTTTTATATGAGATAATTTACCATATTCTGTCTCTCCCTATCTCTTTCTCTCATATTCCTCTCTCACCTCTTAATTTTATTTTTTAGATATGATCCCTTCATATTCAACTGATCTGGTCACATATGTATTTATACACACATACACCCTCCTATATAAACATATATATGTATACATATATGTATACATATATATGTTTATATATATGTATACACATACATATATGTATATGTATGTGTATATGTATGTATACATATATGTATATGTATGTATACATATATATGTTTATATAGGAGGGTGTATGTGTGTATAAATACTATCCTCATACTGAGAAAATTCTCAGGAATTACAATTATTGTTTTTCCATGTAGGAATGTAAATAGTTCAACTTTAATAAGTTCCTCATGATTTCTTTTTGCTATTTACCTTCTCATGCTTCTCTTGCTTCTTATATTTGAAAGTCAAATTTTCTGTTCAGCTCTGGTTTTTTTCATCAAGAATTCTTGAAGATCCTCTATTTCACTGAATGACCATATTTTCCCCTGAAACATTATGCTCAGTTTTGCTGGGTAGGTGATTTTTGGTTTTAATCCTAGCTCCTTTGGAATATCATATTCCAAGCCCTTTGATCCCTTAATGTAGAAGATACTAGATCTTGTGTTATCCTGATTGTGTTTACATAATACTCAAATTGTTTCTTCCTGACAGCTTGTAATATTTTCTCCTTGACCTGGGAACTCTGGAATTTGGCTATGATATTCCTAGAAATTTTCTTTTGGGGATCTTTTCAAGACATGATTGGTGAATTTTTTCAATTTCTATTTTGCCCTCTGATTCTAGAATATCAGGGAAATTTTCCTTGAGAATTTCTTAAAGAATGATTTCTAGGCTCTTTTTCTGATTATGGCTTTCAGATAATTCAATAATTTTTAAATGATCTCTCCTGAATCTATATTCCAGGTTAGTGGTTTTTCCAATTAGATATTTCACATTGCTTTCTATTTTTCATTTGTTTGGATCTGTTTTATAGTATCTTAATTTCTCATAAAGTCATTAGCTTCCATTTGCTCCAATCTAATTTTGAAGAAATTATTCTCTTCAGTGAGTTTTTAAAATTTCTTTTCCATCTGGGCAATTTGACTTTTTAAGGCATTCTTCTCCTCATTGGTTTTTTGAGCCTCTTTTGCCATTTGAGTTAGTCTATTTTTTAAGGTGTTATTTTATTCAGTATTTTTTGTGTCTCCTTTAGCAGGCTGTTGACTCACTTTTCATGATTTTCTTGCATCATTCTCATTTCTCTTCCCAATTTTTCCTCCACTTCTCTTACTTGATTTTCAAAATCCTTCTTGAGCTCCTCCATGGCCTGTAACCAATTCATATTTTTCTTGGAAGCTTTTGATGCAGGAGTTTTGCCTTTGTTGACTTCTGGTTCCATGTTTTGATCCATTTTGTCCCCAAAAAAGGATTCTGTGGTCTGATTATGCTTCTTCTGCTTGCTCATCTTGCCAGCCAATTATTTGACTTTTGAGCTCTTTGCCATGGTAGAACTCTGCTTCCAGTGTGGAGAAAGCTGTGTGTGAAATTGCTGGGCTTTTTGCAAATGTCAGAAGTCTGAGGAGGGCACCCTCTTTACAGCCACCACAAGTTCTGGCACACTGGCATTTTTCACCCCCAACCACCACTCAAGGCCATGATCCAGATCCAAGCAGGTCAAAGCAAGAGTGATTACCCTCTGAATGGTAGCTTTGTCCCCTTACAATCTGAAGGTCAGAAGCTCCTGAGGCAGCCATGTGGCAGCAGCTGCAGCTGCTGTGCCTCTGACACCTCTTGCCCTGGGGCAGCAGCAGGACTGTGCTCTTCTGTCACCAGGTTCCAACAGAGCTCCCCACTGAACTTTTACTTTCTCTTTGGAGTTTATGGGTTGAGAAGTCTGTAAACTGCCACAGTTGTCAGTAATTCACTGTCCTGAAGTCTGATGTGGCCAGTCTGGGCCGCTGGTCAGGGCTGCGCTGGGGCTGGAACCACTGCTCATGTGAGACTGCACTTAGCTCCCAACTTGGTGCCATAGACCCTTCCTGCCGGCCTGCCAGGCTGCTTTCAATGGGAGATTTGTTTCTCTCTGTCCCTTTGTGGGTTCTGTAGCTCTAAAGTTTGTTTAGTGTCATATTTTACAGGTGTTGGAGGTGGTTGTGGTGGGAGTTCACAGAATTTTGTGCTTCTGCTCCACCATCTTGGCTCCACCATCCAGTCACTCACATTTAAGTAACATACCAAGATTTACAAAAGTAACTTCCTCCAAACAATGCTATTTGATAGGGTTTTTTGGGTAGTGTTGTTATTGCTGGTATTATCCCCATTTTTTCAGATAAAATTAGATAAGGGAAATAAAGTCACTTGTAAATCTTACATCAGTAGTTCTCAACCTGTGGGTCATGACCCCTTTGGGGGTCAAATGACCCTTTAACAGTAGTTGCCTAAGATCAGAAACCACATATTTCCAATGATCTTAGAAACTGAGGCAAGGCTCCTCTAACCATCTCCAGGTGGGTCTGCCCACATGCAGATACACCCATATATGAGCATTAAAGGGTCGCGGCATTAGGAAGGTTGAGAACCTGAATCTTTAAGCAGTATGTAAACATCAGCTGCTATTAAAGGTGTGCTGGAGCCAGCTCGAACCAGCATAAAACCTATTTGTAAATTTTCAGCATGGGCATTTATATGTGGAAATCTGGCAAATGCCACAAATTGGGATATTGTTGATTGTCTGAACCTAAAGTGATAGAGAAAATGTTCATAATGAAGATGCATCTTAAAATGGTGCAATGGGCACAAATTCTTCTAGAGATTCAGTTATTTTTACATATGAGAAAATTCAGAAGTAAAGGACTTTTCCCTGTGTCACAGAGCTAATTAGGGTCATAGCCAGGATTAAAACCTCAGGGTTAGGACCCAGAACCCAGAGCTCTTCCTACCATACAAAAGAACTAGGAGCAGTTAGGTGATGCAGTGAATAGAGCACCAGCCCTAGACTCAGGAGGACCTGAATTCAGATCTGGCCTCAGACACTTGACACTTAACTAGCTGAGTGACCTTGGGCAAGTCACTTAACCCTGATTGCCTTGCCTTCCCCACTCCAAAAAATAAATTAAAAAAAAGAAGGACTAAAGTTTAACAAAGTACTATGTTGCTGAAAGAACTGGGAACCACAGGAGCTGGGTTCAAATCCAAGCTCTATTTTCTGATTTTGAGCAAATAATTTTACCTCTCTAGGCTTCAGTTTCTTCCTCTCTAAAATGGTAATGAGGATAGTTGCACAACCTACCCCACAGGGTTTCTGTAATGAAGACATTTTGTAAACTATAAAACTCTATATAAATGCGAGTTAGTATTATAGTTCACATATGTGGCCAGGCACACACAAAAAGGCAGCCAGAGAATGGATGTTACCACTCCAGGCTTCAAGATGAGTGGGAGGAACAGGGTTAGATAAGAAAGGGGGGAGAGGGGGTTCTTCCTAGGAAGTAACCTCTTATTTTGCCTTTGTTTATTAGCTGTCCCAGGGGAGGGAAGCAGGCTGGGGACAACAATGCAGCCAGGGCCCTGGCCCACTGCCCAGAAATGATGGTGGGACTGGGGAACAAGAATGTGTGAGGTTCTTCTTTCCAGAGCCATCAGCCCCATCCAGGCAGCAATTGGTGTATTATCAGTTCTCAGTAGCAAGCTTCCCCTTCCCTTGTTCATCACAGTTGGAAAGGAAGGGTTTTCCTCAAAAAGCAGAGGATGTGTCCTTGATATTCATCAGCAGTGTGATATGGTAGTCAAAAGACCTAGGAAGCAAGAAGTCATATCCAGAATGACAGAGAAGATGGTCCCACTGCATTCTCCCTTGGTCAGAAGGCAGCTGCAGTACCTAGTTCAGGTCTGGGCACCACATTTTAGGAAGGATTGGAGTATGACAAGAGGAGGGGACCTGGGAAAATACATATACTGATGCCTTGTGGGTGGAGCCATGAGTCATTCTCTGAAGCAATTTGGAACTATGCCCCACAAAAAAATCACTAAACAATGTATACTTGAAAGAATTTTTTTTTAAAAAGAAGAAAAGGACTCAGCCATAATAACAGAAATATTTATAGCAACTCTTTTTGTATTGGCAATGAACTGGAAATTAATAAGATGGCCAGTTAGGGTAATGGCTGAACAAATTAAGGTCTGTAGATGTAAATGGAATGGTATTGTGCCATAAGAAATGAGGAAAGGAAAAATCTGTCAATAAACACATAGTAAGTATCTACCGTGGGTCAGCCACTGTGTTAAGTGCTGAGGTTACAAAAAAGAAAAGCAAAGAAAAAAATTAACTCTTGTCCTCAGGAGACTTAATGATCTAATGAGGGAAGACACTACATAAAAAGAAGTCACAAAGCAAGGGTAGCAGGGAAAGAGGGAAGGCACATAGCTTGGAAACATGGCGGAGTCCAGTTCAAAGGAGAGCAGAGGGTGGGAAATAGAGCAATTCCTGACCTGGGAGCCCTTAGCTCTGCCCTCCAGTTCATCAATCAGAGAGGGAGAGGGTCCTGAGAGTACTGATGAGGCGAGGGGACCAAGGTGATGAATCTGACAGGATGGTGAGTTTCCAGCTGATGAGATTTCCTGGGGGCATGATGGAGTCCAGGCCAGAGGAGTGCAGCTGATAGGAAATGAAACACCAGGGAAGATATGTATGAACTGATGAAGAGTGAGGGAAGTAAAGCCAGCAGAACCATTGATGCAATTATACCAACACAGTAAAGATAACAATTTTGGAAAGACTTCAGTGCAATGACTGACCATGATTCCAGAAGACCGACAATGAAGCGTGCTATCCATCTTCTGACAGAGAAGTGATGTATTCAGGGGACAAAATTCAACATAGATTTTTTTTTCCAGACATGGTCTGCATGGGAATTTTTCTTGCTTGCCTATACATAATTGTTTTCTTTTTCTTTTCTTTCCTGAAAAGAAATGTTTATTATAATAAATATTAATTATAATTAATATGTTATAATATAATTAATATAAATCTGTATTAAAATATTTTAAATTACATCATTCTCATTTAATTTTTAAAACCTGTTTATATATACATGCTTCATTCTGCATTCAGATTCTATCAGTTCATTACATCTATCAGATGTGAATAGCATTTTCTATCATGAGTCCTTTGGAATTGTCTTGAATCACTGTGTTACTGAGAAGAACTATGTCATTCATAATTGATCATGGCACAATGTTGCTCTTACTGTATACCATGTTCTGGTTCTGCCCATTTCACTTTGTATCAGTTCATGTAAGTTTTTCTGGTTTTTCTGAAATCCACCCATTCAAATGACACCATTTTTTAAAAAGAAGTAATCCAAATGATGAGGGGACTGTAGAAAATGCCATTAAAGGATAGGCTGAAGAAGATCTGAGATTTATCTTGGAGAGCTTCATCCCTTTCCAGGAGGCACTATTCTTTCTTTACTGGTCTTTCTCTATCATGCCATAGAAACATCTTCACCCTGAAAGTTCACTAGACCACTGGACTAATTCTCACATTGGAAGTACTCTCTACCCCTGAGGCCTCGACTTGTGACTGACTGGTTCTTCCCAGTACTTCTCATTTAAGGAGGGAGTTCACACTGCACTAATGTCTCATCTCCACAGGGTTTTCTCCACCATGCCCCGGTGGTGGCTACCATCTCCCCTGTCCTTCAGCATCCTTTTGGTGCTATTTTCACTGGAAATCTTCAAGAACGGCTAAGGCCATTCTCCACCTCATTTCTTACCTAGCCTTAATCATTGGATGGGCATTGCCTCAGACAAACCGAGACTTATTAAAAGCCTTAGCTTAAAAAGGCCAAGGTCTCCCACTGCATCCAGGGCCATCTCCAAGTTATCCTGATCTATATCTCACCAATGGACCCAGAGAACTCTGGAGGAGAGAGTGAGGCTGTGAGTCACTCACAAGTCATGGCATCACCTCCCTGATGTCATGGCCCTCTTCAAAAACACAGGACAAATGACAGCATCTTCCTTGTTAGAACATAAGCTCCCTGAGGACCGGTACTGTCTTTCTTTCTGCTTTTATTTATATTCCCAGAGCTTGACACTGTACCTGGCGCATTCTAAGTTCCTGATAAAAGTTTGTTAACTGACTGAGGGAAGAGAAGAAGATTAATAGGGGCCTTGAAAGGCTAATCTCTGGAAATGACATTCCACTTGGCCCAAGAGGGCAGAAGCAGGCCTAATGGGTAAAACTGCCAAAAAAAAAAAAGAAAAAGATATTAGTCTGTCATCAGGAAAAAATCCTTAACAATTAGAGCTGACCCCAAATGAAGTGAGCTTCCTCAGGAGATGAAGGCTTCTCCCTCACTGGAGAGCGCCAGATAGAGGCCAGATAACTAACATAGACATTGCTTCCTGCTCAAGGACAGGTTGGACCAGATGGTCTCTAAAGGCCCTTACAAGTCTGAGGTTCTGTGATTCTGGTCTCAGGAGCTGTGGGGAAATGTGTGCTGTTTACCTTTCCTGACAAGGGCAGGAGCAACTGTAATCCTGAAATGTTCGGATGCTGCCTTATTGCCCAGCTGTAAGTGTGTGGGGTCCCAGCTTCAGATGCTTGGCTCTGAGCAACTAAGCCAGGGATCCCTTGGAGGAGCTGGAGCAGAGCCAGGCTGGAGGTGAGTCAAGAGGGTCTTGTCCCACCACACCTCAACAGGCTTTACCTTTCTTCCAAAGCTGTCTGACCAGAAGCACAGGCTCAACAGGGGAAAAGTTCACCCTCCAAATCCGATTCACTTTTTTTTGTTTGTTTTTTTGTTTTTTTCTTTTTGGAGGGCAGTTGGGGTTAAGTGACTTGCCCAAGGTCACACGGCTAATTTTTGTGTTAAGTGTCTGAGGCCGGATTTGAACTCAGGTCCTCCTGACTCCAGGGCCGGTGCTCTATTCACTGCGCCACCTAGCCACCCCTCCAATTCACTTTTTAACCCAGTTTATGCCCCATTCAGCAGAGTGACCATCCCCACCTGCCCCAAGCTTTTCTCCCCTCTACCTTCCCCAAACCCTGAGGAACTCTGGAGAATTCTAGACTGATGAAAGCCCTCATCTCCAGTCCCAAGGAGAAGGACAAAATCTTCAAAAAGCAGTGGGAAGGAGACTTTTAACTCACAGGGGGAAAAAAATGTTGAAAAGAATATTAGAAGTCACCTTGTCCAACCTTTTGTGGAAGAGGAAACAGCCTCAGGGAGGCTGAGTGACCTGTCCAAGACTGTAAGCTTTTTAAGAGGCAGAAGTGGGACTCAGCCCAGGTCTTTTGACAGTACTTTGATTGAGAAATTATCTTTAGGCAGCTGAGGCTGGAGGATCCTGCTGCTTTCAGAGTCCAGCCTTGGCTAGTCTTCAGTGACCCTCTGCCTCCCTTTTTTTAAAATGCTCATTTATTTTATTTTTAATTTATGGAATAAAACAGGCATTTTTGTAACAATATAATAACAAAAGACTGAACTACAAATCTATTATGTACAACTTGCTATTCCTTTTAAATATATAATAAAATTATCATGTAATTTTTTTTCTTCCTTCCTGCTACCCCACCCTAGAGAGGGCTGCCTTTAGATATAAATATGTATATATATGTAAAATCATTCTATACATACTTCTATTTATCAGTTCTTTCTCTGGAAACAGATCGTGTCTTCCTTCATAGGTCCTTTGTAGTTAATTTGGATATTTATAATAGTCAAAATGACTTATTTGCACAAAGTTGTTCTTAAAACATTATTGTTATTACTGTGTACAACATTCTCTTGGTTCTGTTCATTTTACTCTTCATTATTTCACTTAAATCTCTCCATGTTTTTCTAAGATCATTGGGCTCATCATTAACAAAATTCATTTGGAAGGATATACCTCCTTTTTCGGTGTCCCCTCTCCCCACTACTAGGCTCCTGGGATCCCTCAATATTTCACCCCTCCCCCCATTCCCCAAGAAGTAACGTATAGATTTGACCACTGGATTTGCTGTCAAATGAACAAATTCTGATGGGATTTTAGGCTGCATGAGTTTAGGCTGCATGGTTTCTAGGACAATAGAAGTGACTATCTCAGGCTGTACTTTACTCTGGTTTAGCTGCATCTGGACTCTTGTTAACTTCTTTTTAAAAAAAATTTTTAGGGGGGCTGAGGGAATCGGGGTTAAGTGACTTGCCCAGGGTCACACGGCTAGTAAGTGTCAACTGTCTGAGGCTGAATTTGAACTCAGGTCCTCCTGACTCCAGGGCTGGTGCTCTATTTGCCACTCCATCTAGCTGCCTCACATTAATTTCTGAGTGCCACCTTTTGGGAAGAATATTGCAAAACTGGGTGCTTAATCCTGTCGGGAAGTAGGGTGAACAATGTAGCAAGAGGACTGGAAATCATGCTATACCATTGAAAGGACTAAGGATGCTTAGCCTAAAAAAAAGTACCTAAAGAGCCGGTTCCATAGAAAGAGGGATCAGCTCTGTTCTTCTTGGCCTTAGCAGGCACAAATAAGAACAGTGGGTAGAAGATACAGAGAAGTTGACTCAATGGAAGGCAAAAAGTAAGACAATCAGACGCGTCCAAAATTGAAAGGGTCTGCCTTGTGGATGCCTCATCTGAGGGAGAGGGGGAAGGGAAGGTCTTCCAACAAAGGGTGAGTCACCCTTAGTATAGGCTGTGCTAACAGCATGTCCTACTTCGGGTATTGGCAGAACTAGCCGAGCTTTAAGATCACTTCCTGCTCTGCACTCCTGAGACCTTGGGAGCTGAGTGCCATCATGATCACAGTTCACATTCACGAAGCACTTTGCTCTTTCCTCCCAACAACTCTCTGGAGTAGGTAGTACAAATACTCTTATAAATACTCTGTTTTGTTGTTATTCACTCATTTCAGCCATGTCCAGCTCTTCATGATGCCAGTTGGGGTTTTCTTGGCAGAGACACTGTAGAGGTTTGCCTTTTCCTTCTTTAGTTCATTTTACAGATGAGGAATTCGAGACAAATTCGAGACAAATGTGACTTACCCAAGGTCACATAGTTAGTAAGAGTCTGAGGCCAGATTTCAACTCAGAGAGATGAGTTTTCCTGATTCCAGGCTGGATATTCCATCTACCTCACCATTTAGCTGCTCCCTTAGGAAACTAATTGTCAGAAGACATGTTTTTGTCTGAGTTACAGAGCTTGAGAGAAGCAGAAAACAATTTCCAACCCAGGTCTTCAGATTTCAGACCTAGTGCTCTTCCCAGTAGACTAAGCTACTTCATGTCATTACCAGCTAGTAAAGCTGCTTGGGAAAGTCAGTTATTCAATAAATACTCATTAGGTGCTTCCTGTATACAGAGTAGCAATGCTAGGCAAGGAGAAGACAAGAAGGTTAGCTAAGGTAAAGTCCCTGCTCTCAAAAAAATTTCAATCTAAATTGGAACAATAATGCAAAGAACTGCAATGCAAAATAAAAAGTTAATAATAGAGAGCTAGGCAAAATGCTAGGAGCAACTAGCTGGCAACCGTAATGATGAGGTGCAGACTTTGGGATCCCCCTTGAGCTCCTTGAATCTTTGAGGTACAGGCCCTGGGAAACCCCTTGAAATAAATCTTCCCAGAGAAGGCATTTGCCTGAGGTCATGGGCCTTAAGTTGTGGCTCTGCCCAAGTCTTGAGCCCTCCTTTGTTTCATTAGCTTCCCACCCTTGATGCTCCATTTGAACTGGCCTGGCCCACCATTGTCTGTGGTCTCCAGGTAGCCTCCAGCAACTTCCCACCTTTAATCACTCATTACTGGAGTCTGACCCCATTTCAACCCCTGAAGACCCTCCCCAAACTCCTCCTCTGGATCATCCCTAGATTCCTCCCACAACCTTTCTGTATATAAGATCCCATCTTCCCTCCATGTGGTGTGAGAGCTCCACAGAATGCCCTGGCACAGACTTGCTCTGTGAGAGCACCATAGAATGACCTAGCATAGACTGGCTCATTGAGAGTCTACCCCATATGGTGAATTATTAATAAACTTTACTTTTCTTTGACTGAGAAGACTTGAGTCAAATTATTTCTACAGGACCCGGCATATTGGTATTTTGGGGTCTCCGGCAACCCTAACCCTCTTTGTGGGTAAACTTCTTCAATGGGCAGCAGTCAAGAATTGAGCATGCTCTCTGTCTCTGGTTCATTCCCTGTGTTCTTTCTCCTCTGCTGCAACGAGGTCTCTGTTATTAAAGACTCCAGTAATTGGGCCTGAGGTGTTTGGGGTCCCATTGCCAATTTCTGCAGTTTGCTCCTAATAACTTGGGCAGACTGACTAATGAAATACATGTTAAGGATTGCTGCCCCTTCTATAGAGTCAGGATCTAAAGTTGTATACCTTTTAATAGCTTCTACCAGTCTATCTAAGAAAAGGGCAGGATTTTCTTTATCTGCCTGAGTAATTTCCCTAACTTTCTGATAATTTGCTTGCTTTTGAAATGCAGTTCTTAGGCCTTCCAACAGGCAAATTACCATATGGTCTCTCTTCTCTCTATCCTCCTGGATTTAATAATCCCATCCTGGGTCACCAGTGGGAACAGCAGCCATTCCTGAGGGGTATTTTCTGGGGTCATTGCTAGCCAAACGATCCCCAAATTTTAGGGCTTGTTCCCAGATTCTCCTCTTCTCCTCAATGGAACAACAGGTAGAGAAGAGGATATGCAACTCACTCCAAAAGTTTGCCTTCAGCAAACTTTGTGGGGTTTCCAGAGAACTTACCCAGCTTCCCTTTAATTTGATTGAGATCCGAAATGGAGAATGGGACATGCACTCTAGTTGTCCCACCAGCGGAAAGAGCTGCTTCCCTCAAGGGAAAAAGTCCTGAAGGTGTTGTGGGGACAGGGGCTTGGGAAGGGATATTGGAAGTCCCACTTCCTATGAAAGAGTGACTAGGGGGTGCTGGCTGAACTGGATCAGGCTGCAAGACTGGGGGATCTGGCTGGCAAGGAGGAAGGTCAGCTGGCACCTGAGGAGGGGAAGGAGTCAGAAGAGAAGATACCCCTAGTGCTGCTGTGGGGGTGGGACCTAAGGCCTGAGTGGGTGTTGCCTCAGGGGGAAGGGCTACAGAGGGAGGCACTTCAGCAAGACCAGCGGCTGGGACCTGAGTAGGGGTCCCTGAGGGACAATGGGCCATGCTGGGAGATATAGAGTAGTAGATATGGATGGTGTAGAGGGAAGGAAATGAGAGGTGTTGGGCTAGAGGAAAAGGAAAGGGAAACCAGGGGGAAAAGGTTTGGGGTACAGCACAAGAGGCTGGGGGAGCTGCCTCAGTGGGACTGGTGACTGGGACCTGAGCAGGAGTTGCTGAGGGGGGAGGGGCTGGGGCCAAAGCCATAGGAAGGGGGTCATTTAATTGGTCCCTGTTGCCCCTTTGTGGAGGTGCTCTAGCTTCAAGCATCTCACAATCTTTCCTGAGCACCATGTTCCAAGAAAGTTCAAAGAAGGCCATTAAGTAGGCAGCTTCTGTCCATCTTCCTTCTCTGTGATGGTATAATTCTAGCTGTAAGGAATATTATCTTTTAAAGTCCCCAAAACAGGCCATGATTCAGGGCATCAAGGAAGATCTCGTGGAGAATGGGGGCTGGGTACTCTGGCTCTAACACAGGGTAGAAGAGCAGACTCGAAGAGAAGAGTCCAAAGTCCTCCTCAGAGCTGTCCAAGTCTGAGTGAGTCACTTAACTTCTGCCTCAGTTTCCTCACCTGTAAAGCGAGTAGATTGGACAGGATAGCCTCCGAGGCTCCTCTGAGTTCTCTATCTAAGCTCCTGTGATTCTTTGATACAATTCAAGAGGAGGAGAGAACCCAGAGTCCCCCTAACCCAGCACCTTTGGGTCACACGGTCCATTGGGCTTCATTTACTACATTCCACCAGAGTCCCCTTAGAAGCACGGAAAGTTAGAGCCTAAGAGTGAAGTGGTCAGGAACTAGTTAAGCTATGGACTCAAGAGATTAGCCAGGAAACAGTTAAGTAATACTTTGTGAAATAAGAAATGAGTTCAGCATACCCAAACTGAAGTCGTATCCAAAGCAGAGCTCAGTAAATTCAGAGTGAAATCAATCACTAGAAGTGGCTCTGTGACTAAGCCTGCAGCCCCCATGCCCAACCCCATATTCACTCTCCTGGATTCTGTACCTAACTCTTCATTAATCAATATTGAGGTCATCACATTCTCCTGGTCCCTACTTCACGGTTCCCTGAAGATAAAGAATAGGACCCCATACCTGGATGTCAACTAGTTATAATAATTAATTATGGAAAAGTAACTGCTTATACCTGGATACCAATTAGTTATGGTTACTGATTGTATCTGGATACCAATTTAGTTGTAGTTACAGATTATACTTGGATACCAACTTAGTTATTGATTATGTTGTTAGAAACCCAAAATGCTATAAAAGACTCTGTACTTCTGTGTTACTCCACTGCTCCTTTAATTGGCATATGGGGGACAGCTGCCAGCTGGCTAAATTAATTACAATTAAAGCTCCTTAAACTTTTAATTGGATTTTGTGGTCACTTTGTCAAAACTTGCTATTTTATTTGGCTATTACAAGAGAACTTTGAGATCCTTGAGTCCAATCCTCTCATCTTACAGGAAACTAAAGCCTTTGCCTGGTGCCCGTGTTGAATTGCAAAGGAGAGGGAGAGAGGGAGGGAGGGAAGGAGGAGGGGCTGAGACCCAAGTCTACCTCATTTCTTCTCATGAGGGAACTGAAGACATTCCCCTATCTCTTCGAACGTTTGCCTTTAGAGAGCTGATAGAGAAATGATGACATTTCCTTGTGTCTCTATAATATTTGAATAGTTTACAAATTGCCTTGCTTTCTGGTTACCCTCATCCCAGACCTGACCCTGACCTAACCCCCTCCCCATTATCTTAAAAATTAACACAGGGGTGGCTAGGTGTCGTAGTGAATAGAGCACCAGCCCTGGAGTCAGGAGGGCCTGAGTTCAAATTTAACCCCAGACACTTAACACTTACTAGCCCTGTGACCTTGGACAAGTCACTTAACCCCAATTGCCCTGCCTTCCCCCCTCCAAAAAACAAAAACGAAAAGCTTATTTATCAAAACCCTTCATTTGGGAATCAGAACACCAAGATTCTGTTCTTCGAATTGCCCCAAAATAGGTTGGTCAGAACTACCTTACAGCTGGGGGGGGGGGGCAAAGGGGGAAGGCAATCACCTAACATGATGAGATTTGAAGGGCTCAGATAAAGTCCACACACATTAAAAATCGCTCTCCTAGGATACTGGGGATTCATTCCTTTGGCCCCAGAACATTACCCTCTTCTTTCATTCTCTTTTAAAATACAAGTACCTGTGGGAGGTGGTTAACATTTTAAATTCCTAACACCTTACCATGAACTTATTAGCCAGATCCATTCCTCTAGGACCAGAGGTATTTACATAAAGCTTTACTGTATAATGGTATAATTCAGCAATAGGAAGCCTACAGCCTTGAGGCTACTTATGGCCTTCTAGGTTCCTGGGTGCAGCCTTTTGACTGAGTTCAAGTTTTACAAAACAAATCCTTTTATTAATGGGATCCTTAATCCCCTTGGATCTGGACTCAATCAAAAGGCCACACCCAAGGACCTAGAGGGCCACTGTGGTCTCAAAGCTTCAGGTTCTCCACCGCTGGACTGAATCCATAACTTTTTTTTTCCCCACTCTATTCTAGGTTCACTGTGATTACAGGTTAAAAATGGATGTATTTTGGACAACAATTATAATCAATCTCAATTTAAAGTAGCATTCATTCAGTTTGTATGTTACTAATAATAAAACAGAATGGAATCAAATGTGGTGATACAGTAAAATATTTCATTGGGACAAGAATGCCAAGAAAAATAATAGGAAAACACATCTCAACACCCATTCTGGAGTAAGCACATCACTCTACCAGAATAGTTTAGGAAAATTGCTTCTCTGAGACTCTCCAAGATGGGAAAAAAAAAAATTCTCTCTTTGCCTGTGGGACCAAAACAAGTAGAGTAGTACTCATGGACATTCAAGTAAAAGGCTGAATCTGCTGGTGTCCTGGTGCTCCTACTTTTCTCTCTGCTCTTGGCAGCATCTCTCCCTGCTCTTTGAGGGAACACGCTGAGACTCCTCACTCCTAAATGCCACCATTACAATCTTGGATATCACCTCCTCTAATCCTTCGTGGTAGCTTTTCTTCTTCCCAAAATCCTCTTCTAATCCTCTTTGACACAAAAACACATAAATCTCAGAGGAAAATGGAGTCCTAGAATTTATCCCAATGAAACATTCCATTCCAGGAAGTCCAATCTGTTCCCCTTGGATACCCATCCATAGAATATGGATAGAATATCATTACATATAGAATATATTCTATATGTATTCTACATTACACATAGAATATCATTACAGCTGGAAAGTCCCTCATAAGTCATTTCATTCAACTGCTTCTTTCTACAGATGCAGAAACAGAGGCCCAGAGCTAGGGGACTTGCCCAGGGTCATTCAGCCAGCTGGTAGTAGATTGGGTTCTGAATCCAGATCTGCTGTTGCTGGGGTCGTTGTTCTTCTCTCTAAACCACTACAACAATCCTATGATCCCCGTTTTAAAGATGAAGTAACTAACCCTCAGAGAGGGTTCATTCAAATTGAACTTTCACCACACCATGTTTTGGCCCCTTACTTTCTCATATCTACACTTTTGCTCCTATATGAATTCCTAAACCCAAAATTCCTTCCAACCTATTCCTCTGTTTTTGTCTTCAACAAATACTTATTGAGCACCTGACAGGTACTTAAAGAGATGAAAAGAGAAGAAGACCTCTGCCAGGATCTTCCAATAGAGTTGGAGAGGGGGGAAGAATGGGAGTGAACTATAGTGCAAACAGATGAACAGAGAAGGGATGTTCTGAAGAGGTGGTGGTGATTAGGGAAGGTTTTCTTAAAGAATCAGTCTTTTTGGAGGCCATTCCAGGTTTAGGGAGCAAAAAGGCATAGCTAGGAAAGTGTATTAGGAAGGAAGTACTGTATGGTTTTCCTGGAACATAGAGAAAGAGAAAAGGAACAATGTGAAATAAAGCTGGAAAGTACCACATTGATAGCCTCGAGCATCAAGAGCATTCAAATCATCTCAGCAAAAGCAAATCACATTCCTGTTCTACGAGAAGCACTGCCTTATGTGCCGGGAATAATTTTTTTTTAAAGACACTACCTTTGAACAGTTTACACTCTGGTAGGTTAAGGACTTTGAGTTTAATTTCTAAGATGATAGGAAGCCATTGTAGAGTTTATGCATTTCATGGGATCAAGGATCCAAATCTCTGAACTTTTCCTGGACAGACCAGATCTTACAGTGGGAGGCTCCATCTTTTTCAAAGTGAAGACTTCACCTCTTTGTTCTCAGTTTCTTCCCATGTAAAATAAGGGGCTAATCCTAAAGTACCTTTTAGCCCTAAATCCTGTGATCCTCTGCCAACTGGATTAGAAGATGCTGTTCTGTGAGAATCAATGGATGGACAGTATTCTCATGCCTAACAAGTGTAGGAAACCATGGAACAAGCAAGAAGAAAACAGGGAAATCAGGACCAGTGTCCAGTCAACTGTCAGGGTTTGGGGGAAGAAGAAGCTAGGGTTAGTATGCAAAGAGGTGTTGTTCGTGACCTTGCTGAATTATAATTCTGACTCTTCTCTTTGGCCAATACCTTCCCTGAAATGACTGTCCTGTTCATTCCACCTAACAATGGCTACCCTCTCTATCCTAGGATGGCAAGATGAGCATCCACTGAGCTCACCCGGATATTTGAGTAAGGAAGGTGTGTACACATCCCCACCCACTGGTATGTTTGTCTTTGTGCTTGGCAAGCTGGATGCCTGAGACATCATGCTGCAGCCCTTGGGACTGGGAGCACTGATGCTCATCTCATATATAACTCAGAGCATAACTCTCAACCTGCTCCTCCAGGGTGAAAAGCAAACAATGTGGGTGCACCAGTCACCTTTTTGTAAGGTAGACCTCTTACATTTTTTTGGAGAGGTAAATAAATCTCAAACTCCAATTTAGAATAGCCTATACCCCATTCTCCTCCCCCAACAAAGGCTAGCTAGACTGAAGCTGGAGTCCTGAACTTTCTCCTGCTCCCACTTATCAACCAGTTCTCCCTGGGGACTGGGCAGCATGGGCAGGATTCTCTCATAAATCAGGACTCAGCAGCTCATAATCACTAAGGTGTTCCTGTCCAGAACGCACCAGGATTAGGATTCCATTCCATATCAGATACTTCCTAGCTATGCCTCTTAAGCCTCCGTATCTTCCTCCATAAAACAGAGAAAAATAATACTTCTCATGCCTAACAGGGGTAGGAAGAAAGTACATTGCCAACCTTAAAGTCTCAGTTAATGGGAGTCAAAATCATCATCATTAATATGAATACGGCAGTTACAGAGACAGTACAGCACAGAGGATTCTGGCCTCTGAATCAGAAGAAAATGGATTCAGGTCCTGCCTCTGACACATACTGGCTATGAAACTCTGGACAAATTACTCAACTTCTCAGTGCCCCAAGGATTATGGTCTTAAAGCTATACACTGCTAAATCAATCAACAATCACTTATTAAGTATACCAAGCATTGCACTAGGCAAGTCTCTGTCTCCAAGGAATTTACATTCTAAAGGGGGACACTGCATGTTTGTGTGTATGTATATGTATATATAATTACATATGGCTTATCTTTAAGTAGTTCATACCTATCAATCAATGTAGATTATATAAAGAAATGATAGAAACTGTAACACATCATAGCAGGCTATAAAAATTTATCACCTAGGGAATACCTAGCAAGACATAACCTTGGAAGCTGGAATTACATATCACAAACTCATCACTTTTCAGAAACTAACAAAAGGGGGGAAAAAAACTACCGTAATACAAGTACAGACCTCAAAATGTCCTTTGGAATTCAACAATTATATTGGAATCTGTACATGAAGACAAAAATCTGTTCCCATAATCATCCAGACATAACACTGACCCATAAAACAGTTTAAATTAAGCAATTTGTTTTAATGAGCATTTATTATCTATTTCTCCAAATGGTCCCCCAATCAAATAAAAAATAAAACCCTCATAGTTAATATGTGTAGTCTAGCAAAACAATCCCCATATTGACCATGCCCAAAAATGTGTATCTCATTCTGCTTTTTATGTCCATTCCCTCTCTCCCAGAAGGTCCACGGTGTGTTTCTTTTGTTTTTAGTTCTCTGAATCTGTTATTTATTATTGCATTGATCAGAATTCTAGTCTTTCAGAGTTGTTTTTCTCTACACAATTACTGTAATTGTATAAATTGTTCTCCTGCTTTCGCTCACAACATTCTGCCTCAGTTCATAGAGATCTTCTCAGTTGCCTCTGAAATTTTCCATTTCATTATTTCTTATAACACAATAATAGTCCATTATATTCATCTGCCATGATTTGTTTAGCTATTCCTACAGGAGGGCACCCTCTTAGTTTCTAGTTTGGTGCAATTATGAGAAGAGCTATAATAAATAGTATTTTACATATCAGTCCCTTCTCTCTTTCTTTAATCTGTTTGGGAATATAGGCAGGCCTAGTAGTGGTATAACTGGCTCAAACAGTATGCACAGTTGAGTAATTGTTGGAGCATAGTTCTAAATTGTTTTCTGGAATGGTTGTATCCATTTAGAGCTCCGAGAGCGCCTAATCTACCTATTTACCTTCAGGTCCTCCAAACATATGCCATTTTTCTTTTTTGTCACCTTTGCCAATCTCAAGGGTATAAGGTAGAACCTCAGAGATGCTTTCATTTGTATTTCTCTAATTATTAGTGATTCAGAGCATTTTTTCATGTAGTTGTTGATAACTTGGATTTCTTCCTTTGACAACTATTTTTGCTTTAAATAACGTTTTTTACACAATTACAAATCAAGAAAAATTTTAATATTTATTTTTACAAGGTTTGAGTTCCAAATTTTTCTCCTTCCCTTTCTCCCATCCCCTCCTCCCTTCCCCTTCTGTCTTCTGAAAATAGCAGACAGTTTGATATAGTTTATACATATGCCATCATATAAAACATATTTCCATATTCATCACAGTTGTGGAAGAAGAAACAGATTAAAAGTTTTAAAAAAACCTCGAGAAAGAACAAAGTGAAAAAAAATGCTTTGATCTGTATTCCAAGTCCATCAGTTCTTTATCTGAATATGGATAGCATTTTTCCTCATGAGTCCCTTGTACTTGCCTTGTAGCATTGTTACTGAGAAAAGCTGCATCATTCACAGTAAATTATCACACAATATTGCTGATACTGTGTACGATGTTCTCCTGGTTCTGCTCATTTCACTTAGTATCAGTTGGTATAAGTCTTTCCAGGTTTTCCTTTATTCTGAGTTTCTCTCTGCTTCAAGTGTGTTTCTTGTAAGCAACAAGTTGTAGGATACTGGTTTTTGATCCAGGCTGCTATCTGCTTCCATTTTCTGGGAGAGTTCATTCCATTCATATTCACTGTTACGATTACTACCTGTATATTTCCCTCCATCCTATTCTTTCTCCTGTGTGTCCTCTCTCCTTTCACCCTTTCCCACATCACCAGTGTTTTGCTTCTGTCTACCACCTCCCCTGATCTGCCCTCCCTTCTGTCATCCCCTCAATACACACACACACACACACACACACACACACACACACTTTGTTTAGTCTCCTTCCCTTCTACTTCCCTGTTGGGTAACATAAATTTATATATTCATCTGATTGCATATATTATTCCCTCTTTGAGTCAATCCTGATGAGAGGTTCAAGCAATTCCCATCACCACCATCGCCTATCTTCCCCTCTGCTATAGTCTTTCTCGCTTCTTCATGTGAGATAATTTACCCCATTCTAACTTTCCCTTCCTTCTACACCCATTTTACACCTCTTTTTCACCCCTTATTTTTTGTCATTCTCTCAAATACACCTTATATCCATACCTTCTCTCTATGTTTATTCCTTCTATCTGCACTGTTAGTGATAGAATTAAGAGTTACAAGTATCATCTTCCTATGTAGAGATGTAAACAGTTTAACTCCACTGAATCCCTTCTGTTTTCTTATTCCTTTGTACCTATTTGTGCTTCTCTTAGGTGTTCATATTTTTGACCATTTATCTATTATAGTCTTTTATATTGAAATCAGTTCCTAATTTATTTAAGACCCCTTTATCAGAGAAACTTGCTGCAAAGATTTTTTTCCCCAGTTAACTATTTCCCTTCTAATTTTAACACTGGCTATTTTGTGTAAAAGTTTTTTACTCCTATGTAACCAAAATTGATTATTTTATTTTCTGTGACCCACCCTTTCTTGTTTATTCATCAACTCTTCCCCTATCCATAGGCCTGAAATGTAATTTTTTCTTGCTCCTCTAATTTGCTTATAATGTCACTTTTTATACTGAAGTCACATATCCATTCAGAATTTATCTTGTTATATGATGAGAGATGCTGTTCTGTACCATATTCTAGTCAAATTACTTTTTAGTTCTCTAGCTTTTGTCAAATAGCGAGTCCTTACTTTAGTAACTGCAATCCTTGGGTTTGTCAAACACCATGGTACTACACTTGTTTGCTTCTATATGCTGTGGACCTAATCTATTCTATTAATCATAGTCTCTAATCCACAAATATTTTAAGAACTTTTTTAAAAAAACAGATGTCATCTTACCAATATTCAAAATCTCCAAGCTATGAAAAGTTTTCAAAATATAGAGACCTACTATCAGAGAAGATCAAAACCATGGAGGAATAGGATGAAATATAAATCATCTTCATCAGGCCCTTGTTTGCTGCTGGGGTCCCACAGATCCTTTCAGTGAACCTAAGATGATAAACTTATATACCAATACTTTTATTCAAATACAAAAAGCATTTATTTTGTCTACCATGCAATAGCCCAAAGACAATTAAATATGAATGAATAATAGCAGGATGACAGCCTACCCTTGGATCATTTCTATCTAAACCGTGTCAAAAAAGATGAGGAAAATGAGATGGATAATAATAACAATGTTAAAACTATCCTCTCTTTTATGCTATCAGTGACCAGACCTTTTTAAACTCCTAACATCCGCATTCTTGTATGTGTGCATACATGCATACATACATAGACATACACTGATATACATATGCACATATCTATACACATACACACTGGATTAACAGTAACCTTTAATACTACAATGTATCCCTGATTTCGGTGTAATTATACATCAATGTATAGGTAGCTTTATACAATTATAATGTATATCAATGTACAGGTCAACTTTCTTTGACTTCTTATCCCTGGCAGTCCTTGTTCATGTATCCAATACACTGCAGATAGACATTTTTAACATTCCGTGAGTACCAGGACAGTGCTCAAGCTGCCCATTACCCCTTAGTCTCACTATATGACCAGTTCTCCTCCCTTTCTAATCGTACATTACCTTGAAGTATTTCCTAATAATAGCTAAAATTTATATAATTTTTTAAGGTATGCAAAGTATATTGCATGTGTTATTTCTTGTGATCCTCACAACTCTATGAGACAGGTGCTCTTATTATAATCATTTTAAAGATGAGGAGATGAACTCAGGTCTTCCTAACACTAAGCCTGGTGCTCTGTCCACTGTATCACCCAGCCACCCCTACAAAAGACAAAGGTTCACTCCTCCTTCATGCCACGTCATGTTCACACACTCCCACTTATAGGGCTTCAAGTTTTACAGAGCAATTAGAAGTTTTACACAACACAGGATCTCACTTTATCTTCACAACCCTATAAGGCAGATTTTGCTCATTTTCCAAAGGAGAAAGTAAAAGCCAAGATTTCATCGCAGATCATACGACACCCCCCACCACGCATGTTTCCATTAAGTACTTCCCATTGCTTAATTTTGATAATTAGCATTTATATAGCACTTCAAAGTTTGCAAAGTACTTTGTATCCAGTATTCCATTTGATCCTCACCACAACCCTGGGAAGTAGGTGCTATTATTATCCCCATTTTATGGATGAGGAAACTGAGGCAGGCGGAGGCTAAGTGACTTGCCCAGGGTCTTACAGCTGGTAAGCATCTGAGGTCATATTTGAACTCAGGTCTTCTGGACTCCAGGACCAGCGTTCTATCCACCACTTACCGGCTTCTTAACAAAAGAAGAGCTCATAACTGTATATGGCATGACAGTTTATTAAAACCCTTTATACCACTGTTTCATTTGGGCCTCCCGGTAACCCCAGAAGTGGGTGCAAGTACTTTTATCCTCATTTTACAAATGAATAAACTGATCCTCAGAGAAGTTACAATACATGTCAAGAATATGACATGGGGCTTCTGATTCAAAGTGCAGTTCAAATTCTAGCACGATAGCACACAGTTACCCTCTGGACAGAGAGCAAGGCTAACTATAGCCCATGTGTACTTCCCCTTGTCCACACTCATTCCCCTTCAGGGTATCTGCAGGATGCAGATTGTCTTGTGTTGGCCTCTCATGTGGTTAACTCTTCTCTTCACTTCTACCTGGTGTCAACTTCAAGAAAGCCAACAGCCCCCTTAGCACCTGTACCCCTCCCAAAGACTAGTTCTCAGAAAAGTCCCTACCATCAAGATGCACTCTCAGCCCCTAACCCACAAGTTGGAAAATACTGATCAAACTAATTTTTACCAAGGCATTAATGACTAGGCATTGCTAAATGTATTGAAGATAGGAGGGGGGAACATGTGTATCTATTATATTTCTTTTTGTTTTTTGTTATTTTTGAGGGGGGGAAGGCAAGGCAATTGGAGTTGAGTGACTTGCCCAAGGTCATACAGCTAGTAAGTATGTCAAGTATCTGAGATTGGATTTGAACTCAGGTCCTCCTGACTCCAGGACTCGTGCTCTATTCACTTCACCACCTAGCTGTCCCAATATCTATTTTATTTCTTTTGGATTGGGGGGGGTGGGATTTGAGATTGGGTCTCCCCATCTCACTCAATTTGGAAGTACAGTAGCTCAATCTCAGTACTGATTGAGTTCTGACCTGGGCCAGTTCAACCCATCTTAGGCAGTCTGGTGCCTTCCCTCCACTCTTGGGGCCTCCATGTATTAGCTCCAGACAGTTCAGAACATCAAGTTGGTTTAGCTCTACTGCAGTTTAGAGTGCACCTAGGTGGTGCAGTGGATAGAGTTCCAGGCCTGGAGTCAGGAAGACTCATCGTCCTGAGTTCAAATCTGGTGTCAGACACTTACTAGCTGTGTGACCCTGGGCAAGTCCCTTAACCCTGTTTGTCTCAGTTTCCTCATCAGTAAAATGAGCTGGAGAAGGAAATGACAAACTGCTCTAGTATCTTTGCCAAGAAAACCCCAAATGGGTGACAAGAAGTCAGACATGACTGAAACAGAACAAAAACTGCAACTCAGAACCCCTGATCTCAAGAGATCCACCAACCTCAGCCTCCTCGGAAGTAGGGATTATAGACCTGTTCTACACCTGAGGGAAGTTAACATTGTAAAGGAAGGTGCTGGAATAATGTAAGATGCCCTTCTACACTCTAAATCTTCTAGCTGGGAGGACCTGCCAGAACTCATGCCCCGATGGCATAACCTTCAATGAACACACATTGAGGGCTTTGTTCCAATCCATTGCATTAAAGTAAATTCTATAATAAAGCAAGTCACATGAATTTTTGGTTTCCCAGTACATGTAAAAATTATGTTTATACTATACTGTAATCCATTAAGTGTGCAATAGTATTACATCTAAAAAAAACCCATGTGCATACCTTAATTTAAAATACTTTATTGCTGAAAAAAAATGTTCATCATCCTCTGAGCCTTCAGTGAATGATAGTCTTTTTTTTTCTTCTGGTGGAGGGTCTTGCCCTCCATGTTGATGACTGCTAACTGCTCAGGGTGGTGGTTGCTGAAGGTCAGGGTGGCTGTGGCAGTTTCTTAAAATAAGACAGCAAAGAAGTTGGCCTCCCAGACTGACTCTTCCTTTCACTTGAACACTCAGATGCCATTGTAAGCTTATTAATTGGCCTAATTTAATATTGTTGTGTCTCAGGGAATAGGGAGGCTTGAAGAGAGGGAGAGAGACCTGGGAATGACTATCCAGTGGACTAGTCAGACTACATCCATTTACTAAGTTTTCCTGTCTTACAGAGGCACGTTTGTGATACCCCAAAACAATTACAATAGTAACATCAAAGATCACTGATCACAACTCACCATAACACATATAATAATAATGAAAACATTTAAAATAGTGTGAGAATCACTATAATGTGACAGAGGCACAATGTGAATACATGCTATTGGGAAAATGGTACCGATAGACTTGCTCAACATGGGGCTGCCAAACACCTTTAATTTGTTGTTTGCTTTTTAACAGTATTTTATTTGCTACTAATTACATGTAAAGAAAGTTTTCCACATTCACTTTTATAAGACTTTGAGTTCCAAACTTTTTTATTCCTCCTTCCCTCCCTTTTCCTTTCTCCATGACAACAAGCAAATAAACAAAACCCCCCAAATATCTGTGAAGTACAACAAAGCCAAGCGCAATAAAGTCAAATGTAATAAAACAAGGTATACCTGTAGAACCCAAGGTCACCTCCAGGTCATTGGAGGAAGACTGGAAGGGCTAAGTGCCCACCCTCACATGTATATGTAAAGGAGATTATTTATCTGTCTAGACATACACATATAAAATATGCAATATGTAGATACAACGCATATGTACACAGACATGGGTAGGTATGGATATGCATATGCATGTGTATATGAGTGTATGTGTATATGCACATATATGTGTGTATATGTGTCTGTCAGTTCATTTTGTCTTTCTTTGTGTCTCTAGCCCTTAGTCTGGCACACAGCAGGCCCACGTTGACTTGACTTGCTCTATGTTCATTCATATAATTTTTTTGATCAGCTCCAGTATTTGATTAAATTTCTTCTTCTGGTAAGGAACTTCCTCTACTAACCTAGATCTGTACCTTCTCTTCAGCTTAAAATCTTAGGGCCTAAAATGCCAAAGCCAGCGTGTAGAAGTAACACGTCTTCTTGTCACTGAGGACAGCCATCCCGTCTCTTGCTAATATGCATGTATTACATACAAAGACATATGAATATATAACATGTGTGTATATAAAATATATACCTTATATCATGTTATATCTAAAGTGATATCATATAGGGTAGGTAGAGAGCCCGTGTTGAAGTGAGGAAGATCTGAGTTCTTAACTCACACACACACACACACACACACACACACACACACACACACACACACACACACACAAAACTGGGTACATCATTAACTTCCAAGTAACATTCTATAAACTGAGAAGTTACTGACCTACATTGGCAGAGGGAGTTTCCTCACAAGGGAATTCCCTACACCAATGAATTCACAGGTCCAGTATCTATCTGATATGTATAATAGGATGATAGATGGGCAGATGTAGGAGGATAAGAGAGGATAATGATACATTTAAATGGCAGGGCTTAGTCAGTAAGCCTTAGTGAAAGATGGAAGGAATCATTTTAATTTCCAGCCCTCCCACTATCCTACCCAGATACACCGTGGCCTGAAACCAAGAACTCTGTCCATTCAGTCTTTGCTTTCAAATGTAACACAAATCCTACCTCCTCTGGGAAGTTTTCCTAGATTGAAGCCATCCATTCCCCAGTCTGATTTTTTTTTTTTTTTGCTTTTTGGAGGGGGGAAAGTAGGGCAATTGGGGTTAAGTGACTTGCCCAAGGTTACACAGCTAGTAAGTGTTAAGTGTCTGAAGTCAAATTTGAACTCAGGTCCTCCTGACTCCAGGGCCCATGCTTTATTCACTGTGCCACTTACCCACCCCATCCAGCCTGATTTCTAACCACCCCCATCTCCTCCTGCTAGCCACTATATCTATCTGCCTATGTTTTATTTCCTACTAGACTATGAGCTCCTTGAGGGCAGAGGCTATTTTCATCTTTGTAAGGCTCCAAGAATCTGTTCCATTTAGTTTTGCTCACTCTGAGGAAATAGTAAATGCTCTGGGGCAGTGAGAAGCCTAGTTTCCAGCTTTACCATTGATATGGTAAGCCAGCTTGAGTAAATCACTTCACCTCTGGATGAGGGGGAAATCTCAATCTCTACCACCCCTATCTGTAATATGGAGGAGAATGATTTGTACCCCTTGCTAGTCTCCCAGTGATGATTACAGACAGAAATAAATTCTGGAATAGTTATGATAAACCACAACCATGTGGTGTAGAAATAGCATTAGTGTCAGAAGACCTGGGTTGGAATCCTGGCTTTTCTATTTAGTAACTGTGAGACCCTGGGCAAGTCACAACCTTTCTGGGCCTTAGTTTCCTGCTTTGCAAAATCTGGACCAGGTGGTCTCTAAGGCCCCTTCCAGTTCTTGATGCCATGATCCTTTGATCTTGGAAGAAAGATTTTGTAGGAATTAAGGTTACCCCGGGTTCTCCTAGAAACAGATGAAATTAATTTACACCACTCCTGCCAAAGCCAAGGCAATTTAATTCTATTTAATACGACAAATTTCACAAATGTGGGAGCAGCTGGTTACTCAAAGTTCCACCTTGGTACCCTAATACCATGATGTCTTTCCTCTACCATCACCATCTTCAAGTGTACAGAGGAAATATTGGGGGGGGAAGAGGAGAAGGGGAGTGAAGGAGGTAGTATTGGGCACCTGACCAGTCAATCAGCAGTGAGCAAGTACTAGCCCATGCTTACAACTATAACCAGAGGATCTGTCCTTTCTCCATGTTTCTCATGGGATTAGGCTGAATTTAGGATTTTATGGAGGGAAATATCTGAGTGGAAAGTCACACACACTTGTACACACAAATTCAGCTTAATCACTTTGCCCAGGGTCAAGTTGACCCCAAGGCAAGCCCTGAATGCTACAGTTCACTGCCTTTCATTTCTTATGGTATTTCAATCAACAATCAGTTGACAAATATTTATTCAATACCTACCCTGTACTGGGTGCTGTGCTGAACTCTGGGAATACAAAGAAAGGTAAAAGATAATGCTTAATCTCCAAGAACGCACACTCTAATGGTGGGGGACAACGCACAAAGATGCACCAAGATGTGTACCTGAAATGATCAACAGAAAGAAGGCACTCGTATGAATGGGGATAGGGAAAAGCTAATTGCAGAAGATGGACTTTTAGATGAGATGGAAGGAGGCCATGGAAACTGAGGTAGAAATGAGGAGGGAATGTCCCTGGCCTAGGGGATAGCCAGTAAAAGCGCCTCCAGTCCAGAGATGGAGTTTAAGGAACTGCAAGGGGCCAGGGTCACTGCATCACAGCAGATGTGGTGGGGTGCAAAGTGTAAAAAGACTAGAATAGTAGCAAGGGGGCCAGGTTCTTGAGGGCTTTGGATGCCAAACAGGATTTTGTATTTGATTCTGTGGGCAACTGAGAACCACTGGAGTTGATTGAGTGGGGAAAGGGGATAATGGGGAGTGATGAGACCAGTGCTTTAGGAAGGTGAATTTTACAGCTGGATTGGAGAAGATATTTATGTAAAACTGCACGAGGTATCCATATGTGAGCATCCTAGATTTTGTGGTCCAAGGTCAGATACTTCATCAGCCCATCTGGCTCTGTCAGTAGAGGCAGATCCTTAACAAGTGAAGATGATAATGGTGTTCCAAACGAGCTGCTGCACCCTTGGAGAGGTCCGGAGCATCATAGGACAGAGCCAGCACCTTGAGTTAAAAGTAGGAGACGTTGGACTCGGATTCTGGGTCCGCTAATAACTCTGTGACTCTGATCTTGTCACTTGATCCCTCTACTCTTCCGTTTTCACGTCGGGGGAAAGGGGAGTGGGGCTGAGCTGACTGACGTCCGAGATGCCCCAGAGTTCTAATCTATGCATCCCAAGACCTGGGCTCCAAGTCTGCCACAATGTCGAGTGGCCTGGGGCAAATCATTTAGCCCCTTAAAAGATTCCTAGGTAAATTGCAAAGGCTGTCTTTTGCTGGTCTCCCTCACCGAGACGACCACGCGAATCTCTACATAAAAGCAAGCTGGTATTGTTACTCTAATCTGCCCTTAAGTGGGATGTAATTGGCTCCCTCCCCCTCCTAAACAAAAAGAAGTTGAATTTCCATAACCATTCTAGTGAGGTGGGTAGTGAAAGGTATTATTATCCTCTCTTTAAAGACGGAGAAACTGAGGCTTCAGGGAAGTTAAGTGAAGCTTTCAAGGTCATAAATCTAGTAAATATTAGAGCCAAGAAGTCCCATACTTCTAACTACAATTCCAGGGTTTTATTCTACTCAACGCTATTTATTAATTTATCCATCCATCCATCCATCCATCCACCCACCCACCCATCCATCCATCTCTATCTACCTATCTATCTATCTATCTATCTATCTATCTATCTATCTATCTATCTATCTATCTATCTATCTATCTATCTGCTTATTTTTTACTCAACGCTATTTAAAAACGTACCAAGTCCCTTTCCTTTTGAAAAAGTGGATACTTTCCCACCCAATGGTATCATTTTAGTGATTTCGCCCAGCTTTTAACTCTCGAGGAAGGGAAGGGGAAAGAATGACCCCCCCCCCTCTCAGGACCCTCTTCCAGCCCAGGAGTGTGGGAAAAGGGACCAGGGGCCTTGAGTCCCCTTTTGAAGCCTAGGAGGCTCGGGGAGGGGTGGGGAGGTGTCCGTCCTAGCCTTTCTTGACTCTAGAGAGCCAATAACTAGCTGAGTCCTCTCAACTCCCTGTGCCCCCCCCCCCGAGGGACTAGAGAGCGGCCTAAAATGCTGCTGCTTTATTTTAAGGCTGCTTCACTCCAGGATAAGTAGTTGGAGACGTGGGTCCTCTTGACTCTCCTCCCAGTACGACGAATGCGTAGCCAACTCCCTCCCACCAACTTGGACCTCAGTTTCCTCGGCTGCAATATGGCATCTAGGGACCCTCTCAATCCCAGGGCTGCATAAAGAGGTACCTGGGTTGAATCTAAATTCAGTTCCACAAACCCTCATTCCGAGCCTCCTCGGAAAAGTGCGGTGTCAGGCGCAGGGAATACAAAAGAAAAAAAAAAAACGGCCCCTGCCCTCAAGAAGTTTACACTCCTCTAAGGGAATGTGATGGGTCCAAGGGCAAATACATCATTTGGAGAGATACAAGGAGGTTTGGACTTTTGCTCGCCCTTTGTCACTAATAAGCTGTGTGACCTTAGGCGACTCACTCCACGTCTCTGGGCCTCGGTTTCTCCATCTGTAAAATGAAGGAGTCGGAGGAGACTAGAGGATGTCTAAAATCCTTTCTGGTTCTGACACTGTCAGTTGGTGGCTCCTGGGAGGGAGCGGGGCGGGACTCTCGCCCGCACCAGGAAGGAGCGGGACAGGATGAGGGGTTAGGGACAGCCCGAGCTGGAGTCCCACATCACCCGTATTCTACCCCCCACCTCCTCCCCGCCCCAGGCCCTAAGGGGCCCGTGGGCGGGGCGAGCTCCGGCCCCCTGGGCTATCCCGGCTCCTCCCCCCAGGCGCTCGGCGCTCTTAGCTGGCAGCCCTGGAAGTCCGGCCGGCCCGGGCAAGAGGGGGAGAGAGGGGAGCAGTGCCATGGGCTGCCACGGCCACATCTCGGGCTTGTTCCGGCGTAACCTGCAGCCCACGCTCACCTACTGGAACGTCTTCCTCAGCTTCGGCCTCTGCATCGGCTCCCTGGGGCCCACGGTGTCCGACCTGCGCTGCCAGACTCACAGCTCGCTGCCCCAGATCTCCTGGGTTTTTTTCTCGCAGCAATTATGTCTCCTGCTGGGCAGCGCTCTGGGGGGCATCTTCAAGAAGACGTGAGTGGTCGGCCCTTCCCCTCACTCCATCTCTTCCCCTTCCCCTTCTCTTCTTCCTTGACTCTCCCTGTCCCCATCTATTTATTCTCTCTCCTCCGCTTCTCAGTTTCTTAAGCTCGGAGGAAAAGAGCCCTGGGGTGGAAATGGAAGATCTGGGTTCGAATCCTAGTTTTACCGAGTGCTACCTGGGGACCTTAGGCAAAGCCTTTTGCCTCTCAGATACTTTTTTCTTAAAATGCAGGGTTTGGATTAGATTTTCTAAGGCCATTTTCAGCGCCAGCATTCTGTGGTTCTGTTTTTCTCCTCCCTCTCCTTCCCCCTCTCCTTCCCCCTCCTCATCTCTTTACCCGTGTCTTGGACTGGCTGCAGGTTTCCCCCTGTTTTCTAACGCTTCTGTTGCCCTCCTCTCCAACTGGTCCAGTTGTTTCTAGCCTCCATGGCTCTGCCTTCTCTCGCTACTATCCCCAGAATTTTTTTTTCCTTTCCAGTTGAAATATTGGCAGTTCCCAAGGTGACTTCTGGATTATTTATTTTCTTGATCTCACTTGAGCGGTTAAAACCAGTTCTCCCCCCTCCCATCCTCACCTGAGAGGGAGGTGGGGGGAGATGGAAGTGGTGGTGGTGGTGGTGATGTGGTTTTCAGTTTGGAGAATAGAAGAGGGGCGGGAATCTGAATGAGGTCACCATCACTACTCTTCCCCTTCTCTATAGATGGATCTAGGTTTTTATAACTACTCACCTGCTACCAGAGGTGAATTTTAAAGAGACCTGTAAAAGGAGGGGGTTGAACTACCTTCCGGTTGTAACATTCTATAGTTCTGTGTCATGGGAGGTTGGCAAAGGTGAGAGTGTCAGCTGAGGGGCAGGTGGAAGGGAGGTGCCAGCTTGCACCTCTCCCTCCAGAGAGCCACAAGGCATTAAGGCAAGTCTCCTTGAGGGAAAATCAATGTCCATAGGCTCCACTGTGATAAACTGTGGCACCCTCTCTTACCTCTCCCAGATATTGAGATAATTTTTATTTGGGTCTCTCCTCTTGAGAAAACCTGACCTTTGCCTGGGGCGGGATAGGGATGGGGCATCCTAGAAAATAGAAAATCTCCCTTCCCACCTATATACATGGGATGAGCCCTATTAGGCTACTGCTGGTGTTTGGGGGGCAGGGGGAGAGACTTTGACCTGTATAGGATCCTAACTGCATTATAGTTGGAAGAGCCCTTAGAAATCATTCAGGTAACTTGGATGTAAGTGGAAGGAATAAAAACAAACAAAACTTTGATAATAACAGTAAAGTTTGGCCCCGAGGAACACATCCTTCCCTTTACAGAGTTGGGGAGCAGGACTGGTGGTGACTGTGTGTATGGAATGATGCCTATACATTCAAGTTCATCATATCTTTCTTCACAACAACTCCTGAAAGGCACTGAGATTGAGATCTAAAAGGGACTTTAAGAGGTCACCGAATTCTACCCCTTCAGTTTACATATGAGAAAATGGGCCTCTAGAGATAAAATGACTTGCCACAGATAGGGTCAGAGGTGGGGTCTGAACCCAGGTCCCTAGCCTTCCAACTTCATTTCTCTTTCTGCTGCACTGTGATGTTGATTAATTTTGCATAAATGTTCCCCTCCCACCCCAACACCTCCTTTCTTTTTATTATCAATTATTATAATGAATTCATCCCCCTCTGAGTAGGGGAGTGGGAGAAGGGATGTATTTGGAAATGAAGGTGATATAAAACCAAAAGTTATCAATTTTATTTAAAAGAAAAATAAATTATCTAGTTCAGCCTCCTAATTTTTTCAGATGAGGGCCCAGAGAGGACATATGACTTTGACATAAACCAGGAATGTTTAAAGGTTACTTGTCCAAGGTCACATAAGGACTTTGTGAAAGAGCTGAGCCTAGAACATTGGTCTTTTGCCTCTTAGTCCATGGAGGTAGGGAACAGTTTGTCATGTGGTAGCTCATATAACATTGAAATTCTCTGTCCTGGAGACCAGGGTCCTGCTCCCTCTTCTGATATCATTGGGGACAGGGCGATCATCTTTTTTTTCTTCTTGTGCTACCCACCTCTGTATCCTTCCTGCTAAAAAAAAAAAAAGCCTCTGGAGCCCACTCAGGAACATCCCTGAATTGATGAAAGGAGCGTCAGAGCTAGATCATCTCCAACCTACTTATCTTACAGATGAAGAAACTGAGGCCCAAGGTCATGATCTCTCCCCAACGTCACATCGGCACCGTATAGTAGTTATGACTGAAACTCAGGTCCTCTAACCTTAAGTCCAGCACTTCCACTTATAATATGGTTACTGTCTAGTAGTGATGAAGTCTCTTCTGCACAATGTTTGTTGTTATTGTTCAGTCCTGTCTGACTCTTCATAACCCCATTTCTTGGCAAAATACTGGAGTAGTTTGTCATCTCCTTCTCCAACTCATTTTACAGATGAGGAAACTTAGGCAAATACGGGTAAGTAACTTGCTCCGGGTCAAACAGCTAATAAGTGTCCAAGGTCAGATTTGAACCCAGGAAAATAAGTCTTCCTGACTCCAGTCCTGGCACTCTGTCCACTGCATCACCCATCTGTCCCCTCTATACAATCTGTTATCCTCCAGATGTCATAGGGAGCCAGGGTTGATGGATAAGATTCTTCCCTCTTGATACCCCTAGGACACTAAGACCAAGAAAGGTTGAGTGACTTATCCCATATCACACAGCAAATGTGAGGATGAATTGGTGCTATTTTATCCAGGTTTTCTTAATCCTAGTCCATGACTGAGGTCCTGCAGACCATCTAATCCTCTGTCCAGAGGACCGGTCTATGAAGGAAGCAGTAGATTCAGCTCTCTCCCAAAGGAAACAGGGGCAGTACAGGGCATGGGGTGGTTTTCCCCAGAGAGGGAGTGAAGGAACGTGAAAAGCACTGAATTGTCAGAATAGACATTTTTGTTGCTAGAGGAAGAAACAGAAGTATGCCCGCAGGTCTGCTTCACTTTAAGAAAATCCAAAGTTATGAAAGGAAACCTTATTCAGAGTCATAAGAGGGAAAGAGAGATGACTTTACAAAAGCAGTTCTGCTGATGCTCTTGAATGTTTTTTACTAAGAGATTGAGGAAACAGAGAAACTGAAGTCTATATTACATGGGCTGTATTCAGTTTTGTACTGATAAATGTTTAACATCCAGCTCTCTGGGTGGGGGGGGGGGTGAAATGTAGCACAACACACTTAAGTTTAATTTGAATTCTTAACATTTTTCTCTATCATTTTCCTAAGTCTAAACAATCAACAGAACAATAAATCAAGCCTTGATTTGTGGCATTCATAAATTTTTGAGGTACAAATGCTCCTACTGAAAATTTAACAATCAGTCCTCAAGAACCAGTAGAAGCTGGCTCCAGCATATCCCTGACTGTCCACTAGAGAAAATCCAGAAATTAAACAAGAGAATATCTGAAAAGATAATGTAAGCCATGGGAAATGTGTTTTGATTGGCAAAATTTCATTTACCTAACCTTTCTGGAAATTCCAATTGAGTTTTGTCACCCCTAAAAGGTGGATGATCTGACATCTAGGTGGCACAGGGAATAGAATGTTGTACTTGGAATCGGGAAGACCTGAGTTCAAATCCTGCCTCAGAGATGACTAGCTGTGTGATCTGAGACAAGTGACAGCCTCTCTAGGCCTGTTTCCTCATCTGCAGCGCGAGACTGGTAATAATAGCCCCTGCCCCCCAAGGTTGCTATGAGGACAAAATGAAAAAATATTTGTAAAGTTCTTTGCAAACTCTAAGGTGCTATGTAAATGTTAGCCACTGCTACTAATTAAAAAAAAATGGTTCTGCAATGTAAACAGGAACATACAATCTACCAGACAGGACATACACCTCAGGTACGTTCCACCTCAAAAGCATAACCTTAGGTCAGCCTCCTGGGATCAGCTGATCAGTGGGAAGGAGAACACTTCAAGGAACTGGCTCACAGATAGGAATCAGGCTTTCAGAGCTGAAAGGGACCTTGAGGATGACCTCACCCAATCACCGCATTATATAAGGGGGGAAACTGAGACCTAAAGAGGAAAAGGGCACTGCTTGCATATTTAGAGCCAGAGCCAGACCAAGAAACCGAGTCTGTGCTGTTGTTACTGCAGTGGGGAACTGGCTCCTTAAATTTACCCTTCAATTTATGCATATATACATATGCCCACGCATACGTATATGTGTATATATGTGGCCGTATGCTGTTGCTTATTGTCGGTCAGTCATGTCCAACTCTTTATGACCACCCTGGCCATGAACCATCCTGTCCGTGGGGTCTTCTTGGTAAAGATACTCAAGGGGTTTGCCATTTTCTTCTCCAGTAGAGTAAGGCAAACAGAAAGGTTAAGTGACTCACCCAGGGTCACACAGCTAGTAAATGTCAGAGACCAGACTTGAACTTAGGTGTTTGTGATTGCAGGCTCGACAGGAATCTACTCTATCCACTGAGTCACCTAGCTGCCTCCTGTGTGTGCGTATATAATCAGACTAAAGTTGGGGGCAGGGGTAGGTAGCAGTCAGGAGATATCAGAGGCGGTGTGGTATAATAGAGCATCGGTCTTGGAGCCAAAAAGACCAGAATACAGACCTTCCCTTAGCTACTCAAGGGCTTTATAAAAACAGGCAACTGGCTTGACTTGCAAAAGCCTCAGTCTCCTTATCTGAAAAATATAAATAACAGTATTTGCTATCCTTACCTCAGAGTAGCTGCAAAAGCCAAAAGAGGCGTCTGCAGAGTTCAAAAATTTAACACGCCGTAGAAATAATAATGTCCACTCTTATTTTGTATAGAGCAAGGTACTTACTGAACACACACACACACACACACACATACACACACATACACATACATGAGCAGAGCTCTGACCCATGCTGGAAAGGAAATCATGTGTGGCTTCAGGGCTTCCTGCTGGGACATGAGGCCCCCTAGATCCCCAGCAGTAGTGGAGGGTTTACATTCTGGATCTCTTCCCAGCCTCCCCAAGTCAAAATGTGAGAATGAGCTCTTGCCCTTGGTTACCTGAACAACAAACAGGCCCCCAGCCGAGATGAAGGGACAGAGCTCCCAGGGCTGGTTAGATGGAAAGGCCCTCTACCTCCAGTAGCCTTCTCCCTCTTCTTAATCTAAAAAAGAAAAAAAAAGGCTTCCCCATCGGGTGTCACAGTCCATGAAATTTCACTGTGAGAGTCATTCCTTTGGGCCAGAAAGACTATCAGGTCTTGAAAAGTCTCCCTTTGGAATGCCAGTATCCCTGGAAAGGGGGATAAGAGATCTCTGAGAATCTCTGGAGGATGACAGATTAGTGGAAGAAGATAAGCATAGGTTTCTGGCTTTAGAGTGGGAAGGTTTCTTCAAGTTCAAGTCTTCCAAGTCTCTAATTGTACAGATGAGGAAACTGAGGCACGTATTCATAGATCTTCCTAAAGTCACACAAGGTTGTGTCATAGTTGGAACTTGAAGAAAGTCTTCTGGCTCCAAGTTGAGCATTTGGGCCTCTGCCTCAGTACTGGGTACATCCCCGCAAAAGCCTAGCCTAGCTGAGGTCCCCAGGCTGGTCCCTGATTCTCTGAGATAGGAAGAGAAAAAAGGACAGTGTGTGTTTGTGTGTGTGCGTGTGTGTGTGTGTGTGTGTGTGTATGAGAAAGGACAGACAGACAGAGACAGAGAGATACAGAAGAAGAGAAGTGTATCTAGGGTGAGAGAGGAGGGGACAGGGTCTTTAAAGCTTTTTTCAAGCTTCCTCCAATATGTCTCCATCAACCTCCCCATTGATTCACTGATTCAACAGACTGATAGATGCCAGCCACTGGGCTAGGGCTGGATGGCAAAGATAAATAGGATTCAGACCCTGCTCTCAAGGAGTCTGCACTCTAATGGCAAGGACAAATACACAGATTATTATATGTGAAAGAGACAAGTGCAAAAAAGAAATCCGGGCAGAGACCTAGAAGAAATTTCCAAAGAGGAAAATCGCTTTTACTAGGGCATCAGGGAAGGCTTCATGCAGAAAGTAGCATCTAAGTCAGCCTTGCTGGAAAGGAAGATGGCAGAGATGTCCATTGCAGGCATGGGGATGAGGAAAAATATGAAGACAGAAGAGAACAGGATAGAAACTAAGAGAGAAGAGTCCAGTTTGACTGGCATGAGAGATATGGGAAATTTGTGAAGTGAAATCATAGGAACTAAATCTAGGAAGGTCCACCCCAAACTGAAGAGGGCTCTGAATGCTGGAATAAGGCACTTCTCAGGTGTTGGTGGGTTTTCTTCCCTGCATCATATTCTACACTCCAGCCTTTTACAGAAGTCAAGATTACTCTCAGTCAAGAGTTACACCTGAGTTTAAAAAAAAACAACCAATTTCCCAAATACAAGATGAGGGGGACAAGGCTCTACAGCAATTCTTCTGGGGGAAAAAAGATCTGGGGAGTTAGGGAGTTGTAACTTCAAATGGAGTCACTAATATACGCAAATGAGAGATAAAAAATTGAGTCCAACTTCTTGATTTTGTGAATGGAAAAACTGAGGCACAGAGAGGTTAGATGCCTTACTCAGAGTCATACAGCTATTAAGGATCTAAGGGGGGATTTGTACCTAGCTTTTCCCACCTAAGTAGCACAGTGTCAGGCATGGAGTCAGGAAGACCTGAATTCAAATGTTACCTCAGATACTAGCTGTGTGACCCTGGCCAATTCACTTAACCCTGTTTGCTTCAGGTTCTTCATCTGTAAAATGAGGTGGAGAAGGAGGCAAACCCCTCCCCTATCTTTGCCAAGAAAGCCCCAAATAGGGTCATGAAGAGTCTGAAGAGCAGTGCCAAACTTCCTGCCTCCAAGTTCAGTGGCCTATCCACTACATTGCAGTGCCTTTCTGTGGTTAGAAAGCTAATGTGATTGTAGACTGCCTTGAGAGGAAATGTCTAGGAATAAGGAGGGGATCATCCCACTGTATTCTGGCCAGATGATATATGGAATACTGTGTTCATTTTAAGAATTCCTAGAGAAGATGGATCCGGGCACATAAGGGCCTTGAACTCATCTCCTTTACCAAGTTGTTGACTAATTTTTCATTATTTTCTTGCATCATGGGCCTTGAGCTCAGTCCCATATCCTCGCAAGCTCTAGTCCCATGTCACCAACTGCTTACTGGATATTTCCAGCTGGATACTCCATAAGCATCTGAAACTTCCACACATCTACAAGAGCTCATCATTTTTACACCAAAATCCACTCCTCTTCCAGACTTCCCTATCCGTGTCTATCCTCCAGAGTCACCCGGGTTCTCAGTGTCATTCCCAACTCGTCATTCTCACCCACTTCACATATCCAGTTACCAAATATTATTTCTGCCTTTATAACATCTCTCACACATGTCCCCCCCCCCCAACCCTTTGAAGGCAAGGTTGAGCTTTGGCCTCTTTTTGCACAGAGGAGGTGCGTAATGCTTATTGATCAATTGATGTCACCCTAGTACAGGCCCTCATGATCCCTCATCTGGGTTACTGCAGTAGACTCCTATTAGGTCTCTCTTGCCTCAAGCCTCTCTCTTCATTCCAATGTATCTTCCACACAGTTGCAAAATTGGTTTTCCTAAAGACCAAGTCTGATCATGTCACTCTCCTTGCTTGATAAACTACTCTGGCTCCCTATTGCCTCTAGGATCAAACAAAACTCCTTTGCACATTTACAACCTGGCCCTTTCGTACCTTTCCAGGTTTCTTACATCTTACTCCCCTCCATGTACTATGTGATAGATACTGCCACAACAGCCTTCTTCATGTTCTATACAGAGACCCCTCCGTGTCTTATCTCCATGCTTTCATCCTGGACGTCTCTCATGTTTGGAACTCTGCTCACCTCAGCCTTTTGGAAATATTGGTTTTCATCACCATTCAGCTCAAGCACCACCTTCTTCCACATGGAAGCTTTCTTAACTTTTCCTCCCTCAGTGGATCTCAGCGGACCCCCTCCCATAATTATATCAGGTTCATATTATAGACATATTATCTCATTTAAAAATGCGGTCCTGAGGATAGAAATTCATTCACCTCTGTCTCTGTAACACCCTAGTGCTTAATGCTGTGATTTATAGTCAAGGCTTGACGACGGATGATGGGCTGAAAGGCTTAGCCTGGGGAAGAGAAGACTTGAGGGAGGGAAGCTATTAATATGAAAGAAGCAATGAGACATTTTTCTGCCTCAGCTCGTGCCCTTTTTTCAATGTTCATTCATTTTTTGTCCTGTTGGTCCCTTTCTGTACCCTTTGGCCCCTTCAATCCTCCTTTCCTCTTTGATACTCTCTTCTCACTAGGTTTTCATGACATTTCTCTATCTCACTTCCCTTTCTCCTCGGTTTGCTCTGCTGGATTTTCATCCAAATCCTGTCCACTAACAATGGATGTCCCCCATGGCTCTGTCTTGGGTTTTCTTTTCTCCTTTTTCACTTGATGATCTTGTCAACTCCCATGGATTCAATGATTATCTCTATATTGATGATTCGCAGATCTCCTTTATCTAGCTCTTACCTCTTTCCTGACCTTAAATCTCACATCTCCAGCCTTCCTGTTGGACATCTTGAATTGAGTTGTCTCATAGAAATCTTAAAGTCAACACATCCAAAACCACTCATTATCTTATCCCCAAAGTAACTTTACTATTGCTGTCAAATATGCCACCATGCTCCCAGTCACCCAGACCCCTAGGTTAGGGGTCATCTGGCTCTTCACTCTCTATCACTCCCATGGCAAATCAGTTGTCAAGACCTGTTACTCTACCCATTTCTACCTTCAAAATCTCTTTTGTACGTGGCATGTCTTCACTCCTCTGACACTGCAACCAGTCTTGTGCAGGCTCTTGTCACCTCAATCCCAAACTATCGCACCTCTGACTCCCTGCCTCTCTAGTCTTCTCCCTTCTCCATTCTGCCCTCATTCAGCTATCAAACTGATCTTCCTCAAACATGGGTCTGACCATGTCACCCTCCTCTCCATGCCTACTTCCCTCAGGAAACTCCAATGACTCCCTAGTACTTCTAGGATCAAATATGAAACCCTCTCATATTCAAATCCCTTCATGATCTGACCCCCCCTCCTACCTCAGAAATCTTATCCCTAACTCCACCCTATGTACTCTGTGATCTAGTGACCCTGGCCTCTTTGCTGTTCCTCAAACAAGATTCTCCATCTCCAGACCCCAAAGATTTTCCCTGGCCAACCCCCATGCCTGGGATTCTCTGACTTCTCACCTCTGCCTCCTGGCTTCCTTCAAGTCCTATCTAAAACCTCATTTTCTACATGCAGCCTTTCCCAATTCCCTTTAATGCCAGTGCCTTTCCTCTGTTAATGATCTCCAGTTTATTCTCTCTATATCTTGCCTGTAAATAATTGTTTGTAAGTGGTCTCCTTCGTTAGCCTGGGAGCTCCTTGAGAAATAGAAATTCTTTTGCCTTTCTTTGTAACCCCATGATTAACACAGCTCTTGAAACATACAAAGTAGGTGTTTAATAAATGCTTGCTAACTGAGTGACTGCTTGGACCCCCAGAGGCAAGAATCAGGAGCCGTGGGGGAAGTAACAGAGACCAATTTAAGGAAAACTTCTGAACAATTAGAGCAATATATAAAAGTGGAATGGACTGCCTCAAAGGGTAGTGAGTTCCCTGTTACCAAAAGTTCTTTTTAAAAAAATATTTATTTATTTTTTAGTTTTCAACATGAACTTTTAATAAGATTTTGAGTTCCAAACTTTTTTCAACCCCTCCTCCCCAAGATGGCAAACAATCTAATGCAGGCTATACATGTATAATCATATTAAAAATATTTCCACATTAGTCATTTTATAAAGAAGAATCAGAACAAAAGGGGAAAACAAAAAGTCTTTAAATCATTGCTGGATGGCTACCTGTATTGCACAAGGCATTTGTTTTCAAGTGCCAGACAGACCCAATGGCTGCTGAGGAGCCTGGATATTTGATAATTCTAAACTTCTGCCTTTGTACTTTCTTCTGTAGGCAATAGTTAGCCTACTTGACTTTGATCACACTTTTCCTATGACCTTTTAGTAATCAGGATGTCATTTTACACTACAAGTGTTCCCTGCTGTAAGAAAACCTCACACCGGAATATTAGCACTAATTCGAGAAGGGTTACTTTCACTGCAGGAGAGCCAGAGAATGGCAGGAGCCAAAGGGGCTATCCAGGTCATCTAGATGAGAAAAGTGTGGCTGTTAGCTGTTAAATGACCTGCCCAAGGCCATGTATGAGCGATGGAGCCCAAGCTACAATTCAGATCGCCTACTTCCTGGTCCAATTCATTTTAGAAAAAAGTTTTGCTGCAGGATTGCTTTAAAAAGTGAACATCCCTTCCCCCAAATCCCTCCCTGAGTGCATTTAAAACATACTTTGACCAAAAAAAAAAATGGAATTGGTTCTGAAAGACTAAGTTTACATTCAGTTTTCCAGGAACTCAGAGCTCACTTTTATATCTATTTGTTTTCACCGGTATACTGAGTTTTTAATGTTAATTCATTTTGTGTTCTTCTGTGCCTTTTTCTCTCTTAGTATATTGCTAAAGTCTCCCATTAGATTAGGAGTTTCCAACAAGAAGAGGCTGTCTCCCCAGCAGATTGGAAACTCCCAGAGGGCAAGGACTGTTTCTCTCCCAGCAAACTGAAGGTTTCCCGATTCCTTGGCATTCCCAAAAGGAAACTTGGTGTCCCAATCAGGACCTTATTCCTCTGTCATCAATTTTAAATCAAAGGCACCTGACCCCAGATTCGGTCATCTGTTTGTATGTTCCCTAGCCCATTTTGAACTTTCTGCCTCTCTCACCCCCATCCTTGCCCGACAGGCATAACTGCTTTTTATGGTCTAAAGTAGTGGGAGACCTTCAGCAAGGAAACAGACTGCCCCACTCTTTACCTCACCTCACAGAAGGAACTAAAGCAGGTTTTCTCCTCTTACCTGAGTCTGGAGTTTGATGGGGGAAATATGCTGCCCCATCTTCATCCTCATCATTATTGTCAATAACAATAGCACTGGGACACTCACAATTCAGTTATCAGTGAGTGAAAGAGACAGAGGATACCAGGGCATTCTCTATGCCTCCCTGCTGTGTTGGGCCAAAGTACCTCCCAAGGCCCAAGTACATTGGCAATGAGCCAAAAGTCAAGACCGTGAGATGAATGGCAATGTGATGGAACACAAGGGTTAGACCTGCCAATGGAATGTGGCTGCCCCAACCTGGGCTGAAATGCCTAGGAGCCTCCTCCCTCAAATGGGCACACATGATCTGGGTGAGTTAGGATCCTCCCTATGGGTCAATGCCACCCATCTAGAGGCTGTGCCCAATGTATGCCTTCAGAAACCAGCTGAGTAGTCTTTAAAACAAAAATATCCTTCCCCTAAGTACAGCACCCGGTTCAAGGAGGGGAGCATTGTACATTCCATACATGTGATATGTGCACACCACACACAGATAAACCATTAAAGGAGCACAAGTAGGGTCCAGAGAAGTTCAGTAATGTTCAAGGTCACATAGGTAGGGGCTTCCATTCTCTCTACTCTGGTCAGTGCCCAGAGTAAAGTATCCCTTCCCCCTTTTCACCTCAGGCTCCTCCTCCCATCTTACCCCTCCCGGTTGGGTTCCAAAGAAAGAAATATAACCATATGAAGAAATGCTCCAGGTTCCTTTCCTTCTGTCTGGGGCTGTTAATATTTAACTTGGTTCATTCTCAGGCTCCAGGATACAGGGTGCCTTTCCACAACCAGAGGCTGTAACGAGCAGACAGATCACTGGATTCGTAGCTGAAGGACTTGCATTCAAATCCTGACTCAATGACTTTGGGCACATTTTTTCACCACCCTGGCATTGTTCCCTAATGTTAAGATGAGAGATGAGGAACTCTTAAAGTTCCTTCCGGCACTAAATCCTATGATCCTCTCTGCCCCCTCTGCCTCACACTTCTTGCTCACTTCTCACTCCCGTTTGTGAGGAGCATGCCTCTGACCAGTGACCTCCTCCTGCTTCCCACTACCCCAGACTACAACCGGAGCATTTCTATTGCCCCCTCTTCTATTTGGCCCCAGATGGCCTCTGCTAGGGCTGGGGTGAGCAAAGGGGTTTTGAGATCTCTCACTATGGCTTCCCTGGGTCCTTCCCTCACTGCAAGATCTCTGCATCATGCGTCAGGAGACCTAAGTTAGACCTGAGCTATTCCCAGTTCCGTTACTCTCTCTGCCTGTGTGACTTGAAAAGGTAAAGTCGCTTTGCCCTTTCTGGACCTCATTGGCCAATCTGTAAAATAAAATTGTTGAACTACTAGAATCTAGTAGTAACTAGAAGATCTTTCCCGAGCAGGAAGAAATAAGGGCAGTACTGCCTCCACTTGGCTAACCCAGAAACTGCACATGTAGGGGTCAGATAACAGAAAGGGAGGGAGTGCCGAGGGAGGCGAGAGTTCGGTTCGGTTGGGGGGAAGCCCAGGAGCTGAGTTGCAGGGTAGCTACTGCTCCCATCCACTCTCACCGGCTTGCTCCCCGTCTGGTCTCCATTTCCTTCCTGCTATGGACTTTGGCACATCGACTCTGAACCTTGCCAATTTGAAATGCGCTAGGCTCATCCGGCAGGCTGGGGTGGGTGTGGGAGTCGGGCTTGGAGGCGAATGGGGAGGAATGTTGCTGGGGGCCAGGCAAACTAGCTTTGCTTCAGAGGAGGAAGAAGACGAAGGATGGGGGGGGGGGGGGAGAAGAAGGTGAAAAAGCTCCCAACCGTATCTGAGGAATCCCTGAGGGACTGACTGATAAACCAAAGCATCATTTTAATGTGTTTTTTTTAAATAGGATTTGAGTCTGCTCCCATTATTCACACTCATAGAAGGGAACCGTTCTATTTGAAATAGTGAATAATCTAAAACGTATTTCAATTTGACCTCGATTGCATTTTGTTGCATTTGACTTTTTAAAAATTCTTCCTAAATTCAATTTTTTTTAGGTTATTTATTTTAAAAAGAAAGCCTCCTTGGGCACTCCTTTGCAAAGACATTGAGGGAAAGCCAGCCTGGAATTTAAAATCCACCTTAGACTGCTCTTCTATGGACAATAGCGACTGATATTTAGATAACCACTTAAGAGTTCGAAAAGCCTTGATAAACACTGACCTCTGAGTTTCCTCATCTGTAAAATGGAGGGATTATCCTCTGAAGTCCCTTCCCTTCCGATCCAGATAAATGATTCTATGAGTATTCGACTTGAATCCACAACGTTGTGTAACTATCCTGCAGGTATTAAGGAGTACCTTTATTTTGGAGGTGAACAAACAGAAGGTCGGTGACTTGCCCATGTCCACACAGCTAATAAGCACCAGAGGAAAGATAGGAATCTCGGTCTCTCCTGGCTCCAGGTCAGGCTGTGTACTATGCTGCCTCTGTAAATGAAAGTTTACTGTGTTCCTGGAGTTCCTCCTCCAGATATGGTGGGATGTAGGGGAAGGAGGGTCCTGGAGCAGATTTGGACCCTTCCCAGGTATGGAGCCTAGGGCAAACCACTTCAGGCATCTTAGAGTGGAAAGGAAGGTTCTCAAAGGGCCAATGCAGCAGCAGTCAATTAATCAACAAATATTTGTTAATATAATTTGTTAATATAATACCACGTACCAGACACTGTTCCAAATGTTAGGGCACAAAGATAAAAGCGAAACAGGCTTTACCCTCAAGGAATTTACATTTCTTCAGGGCAAATAGCATGTGTAAATATAAACATATTTTAAAATATACAAAGTACATATAATTTAATGGCGATCGGGGAGAAGCATCAGCACCTTTCTCCAGTGAAAGGGAGATCACGGCCTGGAGAGGCAGCCTGTTTCACTTTTGGATACAAAGTTTTCCCTTACATTGAGCAGAAATATGCCTCTCTACACCCCCCCCAACCCCACCCTCCACCCCCATCAAGGTTCTGAGGCCAAATATAACAAATCTAATCCCTCTTCCCCATGACAACATTTTACATACTTGAAGACAACTCTCATGTTCTCCAGAAATCTCTTTTCTAAACTGACCATTCTTACTTCCTCCAAATGATCCTTCTAAGGAATGCCTTCCAATTCCCTCACTTTCTTGATTGCCCTCCTCTGGACGCCCTCCAACTTGTCAATGTTCCATGTCCAGAATTGAACATGATATTCTAGATAGCAGGACTGTTACCTTCCTTTTTCTGAACACTATATGCTTCTCAATGTAGCTTAAGTTCCAATTAGGCTTTTCACCTTCATTAGCATACTAGTAACTCACACTGAAGTTTGGAGTCTACAAAAAAACCTGATTTTTTTCAGCTGTCTCATCATGTTGTACTTGCCATATAGTACTTATAAAGTTAATTTCTTTTTAGCCCTTGTGAGACTTGACATTTTTCTCTATAAAGTTTCATCTTCAATATCAATTAATAAGCATTTATTAAATGCCAGGCACTGTGCTCAGTGCTGGGATTTCAAACATAAAAATGAAACAGTACCTACCCTCTAGAAACTTAAATTCTTTCTGGAGAAACAATGCACACACATACATATAAACATATTTAAAATTAAGTAAGTTCTGGGGCAGCTGGAAGGATCAGGAAAGGCTTTATTTATAGGGCAACACTGAGTTTTTAAGAAAACCTAGGATTCTAAGAGGCAGAAGTGGGAAGGAGTATATTCCAGACATGGAGGTGATATGATGGGAGATGAAATGCTGAGCGTTGAGTAGTTGAAAGACCAGTTTGACTGGACTGTAAGGTATAGAATGGGGAGAAATCTATAATAAACCTGGAAAACTAGACTGGAGCCACGTTGAAAGGGGCTTTAAGATCTTTGATTTCTTTTTAAAAATTTAATTTTTATTTTTAGCACTAAATTCTCTCTGTCTCTCTGTGTCTCTCTCTCTGTCTCTGTCTCTGTCTCTCTCTCCCTCTTTCTTTCTCAACTCCCTCCCCCAACCATTGAGAAGGCAAGAAACACAATACCCATTATTTACATGAAGTCATGTAAAACATATTACCATGTTAGCTCTGTTAAGAAAGCATGAAAAATAAAGTGGAAAAAATATGCTTCAATCTTCATTCACTGTCTATTGTTTTTCTCTCTGGACATGGATAGGATTTTCCATTAAAGATCCTTTGGAATTGTCTTGGATCACTGTCTTGATCAGAGTAGCTTAGTCTTTCATAGTTGATTATCCTTACAATACTGCTATTACAGTGTACAATGTTCTCCTGGTTCTGTTCACTCTGCATCAATCTATGTAAGTCTTTCCAGGTTTTTCTGAAAGTATCTAGCTCATCATTTCTCATAGCACAATAATATTCCATCACAATCATATACCATAACTGGTTCAGCCATTTCCAAATTGATGGGCATCCCCTCAGTTTTCAAGTCTTTGCCATCACAAAAATAGCTGTTATAAATATTTTTGTCCATATGGATCATTTTCCTTCGTTCTCTTTGGGGTATAGACCTAGTCAAACGTTATGAATTGTTTTCTAGCTAAAGGGACTTTAATGTCCAAACAGAAGAGTTTATATTTTATAGCAGAGATAAGAGGGAGCCACTGGAGTTTATTTTGCAGGCAAGTGAAATGGTCAGATCTGCAGTTTTGGAAGCTAATTTTGGTAGCTGGGTAGAAGACCAAGTGGAAGAGGAAAAGATGATGCAGGGAGATCAATTAGAAGGCAACTGCAATAATCCAGGCAAAAGATGGTGATGAACTAAGAAATGACTCTGACCATTTGAGTGAAAGAAGTGTATGAAAGTAAAAGATGTGGAGGGAGAATTTATAAGACTTTGCAACTGATAGCATATGCAATGTGAAGGAGAATGAACATTTATTTGAAGATGGCTTCAAAGATTCAGACCTGAGTAACCTGAAGATTGCTACCCTTCTTAAATTCCAGTACAGGATCGTTATTAAATTTTATCTTATTTAATTAGGTCCTTCATCCCAGCCTATCAAGATCTTTTCACATCTTGGCTTTGTCACCCAATGTGTCACTTCTTCTTCCCAATCTTGTATAAACTACTAATGTGATAAGTATACCAACTATGCTTTTAACTATATTGTTGATAAAAAAAGTTTAACTGCATAAGATAAAAAAATTCTTCAAAGTTGACATAAATTAATGAGGTTGTTTTTTAATCTACTGATTCAACAAGTTACAATTCCACATAAATGTACTATCATCTAACCTACATCTCTCTGTCTTTCCCAAAAAGATAGCATGATTTTGTCAAATTATTTACTGAGATTTAAGTATACTAGGGCTATAGGAATCCCTTAATAAACAGACTGTAGTCACATATTCTAAAAGGAAATGAAGTCAACCTGACATGACCTGGTTCTTAATGAAATCATGCTGGCTCTTTGTAATCTTGCTGATCATTAATCTAAAATCTAACTATACACAATTTGTCCCTTCAAAATGTCTTCTAATTTTGTTGTTGCCAGAAATAGAAATTAAATTCACTCGTGTATAATTCACAATCTCTACCTTCCTTTAAAAAAAAAGCAAAACCAAAAACATTAGTGCAGAATTTGCCCTTTTCTAGTCTTTTGGAACCTTTAAAATCTAAAAGACTGGAAAATAATCTTTTACAGGTCACTGATAAAAATTCAGCAATCATATCTATCCATTCTTTCAAAATTCTGAAATATAGCTTTTATAGGCTTGGTGGCTTGAACTCATTAAGGGTATCTAGGTGCTTTCTTATTATTTTCTCACCTATCTTGAATTTCAGCACCCTATTAACCCTATTTTCTAGTTCAGAGCTCATTATCCTTTTCAAAGAAGATGGAAGAAAAATAAAAGTTGAGTGGTTCTGCCTTTATTTCAGTTCAACAAATTAAGTGCCTACCATACAGTAAAGCACTGTCCCTTCTTTCCATCATCAATTGTAGTTGTCCTATTCACATTGAGTAAACATCATATTCCTTTCTTGATCTTCTTTCCCCACCCCACCCCTGGCATAGCTAAAACAAATCTTTTTTTTTTCCTTGACTTTTTTTGTCCTTACTAGTCTGTCCATTCTGAGCATAAGCATTTTTTTATATTCATCACCATATCAAATTTATTATTCCAATGGCACTAATACATCTGTAGATGTTCATGATAACAATCACACTGCACAAAATTTTCTTGCCTTCTAATTTCTGGCCAACTAGAAAATATCTCCTTAACTTACCCCTCAACCTTCCTCAAGATCCACTACAGGCCATTTACCCAAGCAAAACCTCTTAATGCACTCATTTGCAATTTGGGGGAGGTGAGGGTACTATGTTTCCCTTTGAAAAATGAAAAAAAAAAGTTAGGTACCTATCCCAACCCACCCCCCTGGCCAAATACACCCTGAAAAGAGGACACTTTTTCTGCCTCTTTCAAGACTTGAATAAATATGGAAATAGGCAACTCAAGTTGTGTCAAATGGAAATGTTTCAAGTTATGGCACCGAGTGGGCCCTAAATGTGTCATGTGCAACACAGAAACCTGTGTTGAATATCAATGTGTTTTGAAAGTCTCAAGTTGCTATGAACTGATTAAGTATAGAGCATAAGCATTTTTTACTCTATTTTTAGAGAACCTTGATCTATTTTATATTTATCTTCTGTTTCTTATTTTGTTTCCATTTTTCTTGTTTGTCTTTTTAAAATGTAAGTTGGTTAGTGAGTTCCCCATGCACCACAACAATTTCTTAAGATTGTTTTTTTCCTCATTGGAATTATTTCTGTTTGTGTACTCAGGATTTAATTCTTATGACTGCCCCCTCCCTCGGGGACCAAGTACAGTTTTAGGCCTAGAAATCTACCTATGTCTTCTCTAAACCCTTTGAAGTTGATTCTTCCCAAATCTAGAGTTCATGTCACACTATCACCAGCTTTCCTCTTTTTCTCTATTCTGAATTCTAAGATGACATGGCCACTCCACCTCTATACTCCTACTCCAAGGTTTCCATTATTTCTACTTCAGTTACCAGTTCCTCTCTATTGGTCAGAGTCAAGCACAGAATAGTAGTTCCCTTTATTTCCCCCTCCACCTTTTAAAGAATAAAATTATCACTAAAACAAACTAAGAATCTATTAATTGCACTATTCTTACTAGAGAAAAAATTTCCCACAGATATATGCATTACTAAAGCCTCCTATAATTGCTACATCATACTTCTGGGCTATTTGTTCAATTTCTGGAACTCCTTACATTACCATATTACTTTTTATTTCTTCCTCCATTGATTTTTGTGACTTATAATTTTAAGGACAACTTCATTTATTCCTATGCTTGTGTTTTTAATAGGAATGGGTGTTGTATTTTGTCAAAAACTTTTTCTGCATCAACTAAGATAATCATATGATTTCTGTTAGTTTTGTTGTTGATATGGTCAATTATGCTGATAGTTTTCCTAATACTGAACCAGTCCTGCATTCCTGGTATAAATCCTACCTTGTCATAGTTTATTATCCTTGAGATAAGCTGCTATAATCTCTTTGCTAATATTTTATTTAAAATTTTGGCGTCATAATCATTAGGGAAATTGGCCTACAATTTTCTTTTTCTATTTGACTCTTCCTAATTTAGGAATCAGAATCATGTTTGTATCATAAAAAGAATTTGGTAGGACTCTTTCTTCATCTATTTTCCCAAATAGTTTATATGGTATTAGAATTAATTGTTTTTTAAATGTGTAATAGAATTCACTTGTAAATCCATCTGGACCTGGAGATTTTTTTTCTTTGATGGGTTGTTCAATTTCTTTTTTCTGAAATGGGGTTATTTAAGTATTTTATTTCCTCTTCTGTTAATCTGGGCAATTAATGTTTTTGTAAATATTTGTCCATTTCACTAAGATTGTCAAATTTATTGGCATTTATTGGAAAAATAGGTCCTAATTACTGTTTTAATTTCCTCTTCATTGAGGGTGAATTTACTCTTTTCATTTTTGATACTGGTAATTAGGTTTTCTTTCTTTTTTAATCAAATTAACCAAAGGTTTATCTGTTTGATTGGTTTTTTCATTAAAAAATTCATAAAATTTTATAAAAAGTCTTATTTATTAGATCAACAGTTTTCTTAATTTCAATCTGAAATTTTGGTTTTCAGAATTTCTAATTTGGTATTTAATTGGAGACTTCTAATTAGTTCTTTTTCTAACTTTTTTAATTGCACACCCAATTCACTGATCTCCTTTTTCTATATTTTATTCATGTAAGCATTGAGAGATATAAAACTTCCTCTAAGAACCACTTTGGGGGTATCCCATAAGTTTTGATATGTTGTTTCATTATTATCATTCTTTTAGTTGAATTTATTGATTATTTCTTTCTTTCTTTCTTCCTCCCTCCCTTCTTTTCTTTTCTTTCTTCCTTCCTTCCTTCCTTCCTTTTTTTCTTTCTTTCTTTTTTGATTTTTGGAGGGGGAAAGGCAGGGCAATTGGGGTCAAGTGATTTGCTGAAGGTCACACAGCTAGTAAGTGTTAAATATCTGAGGCTGGATTTGAACTCAGGTCCTCCTGACTCCAGGGCTCGTGCTCTATTCACTGTGCCACCTAGCTTCCCAATTATTGATTATTTCTATGGTTCATTGTTTGACCCACTCATTATTTAGGATTAGATTATTTAGTTTCCAATTAATTTTTAGTCTATCTTTCCATGGCCATTTATTACATGTAATTTTTATTGCTTCATAATCTGAAAAGGATGCATTTAATATTTCTGCTGTTCTGCATTGGATAGTGAGGTTTTTATGCCCTTATACAAGGTCAATTTTTGTGTAGGTGTTGTGTACAGCTGAGAAAAAGGTATATTCCTCTCTATCCCCATTAATTTTTCTACCATATCTAACTTTTCTAAAATTCTATTCATCTCCTTAATTTCTTATTTTGTGGTTAGGTTTTTCTAGTTCTGAGAAGGGGAGGTTGAGGTCCCCTACTAGTATAGTTTTGTTGTCTATTTCTTCCTGTAACTCCTTGACTTCTCCTCTAAGAATTTGGATGCTATACTACTTGGTACCTATATGGTTAGTAATGATATTACTTCACTGTCTATGGTACCTTTTAGCAGGATGTAGTTTCCTTCCTTATCTCTTAATTAGAGCTATTTTTGCTTTTGTTTTATCTGAAATCAGGATTGTAAGCCTGCTTTTTTTTTTACTTCAGTTGAAGCATAATATATTCTACTCCAGCCTTTTACTTTTACTCTGTGTGTATATCCCTCTGCTTCAAATGTGTTTCTTGCAAACAACATATTGTAGGATTAAGGTTTTTAATCCACTCTGCTGTCCAGTTCCATTTTATGGAAGAGTTCATCTCATTCACAATTATGATTATTATCTGTGTCTTTCTCTCCATCCTATTTCCCCCCTATTTATGCTTTCCTTTCTCCTTTCTCCCTTTACCTCCTCACTAGAGTTTTGCTTTTGACCACAACCTCCTTTAATATGCTCTCCCTTCTATCAGCCCCCTCCCTTTTCTTTCTCTTTTCCCTTACTACTTCTTCCCTCCCTTCTATCTACCCCCACCCTTTTCTTTTCCCTTTCCCCTCCTACTTCCTATAGGGTAAGTTAGATTTCTATACCTATGTTATTCCCTCTTTGAGCCAAATCCAATGAGAGTAAGGCTCAAATAATGCTCATCTCCTTCCCATTTTCCCCTTTACTGTAATAGGTTTTCACGCCTCGTCATGTTATATAATTTTCCCTTTTCTGCCTCCTCCTTGCCTCTTCTCCCAATACAATCCTTTTCCACCACTTAATTAGATTTTTTATTATCACATCAAAGTTAACTTATACTCATATCCTCTGCATATATATATATATATACCCCTTCTAAATGTCATAATAAAGATACAATTCTTAAGAGTTACAAGTATCATCTTTCCTATGTAAGGATGTAGACAGTTTGCCCTTATTTAATAGCATGGGTTTTTTTTTTCTTTCCTGTTTACCTTTTTATGTTTCTCTTGAGTCTTGTATTTGAAGATCAAATTTTCTGTTGAGCTCTGGTCTTTTCATCAGAAAGGTCTGGAAGTCCCCTATTTCACTGAATATCCATCTCCTCCCCTGAAAGATTATGCTCAGTTTTGCTGGGTAGTTTATCTTTGATTGTAACCCAAGCTCCTTTGCCTCATGGAATATCATATTCCAAGCCCTCTGATCTTTCAATGTAGAAGCTGCAAGATCTTGCATAATCCTTAACTGTAGTTTCACAATATTTGAATTGCTGCTTTCTGACTGCTTGGAGTCTTTTCTCCTTGACCTGATAATTCTGCAATTTGACTATAATATTTCTTTATATTTTCAACTTGGGATCTCTTTCAGGAGGCAATCAGTGGATTCTTTTGATGACTATTTTACCCGCTGATTCTGGGATTTCAGAGCAGTTTTTTTTTGATGACTTCTTGAAAGATCCTTTCCAGGCTCTTTTTTTTTATCATGACTTTCAGGTAGACCAATAATTCTTAAATTATCTCTCCTGGATCTATTTTTTACAGGTCAGTTATTTTTCCAAAGAGGTATCAAGACCTTTCTGCCCAATTCTAATTTTTAGCAAATTTTCTTCAATTAGTTTTTGTGTCTCCTTTTTCATTTGGCCCATTTTACTTTTTAAGGAGCTCTTCTCTCCACTGAGTTTTTGTGCCTCCTTTTCCATTTGGCCAATGCTGGTTTTTAAGGCATTGTTTTCTATAGACAGTTTTTGTCTTTCCTTTTCCAAACTATTGACTCTGTCTTGCATGCCTCTTATTTCTTTTTACAATTTTTCTTCTACCTCTATTATTTTACTTTTAAAATCCTTCTTGAGCTTCTTGGGCTTGAGGCCAGTTCAGATTCCCCTTTGAGCTTTTGGGTGTGGGTACATTGACAATGTTGTCCTCTTCTGAATTTGTGTTTTGGTCTTTCCTGTCCCTATAGAAAGAATTTGTTGTCATTGTTCATGAAGTGCCTATTTCCTGGCTTTTAAAGTTGAGTTCTTCTGCTGGAGCACAGGGGGCATTGTCCCAGGCTTCTTGTGCTGGGGGCCAGGGACCTGGTCTCTGGTGTATGCTGGGGCCTCAGGTGCTAGCAGCTGGAGGCTGTAAGGGTCTGAAAGCTTATCTGGTGCTGAGCTGGGGTCCTAGTGGTGCTGTCTCATATGTGCTGAGGACAAATGGGGCTTTTCTGCATTTCCCCAGGGCTACACTGAAGTTTAGGGTGTGGGTGGGGGTGAGGTCTGGCCATTGGAGGACACCTGCTTACCTGGGCTGCTCTGAAACATGGGAAGGCTTGGCTGCTGGAGGACACCTGCCCAATGGTGCACATGATGGTTTTCCAGGTTGGAATCTACAGGTTCCCCTGCCTATGCCAAGGCACATGGGGGTCCTGGTGTTGGCATTTGCCTGCTCTACCACATTGGAGCTCAGAATCTCCCACTGGTTTGCTGAGGTGGGGCTTTCTTGGATGTCTCCTGTCCTGTACTGATCCTCTTCCACCAGAAAGAGAGGGACCTGTCCCTTTAATCCCCCAAGCCTCTCAGGCTAAAAGACTGTCGCACCCCCATCTTTCTGTTGGCTCTGCTGTTCCAGTATTTTTCTTGAGGTGATATTTTCTAGGTTTTTAGAAGTCAATAAGGGAGAGTGAGAATGACTTACTGCTTACTCCACCATCTTGGCTCCTAGAAGCCCCTTTCCTCTATTGAGTTTTTACCAAAAACTCTCCATATTATACTTCCTCCTCTGGTTTCTGGATTTCCTCAAAGAAGTATCCTTAATACAAGCTGTGTGTCAACTGAGAGTAGGTGGCCCACATTCAATTTTGGACACTTATCAGCAGTAATTTTATGGCTTATGTTAAACTTGCAGGGTTTTTTAAAGCACCTACTATACGTTTATCAGACTGTAGGCTCCTCAAAGGCAGGGGACTATCTAGTCTTTCTTTTTAAGACCAGCAGTTAGCACAATTTCTAGAACATAAGTGTTTAATAAATGTATGTTGACTGATGGACTTATTACTATATTCCAGGCATTGTTCTTGTAAATCTGTATTTGAGTCCCCTACCAAGATGATAAATAAGCATTACAAACACAATATTAATTGCAAAAAGAGTGACATAAAGAGATATTTTATCCAAGTTCAGAAAACAAGAAACAAAGACAAAACAAAGTTCTTGTACAAAATAGGAATAGTCAAGCAAAACAAATTCCCATTTTGGCCATGTCCAAAAATATGTGTCACATTCTTCTTAGTTGGTCTATCGTCTCTCTGTCTTCAATTTAGTCCGTCATTGTCATTGGTCCTTTATGAACACAATTTGATCATTCTATTGATCAGAGTTCTTAAGTCTTCCAACATTTTTCATTTTTACTATATTGTTTTAATTGTATAGATTATTTTCCTGCCTCTATTCACTTGACTGCATCCGTTCATACATGGCTTCCTAAGGTTTTCTGAAACTATCTCTTTCATCATTTCTTATAGCTCAATAGAATTTGATGACATTCATATGAAGGATATTAATGGAAATTTGTTCATGCATTCCCCAGTTGATGGAAAGTTCCTTAATTTCTAGTTCTTTGCTACTACAAAAAGGGCTGCCCTAAAAATTATTATATGTCTATAATGTTTTTTTTCTTTGATCTCTTTTGAGATGTAGGCCTACTAGTGATATCACTAAGTCAAAAAGTACGTATAATTTAATAACATTGTGGGCACAGTTTCAGATTGTTCTCCAGAACGACTGGGCCAATTCACACAGCTCCACCAACAAGGCGTCAATGTGTCTATTTTCCTGCAGCCTGTCCAATTTTTATCATTTTCTTTTTTTGTCAACTTTGCCAATCTCATGGGTCTGAGGCAGAAGGTCATGGTTGCTTTACTCTGCATTTTTCTAATTATTAGACAGTAAATTAGAAGATATGTGGAGCATTTCTTCATATGGTTATATTTCTTCCTTTGAGAACTGTCTGGACATTTATGTCCTCTGACCATTTATCAATTGGGAAATGGTTCATTTGCTTATAAATTTGAATCACTTCCTTATGTAGCTTGGAAAATAAATCTTTATCAGAGAAACTTATTGAAAAGATTATTTTTCCAGATAATCACTAATTTTAGTTGCATTGGATTTGTTTATACAAAAATCCCTTTAATTTTATGTAATTAAAATCGTCCATTTTATCTTCTGTGATGCTTATTTGGTCATGAGCTCATTCCTTAGCCATAGATTTGAAAGGTAATTTTCCTGTTCCTCAAATGTGTTTGTGATATAACCTTTACTATCTAGGTCATTTGGAGTCTATCTTGGTATATTATGTGGCATTTTAGTCTAAACCTAATTTCTATCAGACTGCTGTCCAATTTTTCAAGCAGTTTTTGTCAAAAACTCCTAGATGGAGTCTAGATTACTATGTTTGTCTGCTTCAGTATGTTGTATAACTAATCTGTTCCTGATCAACCTCTATTTTTTTTAACCCACACCAAATCATTTTAACAATTACTGCTTTGTAATATAATTTAAGATCTGGTACTACTAGGCCCACTTCCTTCCCACTTTTTTTCATTATTTCCCTTGTTAATCTTGACCTTTTTTTTCCTTCAGATGGATTTTACTATTTTTCTCTAGTTCTATGAATAAGTAATAAGGGAGGTACACGTGCTAGAGTCCTGGAGTCAGAAAGACCTGAGTTTAAATCCAGCTTCAGACATTTCCTACCTCTGTGACCCTAGGCAAATCACTTGATCTCTGTTTGCCTCAGATTCCTCAACTACAAAATGAGAATATCACTTATTATACCTCCTAGGGCAGGTGTTGGAGAGTTGGAAGGATAGAATCTGATAATACTTGTAAAGTGTTTAGTCCTGTGGCTGTTACATAGTAGGATGCTTAAAAAATGCTTCCTTCCTTCTTTCCTTAATTTAGGTAGTATTGTCATTTTTATTTTTGGTTTAGCCTCCCATAGACAATTAACATCTCTTCAATTTGTCTTTATTTCTGTAAATAGTATTTTGTAGGTTTATTCATAGCTCTTGTGTATACCTTAAGTAGGTAGACTCCCAAGTATTTTATACATTCTATAGGAGATGATATTTTTCCTTCTATCTTATCCTACTAGTTTTTGTAGTAAGACACAGAAATGTTGGTGATTTATATGGATTTATTTTATGTTTTGAAACTGCTGAAATTATTGTTTCAATTAATTTTAGTTGATTTTATAGGGTTTTCTAAGTACACTTGTCATATCATAAGCAAAGATAAATCATTTTGTTTTTGTCTATAATTCTTTGTCTATGCTTTTTCCCTCAACTTATTTTCCTAGTTAATGCTATAAATATCATTTCTAGCACTATATCAGATAGTAGTTGTGACAATGGACATCCTTACTTAATTCCTGATCTCACTGAAAAGGACTCTATAGCAACTCTTTTTTGTGGTAGCCAAGAACTGAAAATTGAGGGGATGCCCATCAATTGGGGAATGGCTAAACAAGTGGTGGCACATGAATATAATGGAATACTATTGTATTATAATAAATGATGAACAAGCAGACTTCAAAGAAACCTGGAAAGATTTATATAAATTGATGCTGAGTGAGGGGGAGCAGAACCCGGAGAGCATTGTACACAGTAACAGCCACAGTATATGAGGACTGATTTTGATAGACTTCTCATCAATGCAAGCAGCTAAAACAATTCCAAAGGACACATGATGGAAGATGCCAGCCACATGTAGAGAAAGAACTATGGAGTCAGAATGCAGAACAAAGCAGACTATTTTCTTTTTTGTTTCATTTTGTTTTTTTTTTCTTTCTCATGATTTTCCCCATTTGTTATAATTCTTCTATGCAACATGATTAATACAAAAATTTGTTTAATAGAAATATGTGTGTGGAGCCCACATAAGATTCAGATTGCAAGCCATTTTGGGGAAGGATGGGAAAAATTTTAAAACTTATGGAAGTGATTGTTGAAAACTAAAAATAAATAATTAATTTTTTTTTTAAAAAAGAGAAAGAGAAGGACTCTATCTCAGCTATATAAAATGCTAGCTCTTGGTTTCAGAGATATATAGATAGATAGATAGATAGATAGATAGATAGATAGATAGATATACAGATATATAGATATATCATTTACTTCATTAAGAACAGAACCATTTGATCCTATGTTTTGGGGTTTTTTAAGAGAAATGGGTATAGTATCTTCTATAAAATTTTTCCTGCATCAATTGACATATTATTTTTGTTGTTCTTGATATTACCCCTGTCAGTTATGTTTATTTTTTTCCCGATTCTGAACCAGCCCTTTGTTTCTGGTATAACTCCAACTGGGTCATAGTATATGTATCTTTGTGATACATTGCTGCATCTTCTTTGCTAATAGTTTGTTTTAAGTTTTTGTATCAGTCACTAGGGATATTAAGCCATAGCTTTCTTTCCCTATTTTAACTCTTTGTGGTTTAGGTATCAGATCACATTTGTAGCATAGAAGGAATATGGAAGGATCTCTTCTTTTTCTATTTCGAAAATCAGAACAATTTGTGTAAGGCTGGAATTAATTATTTTTGAATATTTGATAGATGATTCTTTTTTAAAGTTCATCTTGTTCCAGGTTTGTTTCACGCACGCACGCGCACACACACACACATACACACATACTTTAGGCACACATTTATGACTTGTTTAATTTCTTTTTCTGATATTGGATTGTTTAAAATTCTCTATTTCTTGTGCTGTTGATCTGAATATTTTGTGCTTTGTAAATATTTATCTACTTCATTTAAGTGGTTGGTTTTATTGGCATAAAGTTGGTCAAAGTAGTTTCCAGTATATTTTATTTCTATTAATTTGTTGTGAATTCTCTGTTTTTCGTTTTTATGATGGCAATTTGCTTTTCTTTTTTGTTTTTTTGAAATAAAAATTATCAAATTAGTTAATGGTTTGTCGATTCCCCTGCCCCCTCCCCCAATTCTTGGTTTTATTTATTAATTCATGAGAGCTTTTGATTTTTATTTTGTTAATCTCTTCTTTGAATCTCAAGATTTCTAATTAACTGCAGTTTTTTTCATTTGTTGACTTTCTAGGTTTTTAAATTGAATACCTAATTTATCTGTTTTTTCTGTCTTTTGTTGATGAAAGTATTTAGAAATACAAATTGTTTCCTAAGAACTATTTTGGCTGCATCTTACAAATTTTGGCATTTTGTTTCATTATCTTCAATGAAATTATCCATCTTTTCTATGGATTATTTTTAACTCACTAAATTCTCCCCCTCCCTCAACTTAATAGAATTTTTTCCAATTACATGTAAAGATAATTTTCAACATTCATTTTTATAAGATTTTGAGTTCCACATTGTTTCTCCCTCCCTCCCTTCCCTCCTCTCCAAGACAACATGCAATCTGATGTAGATTATACATGTACAATCCTATTAGCCATATTTCCACGTTAGTCATGTTCTGAAGGAAGAATCAGAACAAAAGGAAAAAACCACATGAACTATATTTTCTTTCATCCTATTCCCCCCCAACCCCATTTATTCTATTCTCTCTCTCCTTTCACCCTGTCCCTTTTCAAAAGTGTTTTGCTTCTGACTACCTCCTTCACCAGTCTGCCCTCTCTTCTGTCCACCCCCTTTCTCTTAACTTCTTCCCCTTCTACTTTCCTGTAGGGTAAGATAGATTTCTATATCTAATTGTGTGTGTATGTCATTCCCTCTGAGCGAATTCTGATGAGAGTAGGGTTCATTCATTCCCCTTTGCCTCCCCCCTCTTTCCCTCCACTGGAAAAACTTTCTCTTGACTCTTATGAGAGTCTTATTATATCTTATTATATGAGATAATTTACATCATTCTACCTCTCCCATTCTCTTTCTTCCAGTTCATTCCTCTCTCAACCCTTAATTTTATTTTTTAAATATCCCTTCATATTCAGCTCACACCCATGCCCTCTGTCTATAAATACCCTTCTAACTATCCTAATACTCTGGTCTTTTCATCAAGAATGCCTGAAAATTCCCTGTCTCACTGAATGTCTATTTTTCCCCCTGAAGGATTATATTCAGTTTTTCTACGTAGGTGATTCTTGGTTGTAATCCTAATTCCCTTGCCCTCCAGAATATCATCCCAAGCATTCTGATCCTTTAATGTAGAAGCTGCTAACTTCTGTGTTATCCTGACTGTGGCTCCCACTATTCTTGAATTGTTTCTTTCTGGCTGCTTGCGATATTCTGGACCTGGGAACTCTGGAATTTGACTACAATATTCTTTACTTACCAAATTCTTTAGGATTATCCTTTAGTCTTCAGTTAATTTTTAATCCTTTCTTAAGTGACCCTTTATTAAATATAACTTTTATTGCATTTTGGTCTATAGGATGTATTTAATATTACCACTTTGCTATATTAATTTGTGAAGTTTCTGTGTCCTAATACATGTCCAATTTTTGTAAAAATGCCTTGCACAGTTGTGAAATATAAATATATATGTACTCCTTTTTATTCCCATTCAATAATCTCCAGGGTTCTAGTATATCTAACTTTTCTGAAATTCTGTTCAGGTTCTTCTTTTCTTTCTTGTTTAGCTTTTGGTTAGATTTATGTAGCTCTGAAAGAGTTGCATAGAGGTCCTCCATTACTATTGTTTTATTTTTGTTTCTGTGTAAAATTTATTTAGCATTTCCTTTAAGTATTTAGATGCTATCTCATTTGATGCACGCATGTTAAATATTGACATTAATTCATTGTCTATGACACTTTTAGCAAAATTTAGTTTCCTTATTTATTGTTTTTAAATAAACCTAATTTTGCTGTTGTCTTGTCTAAGATCATAGTTGCCATCTCTACTTTTTTTAAATTCAATTGAGGCATAACAGATTTTGTTCCAGTCCCTTATTTTAACTCTGTGTGCATTTTTATGTTTCAAGTATATTTCTTGTAATCAACATATCATTAGATCCTGTTCTCTAATACATTCTGCTATCTTCTTCTGTTTTTCTTGTGAGTTATCCCATTCACAGTCACAGTATGATCCTTAAGTATGTATAATGTCACCTACCTCCCAGGGTTGTTGTGAAGGTCAAATGAGATAATATTTTAAAAATGCTTAGCACAGGGGCTGCTAGGTGGTGCAGTGAATAGAGCACCGGCCCTGGAGTCAGGAGTACCTGAGTTCAAATCCGGTCTCAGACACTTAACACAAAAAACTAGCCGTGTGACCTTGGGCAAGTCACTTAACCCCAACTGCCTTCCAAAAAAAAAAGCAAAAAATAAGTGCTTAGCACAGTGCTTGGCACATAGTAAACACTCTATAAATGTTAGCTATTAGTTTTATATTTTCCTCCATCCTCTTTTCTTATGCTTTTCCTCTCTTTGTTCCCCACATAGTCTTTATCATGGGTTTTCACCCCTTCTTTCCTTTTAAACCCTTCTTCATGATCTCACCTGCAAGCTTAGAATTTGCTTGATTTATGAATAATCCCTCTCTGAATCTACCTTCTCTCTTTTATTCCTCCTTTTCCCCTCTTCTTGTCAACTCCCATTTCCCTATTGAGTTGAATGCATTTCACACCAAACTCTGTGTGTGTATATGTGTTCTATCTTCCTACAACTAGGTCAGATGAAAGTGAGGTTCAAGAGATGATCGTTCCCCCTCACCTTTTCCTCATTTGCATAGACTTCTACATCCTGATTATATGAGATAATACATTTTTTCCTTTCCTCTCCTTTTCTTCTCCAGTGTAGCTTTCCCCCGCTACTTTTAACTTTTAACTTTTTAGAAAAGATATTCAAAACACAAGAAAACCATTCTCAGGTCCTCTGTCTTATTTGACCCTCTTTATGATCCCTAATGATATTAGGGTTCTGAAGGGACAGGTATCATATATTTCCCTTCACCATTAGATTGTAAACACTTCATCCTTAGAAAGCCACTTCCAATTATACCCTTGTATTAACTTTTTTTGTTTTTCTTTTGATTCTTGTATTTGTATTTCAGAGTTTCTACTCAGCCCTTATATCAGGAATGCTTAGAGGTTCTCTATTTAATTAGACATCCATATTTTCCCCATAAGATTTTCCTCAGTTTTGCCGAGTCATTCTTGATTGCAAGCCTATATCTTTTGCCTTTTTGAATATCATATTCCATGTTCTCTGATCCTTTAAAGTGATAGCTGCTAAATCTCGTGTGATACTGACCATAATTCCTTAGTACTTGAACTCTCTAGGCTGCTTGCAATGTTCTCTTTGACCTGGATTTCTAGATTTTTTAACTATGACACTTCTGGGGAGTTTTCTTTTTCTTTTCTTTCTTTCTTTTTGGGGGGGGGAGGTAATTGTTGGGTTCTACATCCTGGAAAGCCCTCCTTTCTGCCTACCCTCTGACGACCCCAGCCCACTGCAATCTCTTCTTTCCCTAAATTGATGGTGTATGTATGTGTGTGTGTGTGTGTGTGTGTGTGTGTGTGTGTGTAGACTCAGTCTCCCAATGGGCCCGTGATCATGGGCAGCCTTGTGACCTCTCCTTGTTATCTCATGTGGTCATTTCAATCTCTTGTCAGTTAGTTTTTGAGTATTTGCCTATCATCACCCTCACATCCACTGCTTCTCTTCCCTTCCCATTGGCAGCAGCCTGGTTCAGACCCTGATTGCCTCCCACCCAGTCAGCCTGGGTGAGCTGGAAGAGCCTCCTGGCCGATCTCAGCATTAACTTTTCCATGTCTAAGCTGCTTTCTGCACCCTTGTCTAGGAAACCACTGCATTGCACAGATCTAATGAGGTTACTTCACTACTCAAAAACCTTCAGGGGCTCCCTATTGCTTACTCAGTAACTACCAAGCTTTGGGTCAGGGATTCCCAGCCCTACACAGTCTGACTCCATTTGAACTTTCCATTCCTACTTCACTCCCCTTTATAAATCTTTAAACCATACTGGACAACTTGTAATTCCCCAAGTACATCCTACACTGTCCTGCTTCTTACTTTTGCCCACACTGTTCCAGAGGTCCAGAATTTCATCCCCTGGTATACCCCATGCACCCCATCTCTATCTGGTGAAATCCTATGCTTTCTATAAGTTCCAAATCATATACTACCTCTTTAATGAGCCTTTCTCTGATTCCTTCAGCTGGACATTAACTAGATGGTATGGTGGGTAGAACACTGGGACTGAAGGCAGAAAGATCTGAGTTTAAACCAGCCTCAGATATTTATTAGCTGTGTGACCCTGAGCAAATCACTTAATCTCTCTCTACCTAGGTTTTCTCCACTGTGAAACTGGGTTCATAATAGCACCCACCTCTCAGGGCTGTTGTGAGGACCATATGAAATAACATTTTAAATCTCCTAGCACAGTATGTCGCACATAGTAGGCACTCAATAAATGCTTTTTTTTCCTTCTTATCTCCTTTATTTCCTATCAAATCTATCAATTTATATCTGTCTTACCTATCCTATTAGATGAGCCTCAATTTTCTATTATTTGATTGTGAAGGGGGAAAAAAGTCTACATGAATGTGATATCAACAATGACTAACTTTTAAGGGAAAAAAAAAAAAAGGTATCCTTCAGGAACGGTATGTTCCAAAGGAGGTGGCCTTGTTATGTAGTAAGAAAAAGGGCTAATGGACAAGGCAGCCTTGTTGCTGCACCAAAAAAAATGTGTAGAGACCTGGAGGAAGTAGAACCTTCCCATCTCTTGGAAGACAAAGAGTTATAAGATTGAGAGTGAGAAGGAACCTCAGAGTGCAATCTATCCAATCCTTTCACTTTACAGAGAAGGAAACCAAGCCCTAGGTTGGTGAAGTGACTTGTCCAAGGTGATACAAGTAGGAAGCAGTAGAGGCAGAATTTGACCTATGTCCTCTGATTCCAACTCCATGGACAAGAGTCACGTGAGATGAGAAGATCTGATTGGGTATTGAGGTGCACTCTCGGAAGGATGCAAAACCACTAACGCAGTGGTTCTCAACTTTCCTAATGCCCTTTAATATTGGTATGTAGGCGTATTTGCATATGGGCAGACCCGCCTGGAGATGGATAGAGGAGCCATGTCTCAGTTCCTAAGACCATCGGAAACATGTGTTTTCCAATGGTCTTAGACGACACCTGTGAAAGGGTCATTGGACCCCCAAAAGGGTCACAACCCACAGGTTGAGAACTGCTGCACTAAAAGCGTAGATTGTTGTTTTCTTTTCTCATTAAACTCCAGTGGCCTGGTGGTGACTGCTTCTTGAGGGCAAGAAGCCACATCTTATTGATCTTTTCTTTCCTCCTTTCCTCCTCCACTCCCAGTACAGTACTTTGAACTTAGGACATACTTGGCAAATGTTTGCCGAGTTGAATGGGATGGAAATAACTTTATCCTCCAACTAGATTAGAAATCTTACAATACTAAGAGCTCCAATGGACATTAGCAGTCATCTAATCCCTCTTTTAGGGTAAGCAGCAGAACAAGGATTTGAGTCAAAGGGCAGGGGTCATCTTATTCATATTTTTTCTTTTAGTAATAACTCTATTAGAAGTTGAGTAAACACTTGTTAACACTTTAGCTTTCAGCAATTTATCAAATTAATTTATGTCACCATGAAGAAAAGTTCTTGGGAAATGCCACAGGTAGAGATAAGGAGAAGGGAAAGTTCATGGTTGAGGACTTCCAGGGAGGATAGTCCTGGATTGTCATTGCCAGAGAATAGAACTAAGGGTAGGTAACACAGATAGCCTCTAAGAAGCCCAGCTGAGAGGGGGCAACAAATGAATGTGTAGATTTTCAGTACCAATATTTATTTTGTGAAAAACCATAGTTTGTTTCACCAGGAAGGTTCAAAGTCTCCCAATGGACAGGAGGGATCCAATTTTCAGAACTTGCAGTTGTACACAAATGCTTTGTCCTTGTACCAAGATCACCATTGAGATTCTGGTTAGCAGCAAGTAGCTACATTTGTTTATTCATTCTGTAAGCATTTATTAAGCACCTATTATACGCAGGACACAGGGCTAAATGCTAAAACACACATCTGGGGCAGATGAGTATGAAAGTAATGACAAGGAAATGGCTTGTGACCTTGAATTAGTCACTTCCCCTCCCTGGGCCTCCTCTATAAAATGGAAAAGTTGTACTAGTTCAGGGGGGGCCTTAACCTTTTTTTGCGTCATGGACCCTTTTGGCAGCCTGGTGGTACCTATAGACCCCTTCTTAGAATTTTAAAAAATTTAATAATTGAGAAAAATGATAACCCAGTTAAAAGTTAATGGGAATTAGAATGTAATTTTTCCCCCCATCCAACTTCATGGATGCCCTGAAATCTATCCATGGACCCCATGTTGAGACCCTGGACTAGATATGATTGTTCAGGTCCCTGCCAACTCTAAAATACTACCTAGACACTGGAGATTAGTTTCTGCATCACAACCATGCTGAATATCAGCCTGGGTACAGTTGAGATAGTCCAGGCTCTTATCTCTCCCCAAGGAGAAAGGGCACATGCACATTAAACACATTCTCTAAGGCCAGCTCAGCCTGTGACAATCTAGAGGCTTGGTTCCCAGGTGGCCCCACAAGGCGACAGACCCTCTCTTTCCTTTAAAGCCCTGGATTGGCAAGAAGCTGTCTCCACTCCCACTCAGCAAACCAATTGGCAGGGAGGGCACATGATAAGTAATCTCCTCCATCAGACCAGCTTGGAAACAGACCCAAGAAAATAACAAACGGCAGCTATCAGCAGAGGAAAGCAGACCAGTCTGTGGGGCAGTTGAGATAAAGGAGTTTAATAGAAGAAGGAAGAGATTAGGGAACTGCAGAAAACCGTCAGATAAAGGCAGGGAGACACAGGCAGACTGCAGCTTTGGAAATGGTCGTGGTCCCACTCTCTCCTCAGGGGATGGGAATTCCAAAGCCTTCAGAGGTCAGCTGGTTCATCCCTCTGCCACCAAGTTCAGCACCAAAACCACTCCAGAATGACCCCTTTGCCCTTTGGGGGTCCCTATTCCCCAGCTGGCAGGCCTGGCCACATCTCCTGGTCTCTCTCCATTCTCTACTGCTTTTATCTCAGTTCATTGGTAGAGAAGACTTCTAGCCATCTCTAGGGGAGTCTTTGGCACACAGTGTGCGCCAAAGGAGAAGGGAAGAATGGGAGGGGAAGCTTTCCAAATACAGACCCTGATGAAGAGTACACTAGACTTGAAGTAAGGAAGTTCGAATCCCACATCAGACACTGACTCCCTGTGTGGCAAGTCACTTAGCCTCCCTTCGGCTCAGTTTCCTCATCTGTGAAACGAGGAGGTCAGATTTGATGGCCTGTAAAAGTCCTTTCTAGCTCTAAATCTATGACTCTATGCAGCATGTATTTTGCTGTAGAGAGGCAGGTAGGTGGTACAACTGAGTTCAAATCTGACCTCAGGCACTTATTAGCTATGAAAGAGGGGAGGGGGGAGGCGGCACAGAGCCAAGATGACAGAGTAAAAGCTGTGTAACCGTGGGCAAGTCACTTCATCTTTGTCTCTATGAGGATGCTAACAGTCCTTACCTCCCAGGGTTGTTGTGAGGGTAAAATACTTTGTAGTGTTTTGCAGACCTGAAAATCCTAAATAAATGCTATTAGCATTGGCATTGTTGTTACTATTATCTTTATCGTTACAGACAAGCAGAGCACATAATGGAAAGGGCACTGGCCCTAGAATCAGAAGTGCTGGATTTAAGTCTTATTAGTACCTCTTGCTAGTTGAGTAATTCTAGAAAAGTTACTTAACTCCAAGTTTTACTTTTCTGTGAAATGGGAATATTAAACGCTTTGACTACCTAACCCACAGAGTTGTAAGGGAAAGTGCTATGTGAATCCTAAAATGCTTTGTAATTGTAATCCATTGTTCTGATCTTATCTGAGAACCAGGCCTGTATATAAGCAGCTGGATGGGCCCTTGGATAAGAATAAGGAGTTTTTCATGCCCACCATCATGCCTTCCATTCCCATCCAGAGTACTAAATTTAATTTTTTCCCTGGCTCCCACCTGCATTTGGTATATGGGGGAAGAGGAGGATGGGGAAATGTGAAGGTGACCATCCAGAGAGGAAGAATGAGTTTCAAGGATAGCTAGGTTCTTGCTCCCACACAGGCCTCCCCTAATTTCTGCCTTGGGCACCATCTGTCCAGGAGTTCAGATCACCTTTCCTCCCTACCCTCTCTATGGGAGATGTAGAATCTACTTCTCCCCTCTCATATAGATGGGGCCCAGATCACATGATCTGCCCAAGATAGCAAGTGGGGGGGGACACCAGCTCTTGGGTCCCTCTGGGCATTGGTTCTCATCCAGGACAATGGTCCTCTTGGGCAATGCCCAGGGGAGGGCTTTCTCTAACTCACTGACTCCCCGCATACTTCCCTACCTAGGCTGGCCAAGTCCCTGTGGGTCCTCTTTACCTCGTCTCTGACCATCTCACTAGTGTTTGCTGTCATTCCCTTCTGCCAAGATGTGAAGGTGTTGGCTACGGTCATAGCTATGGCTGGTCTGGCCATGGGACTGATAGACACAGTGGCCAACATGCAGTTGGTGAAGATCTACCAAAAGGATTCTGCCATCTTCCTCCAGGTGAGCCTGGTGACAGATGAGGAACAGGACCCTTTTAGGTGGTGATGGTAAATGGGGATCTTTCTTACACAGTTCATTTCCATCCGACCCAACCCATCTCTCCTCCCCACCCACCTCTCCAGTCCCCATCTGTCTCACCCTCTTAAAATTAAGGACTGGAATAAATCCTAGAAATTAACAAACCCAACTTCAGTTTATCAGTAAAGAAAGTGATTTCCAAGAAAGTGAGACAACTTGGCCCATGTCATACAGGTAGTGAAGAGGCAGAGATGGGATTTGATTCTAGTCCCTCTTACTCCAAAGTCAGTGCTCTTTATCACTCCTCCCCTAACCAGTTTTTGTCTTCATCCATCCCCATCTCCCATCACCCACCTTGTCCATCCTCCTCCCACTCAGGTGTTCCAGTTGAAAGTAGCCTTTATTTTCCCTACGCTGTATTATTTTCCCTACGCTGTATTATTTTCCCTACGCTGTATTATTTTCCCTACGCTGTATCGGTCTTTCCTCCTAGGGAAGCTAACCAGCTACTAAGCTTGGCTATGACTCTTCCTTCCCCGCCCCCCTCCCCCGCCCAATTTCAGACTAGAGAGGCAAAAGCCAAAAGGTTCTATTTTTAAAAGGTAAATTTTAGCCACAGGTGGGTGGGTGCCGTTGCCTGGTGTCGAGGAAAGAACACTTGGAGACGAGGCTTGGAATCCCAGGTCTGCCACTTTCTCAATATGAGACCTTGGGCCCCATTTCCCATCTGAGCCCTCTGTACAAGGTGGGAACTAAACTACCAGACCTCTTATGGACTCTTCAGTGCTGGTTCACACATAAGGTAGCTTTTCAGGGATATACTAAGAAAGGGATTTCCGTTCTTTAGGGAGACAGCTCCATCCCACCACCACCCCCCCACTCCTGATTGTGAATTTGTACTTCTTTTTGCACCGGGGGACAGTCTCCCTAATGGGATGTCAGAACTGGAAGAAGCCTGAGAGGTCATCTACTCCAAACCTCTAGTGCCTTCAGGAATCCCCATTCTGCATCACAATACAGCAAAAAGTGCACTAGATCCAGAGTCAGAAGGCCTGGATTCAAATCCCACCTTTGCTGCTTATTAACGAGGTGACCATTGAGCAAGTCACATTCTCTCCGTGGGCCTTAGCCCACAGAGATAGACCAGATATGCTTCAAGTTTCCTTCTGCCTGTAAACCCTATGAATTTGTCAGGGTTGGGAGAGGGTGAGATGCCCAGAGCTTAGCTATGCTTGGCAGGGATGATGACGAAGTTCCCTTGTACATTGGTTGTCTCACCACTGTTTCCTACCAGGTTCTCCATTTTTTCGTGGGCTTTGGTGCCTTTTTGAGCCCCCTCATCGCTGACCCCTTCCTTTCTGAGACTGATTGTGTACCAACCAATGCCACGAACCATGACAGAGTCGGCAGCCCCCATTTCCAAAAAATCTTGACACCCCACCATCCTCTGTCCAACCTGACCCACCACGAGCTACCTGCCCGTGCCTGGGTAGGGAGTCAGATGTCTTATGCCTTCTGGATCATGGCCTTGATAAATGTGAGTACCACCCTGGAGATGGGGGCAGCTCTAACAGCCTGTGTTTCTGTGATTTACATGGAAGGTGCTTTTAGGAGGGTAGCACTCTGTGATGGGGGAAAGATGAAGTGACTAAGGAAACAAAGTTTGATCTTCTGAGCATATCGATTGATTAGTCATGTCAATTGCCCAGTAATCCGAGACCAGACCTCCTCAGCTTAGACCTGGACTCTGAATACAGGGGGAAACAGACTTTTATATACTAAAAACAATGAATCAAATAAGGCCAATTAATTAAAAGGAACCAAAGAGGACACAATATTAGGTAATCTGATTTCTGGTTGGAGGAAAGATTAAGGATTTTCTAAGTTGGGAGAGAGAGGGTGAACAGGTACAATTCCCTGAAATCAGAAAAGAAAGTGTCCCATTCCCTCCTAAGTGTCTGTGAACAATCAAAGGAACATGGAAACAATAACTAATTGATCAGGACAGGGCCAGTTTTCAGATAACATACATGTGCTGCTTGAGATATACAATTGTGAAAAAATTCCTTGCATCAATCTTTGGATCTGACTAGGTTTCTGGTCAACATGATCTGGATGCTTAGTTAAGGGTCTCTAAGCAGCAGGTAGGGGTGGTCCAGCTCTCCAACCACGCAGGGCTGGGTTCAAACAATACGATAAGGTTTTCTCCCAATTCCCACAATTAAATGAAGTTTTCTCACAAGACAGAAGTTGGACCAGACCTATAATAGAATAGAAAGAGAACTAAGTCAGCCCCAGAATTGAGTCACAAGACGGAGGCAGGGTGGTTTACCCAATTCCCACTACCACTTGCTGCTCCAATCCCTTCAGTTCCTGCAATTTTCTCAACCCAAATGAAGAAAGGCTTGGAAAATGAGAACATATGATCAGAAAAGATTTAACCCAATTCACTGCAGTGCAATACAATGAAATTCAATGTTATTAAACATTGACTACATAGAATAGATACAGGACACAGCTGATGGAAGTCTCAGGAAGATATGGGTTCAAATCTTGCCTATGTGGCCTCTGACATATGCTGGCTGTGTGAGCCTGGTCAGGTTATTTAACTTCTCCGTGGTCTGGGCAACTCTCTAAGATTATGAGGTGCAGAATAGATGCTGATGACAATTGCTAGAGGTAGCTTTCACTGGAAGTTCTCTGTACTAATTAATTCACAGGACTAGAACAAAACGAAATAAAATAAAATTGTACCGAACATCATGGAAGTGCAAAGGTGAAAACCATAAGGTCTCTGTTCTCAAGGAGCCTCTAGGATGGGGGATAAGACAAGTCTATCAATAAACATGCTACAAGACCTAAGGCCAATGGCAAATGAGACAATGTCTTTAAGAAAATTCAAAGAGAAAAATATCATTCATGGCTGAGACATGGGCGGGGAAGAAAAAAGAAGGGGAAGGGGAAGCTGAGGAGGTTTCATGCTCAGGCAGCACCAAAGTGAGGAGGAGGAGGAGGAAGAGAAAGAGGAGAAAGTGGAGGAGGATGAGGAAGAAGAGGAGGAGAAGGAGGAGATAATTCCAATGAAAGTGAAGAGTGAGGGCAGTCCAGATGTGGAGGATGGTCTCAACAAATGAATGGGGACTGGAGATAAGGAAACAGCTGGCAGTGTAATATGATTAAATCACAGAGTGAGAAGAAACATGAAAGGAGGCCAGGAAGGTGGTTGCACTACAGAACTGTTCACAGATCTCTGGAAGATTGTTTTGCAGAAGACAGAGACCTATGGTTTTCTTCTGCCGTGGCTAGGAAAAGGAGAGACAGCAAAAGGGATTTAGGGTAGATGGGAAATGGGGCACAGAGGGAGAAAACAATCTTCTGGACAAGGGTGCTACCCTATTAAGTACAAAAGAAATGTATGTGACACTGGGTTTGAATTCTCTCTCTGCTGCTGAACTACCATGAGACTCTGGGTAAGTCACTTGAGGGCTCTAGACCACAGTTCCTCCCTCTATAAAAGATAGGGATTTAACTAAATGACCTTTAAGGTCTCCTCCAGCTCCAAATTGATGATTCCAGGATTTTTCCTCTGACCAGGATATTTGTAGGAGTTCCTGTATAGGACAGAGGTGAAAGAAATTCTTTCTGGGAGGGTTTGCAATGATGGGGAACTGAGAAAGGGGGACTGTGCAGACTGCAATGGAGATTCCAATACAGGACCTCAGTACCACTGCCCTCTCCACTCTCCCCTTTGAACTATGATGCCAAAGGAGAGGCAGGTTCAGGACTGACCCATTGCATTGTTTGTGGGGCAGAGTGCTGGCTCTGCCCTTGGCTCACCGCTGCTGACATTCTACAAACGTTCCTCTCTGGGTTTCAGCCTAGGTGAGGAAGAAAGACCCCCAATGACATAGGAGGCCCCTGGGGACAGGTCTTATCTCTTGGTTTGTTGCTCTCTCAGCACAAAGTGGGAGGCCAGTAAATGGGATAGGATGCTGGGATCTTGGGGCTACCTAGTCAGATTAGGAAGGCATTCAGGCTTAGTGCTGGGCAATAGGAAGAATTGGGCTTGAGTCCTGTCTATTTATTTCCTATCAGTGTAACCCTGGACAGGTCACATCTCTGAGACTCAGTTTCCTCATCTATAAAATGGGGATAATAAAATAATTGCACCTACCTCTATTAAAAAGGTCAAATGGGTGGTAGAGGGAAAACTACCTCCCCAAGTGCTATATAAATGTGCGCTCTCATCATCTGCATTGTTACCCCCCTGGTTACTGGATTTAGAAGCATGCTTGGGGATCATCAAGCATGACCACTTCATCTTACAGATGAGGCCTAGTGACCTACCCAAAATAAACAGATATTGAGTTCTGAGCTAGAATTTGAACATTGCTGTCAGACGGATGGATAGAACTGATGGGGATGAGATCTGAACCCCTAAAAGGAAAAGTCCCTGGACTTTCCCACAAGACCCAGGTCCCCAGTGTTCACCTAGGGCACCAGACCCTTCCCAGTTAATAGTCCCTTCGTTGTGTCTGCACCTGGCCCCCACCCTGGGCCACCACTTCTTGATTCCATCTAGACCCCTTCCATATGGTCCAGGTCCTTGGTATTTGCCTGAGCCACTGGGCCCTTCGGGGTCCTTCTTTGTTACCTCCCAGTCACCCCAGACTACTTGACTACTCCTAGATCCTTCCCACAGTCTTTCTGTATATAAGGTTCATCTTGCCACACCCCTCCATTAAATTGCTCAGATTCCTTAAGAATCTTGCCCACTTGCATTAGCAACACAAATGCTCAGATTCCTTAAGAGTCTAGTCCGCTTGTCAACACAAGTGTCACAGTACTATGGATTTTTAAAATTTCACCTACCCAGACAGGTGTTCTAATAAATCTTGTCTTTGGCTGAAAGAAGGCTTGAGTCAAATTCATTCGAACCAGGACTCACACATAGCTTGTCCTTGAATTTTGGGGTCCCAACAGCCCTAAACTTCAACAGAATGACACCTTCAGGGCCAAGGAGTCCTTTGAATGAGAGTCTGTGGGTCAGTGTTACCACCATCCCCATCCAGGAGTCCCTTGCCCTCTCTTGCTATGCCCCCACCAGCTGCACTAGCTGAGTTGCTCATTCCCTTCCAGAAAGTTGAGCCAGAGACATCACCCCCACCCCAGAAGCCCATCCATCTGAGCAAGGGCAACTGGCCATCTTAGGGCTATCCCCTATCATCCCCAATCATCTCTGGGGACGGCTTTTTCCTCTTCCTCTTTCCCACCTTTGTTACCCCTCTCCGGACTCCCTTTTCCCTTCCTCTGGTCAGCACCTGCATTAGGCTTCTTTGGGACAGTCCCTTCTACCTCTCTCTGCTCCATCCCTTACCCCATCTTACCCATTGTTCTGGAAACAATAACTCTGTCAGCCAGTCCAGTCAATGGGCATGGTGGAGAGGAAGGAGCTCTGTCCACTGCAATAAACTATCAAGGTTGGAACTCCAGAGGTCAGGAAGCCGGAAGCTTTAGTTACAAAGGCCAGGCTCCGTTCTTGCTAGCTAGGTAATGCGTCGAGACCCCAGGGTTTTGTTTTGTTTTTTGTTTGTTTGTTTTGATTTGGACATTTTTGTTATGTATTTGCCAGAGGATTTCTGGGCTTTTTCCATTGGCTCAGTCAGAAAACAAACAGTCCTGGAAATGGAAATCCCCACCTGCCCACTCTAACACTCCCCCACTTTTTCTAGGTTGTCTTTCCTAAAGGAAAAGCTCCCTTTTCTGTCTCCCATCCCTTTCACCACCAGCACAACCCAGGTCTCTAAATGCCTGCGGTTTAGGAAGGACCCAAAGTCCATGGTACTGAACTTCGGCTGGAAGCACTGGGCTAAGAGGTAATGCACACTGGCAGCTTATAGCCCTCTGCAGCCTGCCAGGAGCTACACAGCCATACAATGCCACTCAACTGAGCTGAGGAAGATCCTGCCCTCTGGGAAGGCAGTGTAGGCACAGGAATGGCAACTGAGGTTTTATTTAATACCTAGCATTTGTCCTTCGCTCTAAAATTGTCCAGATGCTTTACTACCTTCCTTTAATCCTCACCACAGCCCTAGGATGTAGGGGCTACTGTTATCCCCATTACACAGATGAGGAAATTAAGTTAAGTGATTTGCTCAGGGTCATGTAGAGGAAGGATTTGAACTCGGGTCTTCCTGACTCCCAAGTCTAGCACTTGATCCACTGTGTAGCTGCCACTAAATAAATACCTGGATATGTATGTGTGTGTGTGTATGCATATGGCAGATACATACTATATATACTCCATGCATGTATGCATGTATATATGTATGCACATGTGTGTATATTATGTGTGTATATACATACACACACACATACACTGAATCTTGTACACCAGGTATACTCCAGGCCAATAGCTCCATCCTGTACTTTGAATAGTGGAAGGAACCTTAAAGTTCATCTAGTTAGTTCAGTTCTTTCAGTTTTACAGATAGGGAGACTGAGGCACCCCACCCCTATCCCAAGAAATCAAGTTACTTGTTCCAGGTAAGAAAGGGAGCAAAAGTAGGGGTAACTAGGTGGCTCAGTACACAGCACACTGACCCTGGAGTCAGGAGGACCTGAGTTCAAATATGACCTCAGACACCTGCTAGCTAAGTGACCCTGGGTGAGTCACTTAATCCTGATTGTCTCCAAACACCCCCACACCCCCACACAAAATAGAGAGGGAACAAGTGACAGTGCTGGGACTTGAACCCTGATTCCTAGAGCAATTTTTCTTTCTGCCCACTTGACTACCCCCTCCCACCCACAGATCAGAGGTGTCACAGTCTGCCAGGCTTGAGCCAAATTAAAATTCAGTTGGGAAATGTTTAACAAAATAAATACAAGTATAACACAGATACTATGAATATGTGGTTTTCTAAGTTATTAATATGTGCCCGTTAAGGGTGGCCTTGGGCAGCTAAGTGGCACAGTGGAGAGAGTGCCAGGCCTGGAGTCAGAAAGGCTCATCTCTTTAAGTTCAAGTCTGGTCTCAGACACATACTAGCTGTGTGACCCTGGGCAAGTCACTTAACGCTGCTTGCCTGAGTTTCCTCATCTGTAAAATGAACTGGAGAAGGAAGAGGCAAACCACTCCAGTGCCTTTGCCAAGAAAGTCCCAAATGGGGTCACAGAGAGTTGGATACAGCTGAAATGACCACAAACAACATGCTCCATCCAAGGAGGTCCCCGGGAAGTTGTGCCTGCTTCCAAAATTGCTTTTAGATGGGTCCCATACTTGGCCTGGGACGGGCAACTCTTCTCAATTGGACCTGAGTGCTGTGTCCTTCCCTTGTCTGTCCAATGGCCAAGAGCAACTGAATTAACTATCTTCTGTCCCAAGATCCTGAGAAACACAGCACTCCCAGGGCTTACTGCTTTCCTGATGGCTCAGTGAGCAGTATGATTTCACAGTAAGAGCAACAGACCCAGAGTCCCGGGTTTGAGACACGGCTCTGCCGCTTACCTATTCTGTGACTTGGTCAATCGATCAGGTTCTCGGAGTCTCAGTTTCCGTATCTTTAAAATGGAGATGACAACAGTCATGTTACTTAGCTGGGAGAATCAGATGAGACCCTGTATGTAAAGCATTTTGCAATCCACAAAGCCCCATAGAGATGAGAATTCCATCCTCTTAGAAGCAAGCCGGAGGAGACGAGCATAAACTTAGCAGCAGGAAAAACTGAGATGAAACATGAAGAACACTTTCACTGATGGGGAGGCGGATCAGAACCCTGCAGGGAAGGGAGGAGTGGAGTGGGGGTGGGGAGCTCCTCTGGCCGCTCTCCTCCTAGTCCTGGGGGACGCCACACGTCATCCGGCCTGAGGTAGGAGGACAGATTTGTCGGCTTCTCAGCCCTGTTTCTGGCAATATAAATGCTTATACTTATATTATGTCACTGAGTTCTTGCGTGTCTTGGTTTATTCTATTTGGGAAGAGCTCAGGGCGATGTTTTATGTTTAGAGTCAAAGAGCCTTATAAAGCACCGCAGGGGTAGGAGCTCTTGTTCAGGTTTCTTCCTCCCCCCCTTCCAGCCCAATCATGAGTACATCAATATGCCAGCCACCGGTGGTACCTAGAGCAAATGGGGTAAGGCATTTCTGATGCTCAGCTTCCCTCTCTGGAGAACCACGTAATAATCCTTATCAGGCCTAGCTCACAAGGCAGTTATGATGATCAAAAACCGTGATAACTGTGAATTGCTTTGTACAGCATAAAGTTCTGTACAAATCTAAGAAAACTCACCAGGAATGACTCATAAGGAGGGGGGTGATGACTGATTCAGTAGCTTGATTAAACAAACTTTTCAGTCTCCTGTGAGCGAGGAAGCTTAAGCAAACAGAAGAGCCTGGGAGTCAGAACGCCTGGGTTTGGGGAACTAGATTCAAGCTACCCATCGGAAAGGGATCTATTGATTCTGGGAAGTGGAGACAATAAGGGAAGGGGAAAGTCAGAACCAGCTATGCACCAGACCAAGGGATCATATTGTAGAAAGTGAGTTTATATCTGAAATAGTTCATCACCTTAAAATTATCCAGTGCCTTGGGATCCGAGAGGGTGGGTACAGGAGTACATATAGTTACAACTCTCCAGCTTCCAAATGAGCATACCTTAGTATGTTAAGTGAAGTCAGGTTACCATGCCAAAAAGCACTTAATAAGCACTTACTGCATGTGCCAAGCACTGTGCTAAGGACTAGAGATACAAATCCAAGCATGCACAGCTATTCCTGCCCTCAAAGAACTCACATCCTAATGCAGGAGGACAGCACATAAAAGGGAGCTGAGAAGGGGTGGGGGAGGAGTTGAGAAGTGAAGCCCAAAGAGTCAGGAATGGAACTGGGAAAGGCATGAAGGTTGGCTGGCCTAGTTGGCATTTCCTCAAAATGGCGGTTCTGGGAGGAAGTCACTAAGGAGAGGAAGCATCTTCCAAGGTGAGAAAGCAACTGGGACACAATGACAATGTCCAGAGAAAGGACTTTACATTTTAAGAGGGTTGAAGGAGACATACATATATACATACATATTTGTGTGTTTATACACAGGGGTAGGGACAGAGACAAGACCTGTGAAATAATTGATATAGGAATATAGGAAATTCTCAGATGAAGAAACTCTCCCTGCCGGTGCAGTTTGGTACCTTCTCTGAAAATCATAATCTTAGAGAACTGCTTAAGGTACGAAAAGTTGAATGACTTGCCCAGGGTCACACAGCCAGGGTCTGTTGCCAGAGGGATTTGAACCTAGGTCATTTCCTGGCTCCAAGGACAACTCTCTAGTCACCGCACGAAAACATATAGATAATTACCAAATAAATATAAGGTAACGGAAAACTTTTGTAGTTGGGGGATCAGGAAAAGTTTCATGTGGAAAATGGTGAGGTCTATTTTGAAGGAAACTAGGTATCTTAAGAGGTAGAAAGGAGCAGAGAATGTATTCTAGGTGTGGGAAACACCAAAACAAAGGTAAAGAGACTGCAAGTTTGATTCTTAAAGGGGTTTGAGTGCCTGGAAATTCTGGATGGTGAATATATTGGGGAAGAGAGAGAAGCCGGATGGGGGGGGGGGGAAATCTTCCCATGCTGTCCTGACTATCACTGTTTCCTCTCCCACCCCTAAATCCAGCTACCAGTGCCCATCTCAGTTCTGTTCCTGCTGTCCAAGGAACGTATGGTGTCCTGTTGTCCAAGGAAAAAGCCTCCACTCCTGACTGCTGATGAGCTTTCCCTCCAAATGGAGCCATCTGAGAAGGAAGACTCCTCTTCTCTGACAACTGAGAGAGGTAAGGGCTTTACTGCTCCTTTAAAAGGTTCAGAGCCATGAGTTGGAGCATCCCCAGATACCCTTCGGCAAAGCTGAAATCTCAAGTGGAGGCACCCAGAGAAATGGCTCATTCTTAGCTTCAGAATCCTTTCTTGGGAAAGAGAAAAGAGTAACCATGACAACCAGAGGGTGAGAGACATTCCTTTCTCGCTGTGTGGTCTTGGTCATTTCATCTTTCTCAGTTTCCATTTCCTCCTCAGTAAATTAGTATAACGAGACCTGCACAACTTAAATCACAAGACGGCATGTAGATTAAGTGAAAAAAAAGTGCTGTGTTGGTGTCTGCTTCAGCCACTCAAAGGGGCTTTATAAAAGAGAGTGACTGACCAGTCACTGCTGGTGACTTTCATTTAGGTCATTTAAGAGAAGGCTACTCGAGGCACCCACCTCACCATGGAGGGGGAAGAAAGGGTCAGCAGAGAAGGGTCCTAGGGAAGCAATCACTTCCTACAATGGGAGAGCACCTCTAACATGGGTCTATCTACCAGTTAGGAGTCACATCTCCTTTTACAAATGCCCCAGAGTGAAAAACGTCTTAGGTTTAGCTCGAAACCTGGGTTACAAGTGATCCTCGTCCAATGACCAATAAATGGGGCACATTCCTAACAGGAGTGAGTCATATTGATCTTGACACACTTGCTAAAATCAAACCATAAGATGGAAGGAAGCTGGAGCCCAATAGAGGGTGCCTTATAAGTTCTCCTTGGAGAGGCAAATAAAGGAGTTGGCAAGACTGTTTTTATCACGTAACCAAAGGTTATTTTATGAGACATTAGGTCACATCACATTGCACTTTTGTATTTACAAAAATGTCGCCCTATAAATAGTTATAGCATTTGTGTCAATGTCAATCACAGAAGATGGAAAAAAAATCCCCTGAATGACCAAAACTTGAATGTTCAACTACTTCAATACAAAACTAGGCACAGAGGTAGGGAATGCAAAACACTGGGAAATGTGACTCGGGAGTCAGGGAGGAAAAAGGCTTCAGGATACACAGAATCTCAAGCACGCATCCTGTTGTTGTTCAGTCACGTCCAACTTCTCGTGACCCCATTTGGCATTTTCTTAGCAAAGATACTGGTGTGGTTTACAGTGTCCTTCTCGGGCCCATTTTACAGATGAGGAAACTGAGGCAAACAAGGTTAAGTGACTTGTCCAGTCACAAAGCTCAGCTAATAAGTGTCTAAGGCCAGATTTGAACTCAGTAAGAGTGTTCCTGATTCCAAACCCTGTGCCTTTTGCACTATAGCGCCACCTAGCTGCCTATATCTATCTATCTATCTATCTCACATACTTTACTCTTTTTTACACTTTCCTTTTTTTTAATTTTTTTAGGGAATTTAACCAGTGGTATGCTGGAAAATGTTTAACAATTTGCTCTCCAAGGGAAGGGGGGAATATGTGTGTATGCATATGTATATGTGTGTATATATATATATATATATATATATATATATATATATATATATGTACAGCACATTTTTTAATTTAATGTGCATTATTAACATTTTCTCCATTATTCTTTTAAGTCTAGACAATTAACCAAATCATTCAAGACCTGATTTGTAGCCTTTGGTGACATAAATGATCCCAATGAAAATTTAACAATCAGTTCTTCAAAGCCTATTTAAGGTGGCTCCAGCATACTTTCCCCAAATTTAAGAAACATGAACATTTCATATATAAAGAAGAAAAGGGTGGGGGAGGCTATGTGGTGCAGTGAATAGAGCACCGGCCCTGGAGTCAGGAGGACCTGAGTTCAAATCCAGCCTGAGACACAACACACACACACACACACACACACACACACACACACACCCCAAAACCAAAACCTAGTTGTGTGACCTTGGGCAAGTCACTTAACCCCAATTGCCCTACCTTTCCCCCTCCAAAAAGCAAAAACAAAACAAAATAAAGAAAAGAGGGCTGTATATAAAGGTGTGAACTTCTATTATGTACAGTTTGTTTTTAAACAGTAATTAAATTTAATATAATAATAAAAACTGTCCTGCTTGTCTGAGTCTCCTGAACTTTCTTCTGTGTACGCTTTTAATGTTTCATTGATCAATATTTTAAAAAATAAATTTCTTTATTTTTACATGCAATAATAATCTGTCATTTTCATGATGCCCCCTCCCCACTCCCTACTGAACAAAAAGGGAAAAAACTCCTTACCCTGAACAATGCATAGTTTATCAAAACAAATTCCTGTATTGACCGCACCTGTCAATGTATGTCTCTCTGCACTTCAAGATCATCCCCTCTTTGGCATGTTCCATCTTCAGTCTTCCAGACCTCTGGTTTATCATCACATTCTTCAGAGTTCTAAAGTCACTCATGTATGATTTTCTCTATAATGTCATTGTGTCAACTGTTCTCCTATCTGCTTACATTACTCTGCGTCAGTTCATAGACATCTTCCTGGTTTCCTCTGAAACATCACTATTTTGTAGCATATACACAGAAAAGGGGGGCACCAGACAGAACATACCCCCAAATGATGGCGAAATATTATGAGCAGTTGCCTCATAAAACAGGGGAAAGCAGTGGAGAGAAAAGCAATTTTTTAAAAAAGTTTTGCAGAAGACTCAACTAAGCAAAGTCATCCTCAGAGAATTTAAAGATGGAACTGAGAAGCGGACAAAGAATGGAGAAGATCTGTAAAGATTCTTTGCTGCAAATAAACCCTTTTCATTATCACCAAGGACAATAAAGCTACCAAATTTAGGTTATAACATCACCTTGCCAGATGTGCTTCATAATAAAAGTAAAAATGGCACTGAACAAGGAGGAAAAAAGCAGCAAGACTGGACCAAATGTACATAGAGGACATCTAGTTTTTTTTGGTGGTAGTGGTTGTTTTTTGGAGGGGGGAAGGCAAGGCAATTGGGGTTAAGTGACTTGCCCAAGGTCACACACCTAGTAAGTGTGTCAAGTGTCTGAGGTCAGATTTGAACTCATGTCCTCCTGGCTCCAGAGCTGGTTCTCTATTTACGGTGTCACCTAGCTGCCCACAACTTCTGTTTTTTAAGGCATTGAAAGATCAATTTCCAAGGTGTCTAAAAAGGGAAAAATACATTAAAAAAAATTAGGCCTTACTGCTCAAAAAAAAGTAACTACGAGACTATATCAATATATTTACTTTGTGATCTTTATAATCTACTTTGTTCACTTTTTAATGAAGATTACACACACACACACACACACACACATTGAGGGAATCATTGTTAAAGGCAGAGAAAGGCATGGAAATATCACAAATGATATTTCACAACAGATCACACACGTCCTTACTATTACACAACTGGCTGAAAGAGAAGATACAAGACCCCTCTAGGCTTATTTGTTTGTGAACTCTAAAAAATATTTGATTAGGTACAGCGAAACGTCACTGGAAGCCTTCCATAAATACGTCATAACCTTACAAGGTTCCTGGAAAGATGCTACAAAAGAGAACTGATGATCTTGTTGTTATTAATCCAGTAAAATAAGACACAGACAACACTCTCCAGAGGTTCTCACTGCTGTCATGGCGGAGGCTCGGTGCAGACGCCAAATTGAAGGGGAATTCCTTTTTTTTTTCTTTTTTTCTTTTTTTTCTTTTTGGAGGGGGGAAGGCAGGGAAATTGGGGTTAAGTGACTTGCCCAAGGTCACATGGCTAGTAAGTGTTAAGTGTATGAGGCCAGATTTGAACTCAGGTCCTCCTGACTCCAGGGACAATGCTCTATTCATTGTGCCACCTAGCTACCCCTAATGGGGAATTCTTTATAAGTAATGCAGTCTTCCAGAATCTTCTCTTTGCAGATCACTATTTGAACTGTTATCAAGCACAACAGAGCCTCCTAAATAAGATCCATTAATAATTCAAGAGAATTCTGCCTAACTACCCACATGGGGAAAAAGTGGATGAAGAGAGCCTATTGCCCAGACATCTAATAAGCAATTAGATGGACAACTTATAGAGCACATCCATGAGTATGTTTATCTTGGACAGACACTGAAAATGGATAATGATCTGGGTCTAGAACTGAACATGAGGAGGAGAGGTGGGATTGCCTGTAGGAAATTACGAAACAAAGGCCTGTCTGTTTAACACCAATATGTTTTTTTTCTGGTGATATGTAACCCAAAAATCTTGGAATATAACAGTCTCCAAAGAACTAAAGCTGAGAATCACTCAGAGGGTAATGAAGAGGTGCATAGTGAGGTAAGCAGCCAGAAACACTCTTCCAATGAATAAGGAGAAGCAAGGTCATTAAAGTCTTTAGAGAAATATCAGCCTGGAAAAAGGTAGGGCCAGTGACAGTGAAAGTGAGGGATACCCAATGAACAGCTTGGTTGCTCTGCTAGTATCCACACAATATGAAGCCCATATAAGGACTATACCATACAAGGCCTAAATGGGGAAAGTTTTCCAATAATCAGAGCTATTGCAAAGTGGAGGAAGCAGATCCTCCTTCCGTCTAGGTCTTCAAGCAGATGCCAACTTCAAGCGTACCATGTTCACTCTAGTCTTTTTCCCTACTTCCTCCCCACCAGTAATTTATAGTCTGCCTGTGGAACTATAATGAGTTCTGATGGGGGGGGGGAGGCAGGGGGGGTACTTTTGCTTTATTTTTCCCATATCCCATTTTCCTCCTTACCTCCAAATAGCTCCAAAACATGAAGCAGTGCCTGTAGATCACCCCTCTTCCAGGCTCCCTGCCCCGTATTGTTTTCCCTCCTCAGAATGTAAGCTTCCTGAGGTCAGGGACCATGTCTTTGTTTTTCTTTGGATCCCTAGGGCTTAGCTAGTGCCTATCATAATCAATGTTTAATACATACTGATAGACAGACAGACAGACAGCTAGACAGACAGACAGACGGATGGAGAGACAGACAGACAGACACAGATAGGTATGATTGATCGATCAATCAGAGGTTCTTAACCTGAAGCCCATGAACTTTCAAAAACAATAAATGTTGATAACTGTACATCTGTATAATTGGTTTCTTTTGCAATGCTATGTGTTTTATTTTATGCATTTAGCCACACTGTTCTGAGAAAGTGACGTTATGCTTCAGAGGAATAACAGAAGGGTCCATAACACATTAAAAAACGATTATAGTCTTTAACACAAAAAGGTCTGTTTTAGATGCTTGTCAAGGATATTACAGAGAAAATTCCTACTCAGGTTGGACTAGATGACTTCTGAGGTTCCTTTCAACTCTGATCATCTTTGATTCTGCAATTTTATTATCACTGTTAAAATAATCTCCCACTAAAGTCCCCTGCTATGTCTCCAATTCTTCATGAGCAATGTTGTCCAGACCAAGCCCTAACAGATCCTACCAAGCTGAAATGGCTTTTAGGTATAGGCATAGGACCAGCTCTGGACACTAAGTGCCTGTTGTTTGAGGCCCAATGGAGACAGGATCACAAAAGCTCATTGCGAGGTTGGTTACCAGATAACAGACATTTTCAGCCAGAGAAACTCATAAAGATTTATTTCAAAGGCATGGGAAGGTTGTGATCTATACTGATGGAGGGATTACCTGAATGATTATAATCATGTATATCTGAAGTATTTAAATAGGTATTGCAAACACTCTCTAACTCTTGATTACATGTATGGCCTTTGGAAAGTTGTTTAAACTCTCTGAGATTCCATTTCACTCCAGCAGCGAGGGAGAGAAGGGATCGTCTGTGCTGAATTCCAGGCAGGCAAACAAGAGCTGGAGTGGGTGGACATGGTCAGACTGGATCCCAAGTCTGTCTCCTCTTTACTGGATTAGTTCCTCTATGGAAGGGATTGAAAGAAGGACCAGAAGCCGATAGATGTTTCTTTCCTCCTACACACCTCTCTGTATTTCATTCCTCCAGGGCATGGAAACCTGTTTATCTGTTGTCAAAAGAAGAATTTTCGTGGTGCCCCTTGCTCCTTCTTTGCCATTCACATTACTGCAGCGCTGGTGCTATTCATGACTGATGGAATCACGGTGAGCAGGCTCCAGATGGGCAGGGTCTGGGGCAAATCGCAACTCCTGCAGCCAGTCAGCCATCCAGGATTAGGCATTGAAGGGAGGAGGCCCAGTAGAGATCTTCAAGCACAAAGCTACCCTAGGTGCTCTTTCTCCCTCTCTCTTTTGGCTCCCAAGGATCTTTCTGCCAAGTAATAGGTCACAGGTGATAAAGGTACAAAAAAGGCAGTCAATTTCCAATCTGGTATCACTAAATGTGAGCAGAGAGGGAAGGCATAAGGACAGTTCTGGGAAAATGGAAGAGTAGGTCAGAAATTTCTAGGCTCAGGGAGACATCCTTGAAGAATCTGGTAGCCTGAGTACTGGGGATGATGATGATGATGGTGATAATGGTGGTGGTGGTGGTGGTGGTGATGATAAACAGTGTGTTACAGAGAATTGGCCTTGGAGCCAGAAAGACCCAGATTCAGGTTCTGCTCTGCCACAGACTCTTTATGTGACTCTGGGCAAGATAACTTAAGCTCCAGGCAATTGCTGTTATTCCTCCCCCCTCTACCCAAACCTTGCCCTCTTCTAATTTTTCCTATTACTCTTGAGGGTACCACCACCCTCCCAGTCACCCAGGCCCACTGATAGAGGGAGCAGGTTCACCAAAAGTCTTCTATACCAATAAAATCATGGATCCTCATTAATAATGATAGCCCACACTCAAACAGTGCTTTAAAGTTTACAAAGTGATTTACAAAGATTGCCTCCTTGGGTCCTGACAATAATTCCATAAGGCAGGTGCTCTTCTTATCCCCACTTTACAGATGAGGAAACTTGAGGCTCTTGGTATGGAGTACTAGTCAGACAAGACAGTAGCCTCACTCAGTTTGCTCTGGTTTCTCCACAGGGTGAATATTCTGCCTTTGTATACACCTATGCGGTAGATGATCCGCTCTTCATAGGACATAAGGTAGCTGGCTACCTTCCCAGCCTCTTCTGGGGCTCCGTCACCTTAGGTCGACTCATCTCTATCCCCATCTCTTCGCGAATGAGCCCAGCCACCATGGTCTTCATCAACTTGGTATGTTTACAGGTCAGAAGGCTGGTGATGGCCTCTTCTTTTTACCTCCAGTCTCCAAACCCCACCACACACACACACACACACACACACACACACTGTAATTCTTCAACAATGTTGGGATGGACATGTTGGGGTAGATGGTGGAAGTAAGAGTGGAAAAGAGAGAAGGAAATGAAAAGGTAACTTAGCTGTGAGACCCAGGGCCTTTTACTTCTCTTTCCCAGATTCCTAGAATTACATCATTGCAATAAACTTCTTAGCTCTAATGTTCTCCGAGCAACACTGGATTCGGGGGCAGGGAACCTTGGTTTGAAATTCAGCCCTGCCACCTACTGACTCTGACTTTGGACAAATCACTTGCCCTTTACTGGGTCTCAGTTCAGTAAAAATTAGGAGGGTTGGGCTAGATACTCTTTAAGACTTTCTTTCCATTCTAAATCCCATGATCTATGATGCTATGAGAAACATGTGTGTGAACAGGGAGGGAATTCACACTGGCTTGTATAAGACAATTTATAGCATTATGAGCCCAAAGCGCACATCCTGCCAGGAAAGGAAGGAGGCGTGTCCCTTGTCCTCATACATTTGAGTTTCACATGTGAAATTCACAAATGCCTAAATTGCAGGTTGTTCTCCCTCTCCCTCTCTCCTTTTCCCTCTCTCTCTCCTCCTTTCTCCTTCCCTCTCCCTCTCTCCCTCTCCTTCCATCCCTCCCTCTCTTCCCCCTCCTCTCTTTCTCTTTCTCCTCCCCCCCCCCAGAATAAACAGGCTCACTCTGAAAGGTATAAAGGTCCAGGCTGGAATCCAAGGGACCTGCCACCTGCTACTGCCTTTGCCACTGAACGGATAATTCATTCTCCACTCTGGGCCTCCATCTGTCTCCCCATTTCTTCTCTAGATCTCTGAAATTCCCCACTTGACCTCCTACCTTTATTCCAACCAAACCTGCTTCAGAGACCAAAATATTGATTATTTCATGAAAGAGATAACAGGCTACAGTGGAAGGAACGTAGGATTTAGAGTCAGGGAACTGGAATTCATTGCACCTTGCTGTTTCCTTGCTGTGTGACCCTGGTCAAGTCTCTTAACTTCTCTGGAACTCCATTTTTCAATCTGTGAAATGAGGGATTTGGAATAAGGTGACTTCTAAATATCCCACCTCTAAAGCTATGGAATACATATCAGGATCCCTTATCATTTAGCCTAGGGGTAGATGCTCTCACTCAGAAGTCTGGTCTCTTATTACCTGTTGTTGTTTTTGCAGAAATGTGGAAAATACTTATTTAAAATTTATCTGGAGGAAGTTTCATTTGAAACCTTTTCTGAATTGGGACAGAATGATTATTTTCCTAGGGTGTTAGAAAATTAAGGCTATTTTAATGAAATTTCAATAGAACAGCTGTGGTGGCCCATGCCTGTAGTTTCTGCTGCTGGAGCAGGTGAGACTGGTGGATTGCTTGAGTTTGTGAATTCAAGGTTCAGTAGGGCTACAGTGGATCTGGTGTTTGTATTAAGCCCAGCATTAATACAGTAAGTACTCCAGGAGCAGAAAGCTCCTTATCTAGCTAAGGAGGAGCAAACCACCCCAGGGGAAAAGAAAAAGGAAGGAAGGAAGGAAGGAAGGAAGGAAGGAAGGAAGGAAGGAAGGAAGGAAGGAAGG
>CM053593.1:88608825-88701360 GCA_028646575.1 Pseudocheirus occidentalis
GTTTGTGAATTCAAGGTTCAGTAGGGCTACAGTGGATCTGGTGTTTGTATTAAGCCCAGCATTAATACAGTAAGTACTCCAGGAGCAGAAAGCTCCTTATCTAGCTAAGGAGGAGCAAACCACCCCAGGGGAAAAGAAAAAGGAAGGAAGGAAGGAAGGAAGGAAGGAAGGAAGGAAGGAAGGAAGGAAGGAAGGAAGGGCAGGAGGGAGGGAGGGAGGAAGGAAAGATTCAATGTGACAGTTGGGCTCCCTGTGATCCCACTGGGAGATACTGCAGTTATACTGGAGAAGACACTAAACAAGAATCAGGAAGACTAGGGTTTAAATCCTACCTCAGACACTTACTATAGGTATGACCTTGGGAAAGTCACTTAACCTCCGTTTGTTTCAGTTTTCTCCTTTGTAAAATAAAGGGGTTGGACCCAACGGCCTCCAGCAACCCTTCCAGCTCTAATTTTGATACTATGGTCTACCTCTAGAGTTCCCAGCCAGTAACAGGAAATTTACTGATAGAGCTGGAAGTCCTACCTGGAAGGTCTCCAAGTTACTTGCTCAGTCACAGCCCCCTCTCCATCACAGCCCTTGTTCTCGGCCTGGATGCCGAGAGCATCCTGTGTCTCTTTTCCTGCTAGTAACTCTTTCCTCCACTCTGCTCAGGGACTTTACTGTGAGTACTCCTTTTCTCTTCCCCTAAAAAAAGATTTCCCATCAGTCCTCTTGACCCTGCTGATCTTAAAACTTTGGAAGAAGCTTTAGAACCATTTATTCCTTTTCATAAGAAAGTTTGGACTTTCAACAGGATTGCCTGGCCTGCCAAAGCAGGAAGCTGAGGAGTCTTGGATGGAATTACAGGCAGCGTTGCTAATGACATTAAGGGGAGGCCATCTGGTGTGATGGAAGGAACACTGGCTTTGGAGTCAGAGGGGCTGGGCTCAAATTCTGCACTCGCTACTTGGCTTAGGTGTTGAACCGGTGAAAAGGATGGATCCTTGGATCTGGAGTCGGGAAGATCCTAGTTCAAATCTGGCCTCAGGCACTTACTAGCAGTGTGACCCTGGACATGTCATTTAACTCAGTCTTCCTCAGTTTTCTTGCCTGTAAAATGGATTTTAAAAGAGTAACACCTACTTCCCAGGGTTCTTGTGCAGATCAGATGGGATAATATTTGTAAAGTGCTCTGCAAACTTTAATATGCTCTATAAATATTTGCTAGTGACCCCTGGGAGCAACCCTCCTCCCTTACTCACCTTGGTCAGTTCTATGCCCATCACCACCATCATGCATGGCCCCACACCCCCTGCTTTCCTAGCCTGAGCTCGGAGCGATTCCTCCTGGGCCCCCTTGGGCCTCTCACCAGGCTCCTCAATGATAAAACTAAGGGACTGGATCATATGATTTCTAAGGGACCTTTCCTTTTTAAATCTCTCAGTTCTCCTAGGACACTTACACAGAAGGAAGCAAAGTTCCCAAGCACGTCCACAAGGTGGCAGAGCGACTGCACACAGCTCCTCCCCATATCCAGGGTGCATAAGGAGAGCTTGGGAGTTGGGAGCCTCTGAGTATTCCAGGAGACTCCCTCCCCAGATCCAAGACAGCTGCCTGATGTGTGCTTGCCCAAACAGAGTCTCAGATGGGGGGGGGGGTGCAGATGAGGAGGAGGCTCCTGCTGCTACTTTGTTTACCCAATGTGCTTACCAGCCTTTTCTTCCTTCTGCTCCATCTCACTGTCCACAGGTAGGAGTGGTGGCCACATTCCTGGTCCTCCTCTTTTTCTACGACAGCGTGGTCTTCCTGTTCGTGGGGACAGCCTGTCTGGGACTGTTCCTCAGCAGCACCTTCCCCAGCGTGCTGGCCTACACCGAAGACATCCTCCAATATAATGGTGAGTTTTTGGTATAGTCAAGGGGAAAAAAACCGACTCACCACTTGCTGGACTTCCCGTTTCTGGCCCCCGACATTGGCATTCTACTCTCCTAGGCTAGGAAACTAAGAGGCCTCTCATTCTTCTTTCTTCTTTCTCCTCTATATCCACATGCTTTTGATATATCTCCTAAATTCACCCAACTCTCTTCCTTCTCACCACCGATATCTTGGTCCAGCCCCTCATTCTTAAGCCGCAAGCCTCCAGGCTTTACTCCTTTTCAGTAAATCCAGAGAAGTGTCGTTTTGTAGAAAAACCTTGGAAGACCCAAGTTCACATCCTGACTCAGATGCTCCCTGTCCCAGTAGTCACTTGCCCCAGAGCCTGGGAGTCCTTAACTATAACCTCTCAAAAGGTTGTTGAGACAATGCTGTGGTTCATTCAAATCCAGTTCACAAGCAAGTCAAGACACCACCTTTGTGACATTTGCCCATTTTGAAAACAAAGTACTAAAACATCAACCAGCCTGTGTAAATGAGAACTATTATGCCCTGGCTAGGCAAATGTCTCAAAGACCTCGGCTGTGACCCGGGGCTGCTCTGCGGCTCAATGTCTCCCGATGCTTCCTCACTGGGTAACAAGTACGTCAAGCCTGGACACCTCGGCTTGGCTCTGGAGGGCTCCATCACCTCCACAACCCAGCCTTATTTCTCCTTGCTTCCCAACATGTGCCCTTCCCTCCAATCTGCTTGGTTTCCTTACTGCTCTTTGCACACAGTAGGGGCTTAATAAATGTTTGCTGAGTGAATGCCACCAGCGTACACCAAGCTCCCTTCCCATTGTCTGTGCCTTTGTTCACACACTGTTGCCCCCAACTGGAATGTCCTTACTTTTCTTCCAAATCAAAATCCTACCCATCCTGCAACATCTAACAAGTCTTCCTCCAGACAGGTATTCCACATAGGTATCAGTTTCTACAGAGGGGATCCTTACTCTCAGAATAGAATTATAAGTCCCAGCTGTTTGGGGGCTATGATGCCTTATCATTGTTTCTCTGATGTTGTGATTCAAAAATCCCCTTTACTGTTTCCCCCACCAAAAATAGCTAGTATTTATTTTTATAAGTCAGTTAAGACTAATCTTGTGTTGAAAATTTCATAATACCCTTTTGAGATAATTGTAGCCACACCGCACAGTTGCAGAACCAGTAAAAAGATTAGTAATTTATTTGGCAGGGAGAGTGGGGGAAGAAGCACAGGCTGGCTAGGAGAAGGTCCTAGAGGTCATTTTAATTTTCTTTAGTAAGGTGGTGTATTACTGTATGTTTTTAAGAATTTATTTTGGATCAAAGCCGGCTGTTTCTGAAGAGCCCATATCTGGCCAAAACACTCAGCCCAAAGCAAAGGTGACCCCTTACCTTGCAGAGTAGGGATCCACTTCTGTCTAGAAAAGACCGTCTTAGATTATTTTAAAGGAGGCAGTACTAGCCCACAAGGAAGTGTATGTTCGCTTTAGTTACTCTGCAACTAATAGAATGGATCAGTTTTTAATTAATAATCAGGTTTATTATTATTATTTAATAATAAGTTTTTAATTAATTAATCAGGTCCTGGAAACAGTCAGCTGCAATCATATACAATAATGAAGTAAGGAGGACCTAGATCACTGAAATCCCAAGATGATCCCCAAAGGTTGTTTTAGCTTTTACCCTCTTCTCCAACCAGCTAAGTTAGGACCCAAGTGGCCTTGAGTTTTGACTAGGTAGTGTGGTAAGTGCTGTGTAGCTGTTACTTATTATTATCATGCCTATAGCACTTACTACATGTCTGGCACTGTGCTAAACAATTTACAATTATCTCATGTGATTCTCACAACGACCCTGGGAGGTAAGTGCTGTTATGATCCCCATTTTACAGATGACAAAACTGAGGTTAAGTGACTTGCCCAGGGTCACATGGCTAGTACGGTCACATTTGAACTCAGTTCTTCCTGACTCTGGGCCTGGCACTCTATTCACTTCTCCACCTGGCTTCCTGAGGGAGGGATTATCATATTTTCAGATATGTCATCTCTAGAACCTAGCAAACAGTACCTTGCTTAGACCATATTTAACAAACATCTATTGATAGCTGTATTTAGACATGATATTTAGAAAGATAAAGATTGTAGAGGGCCTTGAATGGCAAATTTAGGCATTTAGGCTCTATTTTATAAATTATGGGAAATCATTCAAATTTTTTTAATTGGGGGGCATCTAGGTGACACAGTGAATAGAGCACTGGCCCTGGAGTCAGGAGGATCTCAGTTCAAATCTGGTCTCAGACACATAATACTTACTAGCTGTGTGACCTTGGGCAAGTCACTTAACTCCAACTGCCCTGCCTTTGCCCCTCAAAAAAAAAAAAAGGAAAAAAAGTTTGAATTGAGAGTAGCATGAAGAAAATATAAAAATATGGTCAAGGGAAGAAAGGGGGCCCAAAGTCCCTGCACTGACTGCTGACTTACTCCTACCTCCTGCTACCAAGAGCCTCCAACAGTGGGTGGGCTAGAAGCAGGAGATAGAGGCAGGTGCTACCCCTTGCACAGGGAGATTCCCTCCCTGCCCCTCTCTGTCAGGAGAGCAGTGGGAAAGGGGAGTGAGTGCATTCTTACAATGGGTATTTAAGGATGTTAGGGAGAAGGTCAGGCAGAAGCTCACCTAGGAGCTAGGAGTGTGGAAAACGGAGAGAGAAAGTCGTTCTGTTCACCGAGGGCCAAGCAGAGGTGGAGCGCCCAGGAGCTCCTAGCACAATGGTGCTTGCCTCAGACCTCATCACCGGTCTGGATAACACGGTGTGCTGGGGCTGGTGGGGGGGGGGAAGTCCTGCAGCATGTGCCAGGACAGCCTTAGTGACCAAGAGACAACTGATCAGACTCTGTCTTAAAGTGAACACGGCTGAACCTAATGCCCAGTTCCCATTTCCTAAGGAGGATGCCTACATCAAACATTCTAACAATTACTAAATGTGGTTTTTTTTTCATCTTTCTTCCTGTGCCAGGCTGTGCAACCACAATGCTGGTAACAGCGGCAGGAATTGGTGAGATGACCCTCCAGTTGCTCATTGGCTCGGTATGTAGGGGGTGGGCTAGAGGGGGGTACCTGGGCAGTGAATCTCAGAAGGGGCTGTGGTGTAGTGAAAGGGCTCAGGATTTGGAGTCAGACACCGGGGTTCCAATTCTGGTTCTTTCACTTAGTTGCTAGCTGTGTGGCCTTGGGTGAGTAATTTCACTTTTAAGGATATCGGCTTCATCATCTATCGTATTAGATAGCACTTATATAGGTTTGCAATGTGTTTTACTTACGTAATCTCATTTGATTCCCAAACAAATCTTTGAGGTAGATGCCTATATTATCTCCATCCAAACTGAGGTTGAGGTTAAGTGACTTGCCCAGGGTCACAGGCTCAGGTCAGCCTCCATATCTGGCAGTCTCTCCACCACTGCACCACCCAGCTACCTAAATGAAGCAGCTGGACTCAATGATCTCTCAGTGTCAAATTCTATGATGTTCTATGCCAACCGGTCACCCTCCCCCAGTTTCTCATGGGACTTTCATCTCGTAGAGTGAATGAGACTCTTCTTTGCCCACCCAGTGCCCACCCTATCACTGCTGTGCCAAAGGCAGGCATGGGGGCTAAACTAGGTTCTGGTGGAAGGCCAAAGTGAAGGGAGAACCATGAGAAAGACCAGGCAGCACAGAAGGGAGTAGGGCTGCAGGAGGATACCTGGGAAGGAATGCTTTCACTTCTTTTTCCAGTTTCATTCATTTTCACATGTTAAAACCGCCCCCTGGAACTCTCTTTAAATCACTCCTTGCCAAGCTCTTGGGCCAACTCTCCAGAAGGACACAGGCTTCCTGACTGAGCTCCTGTTCAGATATCCATCACGACCAACTATAATTACCTTCAAATGAACTCGAATCCCACTTACTCATCAATAAAGGTGGGGGCGTCCTTGTCCTGCTACAGTGGACAAGCCTGGGGCAGCCTTGGAGCAGCACTCAGACATGCGAGATGCAACGTGATTAGAGTTAGGGATCATGGGGTGGTGGGTTGGAATGTGGCTGGCACATTGCTGTTGATACTGGACAGGCAGCTTGGAGCAAAGACAAGAAAATGACACTGGAGTCACAAGACCTGAGCTGGAGGCTGGGACTAGGATGCTTCCTAGCTGTGGGACCTTAGCCTCCATCCAGAAAAAGAGGAATGAAGCATAAGACTTGCACTTCATAAGAATAAGGCTTACGTTCCAGGCATCTTAAAATGAAATATGAACAGATCCAAGAACTGGTTCTAACACTTAACTAGACAAGGAAAAGTCAAGGCAGCTAGATGGTCTAGTACAGACAGCGCGAAGCTAGAGTCAGAAAGGGCCACATTCAAATTCGGCTCCAGATATTTCTGAGCTCAGTGACCCTGGGCAAGTCTCAGCCCCAGTTTTTCCATCTACAAAATGAAGATAGGAATGGCACCTAGGGGGTGGCTGGCTATATGGCGAAGTGGACAGAATGCTAGTTGTGGAGTCAGGAGGACCTGAATTCAAATCCAACCTCAGACACTAGCTGGGCAAGTCACTTAACCCTGTTTGCCTCAATTTCCTCATCTGTAAAATGAGATAAAGGAGGAAATGGCAAATAGCTCCAGCATCTCTGCTAAGAAATTCCCAAATGGGGTCACAGAGAGTCAGACACAAATGAAAATGACTGAACAAAAAAGATGGGGAATAATAAGGCTGGCAGGTTGTGAGAAAAGCTATCTGCACAGCATAAAGTGGTCTGGTCAATGCGATCTTTAATTGATCCATGGGAATGGTTTTCATGACGTGAGTTGGGTCCATGCTAACAAGCAGAAGAAATCTGAGGAGGTCCCTTGGACCAGGTGCATCAGGGCAGGGCTTCTGTCCTCACTGGGATCCTCACCTCTAAGAGCAGGGCAAAGTTCCCTGCCAGCCCCTATTGCTTCTGTTAGGGAAATGAGCCTGAACTTGACTGAAAATCATATCAAAGGCTCAAGAAAGATGTTTCTTCCCACGCAACTTCAGGGCTATGTTTCAATGGCTCTTAATGTCTGTGTGTTTTCCCGTTGGCAGATTATGCAAGTGCTGGGCAAATACAGCTTCCTGGTCTGCGGCGTGATCTTTGGCTGTCTGGCTTTTACTTTCTACATCATGCTCCTGTTTTTCCACAGGATATACTCTAGGCCCTCATCAGGTAAGGGAAGAATCTATTTTTCTACAAGGGAGGGCGGCAGGGCTCTTAGCACACCATAGCTAGTACCCTGTTCCAAGCAAAATGCAAGGAAATGTTTATTTTTCTGCTGCTTCCTTTCCCCCTCTTCCTGGCTTACCATACAATTGTTGGAGTTCAGGGTGAGCAAGGCCAGGTTAGGCTAATGCATGCTTTCTCAGCTGAAAAAAAGGGGGGGGGCATCAATTGTGAACTCAGCTCAAGGAACCCCACCCTGATAGAGCAATGCTTGGCCAAAAAGCTGTCCCCAGCCTACTCAGGGCACCAAGAAGCTGGTTCCCGCCTCTGCTATCTGGAACTCATCCCAGGGGCCTAGTTGGCTGTCTCTGTGCCGTTCAGGGACTTGACTCTTTTCCAAATCTTGTTTTCATAAAGAAAACTTCTATGCCAAATTGCAAAGAAAAGCTCCTTCAGGGCAGGAATGCCTCCCAAGAATAGCTTCAGTCTCTAGGACCCCAGGCAGGGGGAGTTCCTACAACTACTTTTTCAACCCTGCATCCTCACACACCTTTTAACAGAGTTCTCAAAAATCTCCCCTCTCCAACCCACCCCTAAGTTGGAGTATTATAGCCAGTTCTTAGGAGGATGCACTAAAACAAAACTCCTTCCCTCTATCATTCAGTTCAATTCAAACATTTAACAATCAGGTACCTTGTGCAAGGCACTGTGGGTAAGTCAGGAAGACCTGGATTTGCATCCTGCCTTATTAGCTATGTGATCCTGGAACTAAGCTTCAGTTTACTCATCTGTCAAATGAAGGGGGGTGGGGGGTGGCAGGTGGGATTAGACTAGGTGGCCTCTGCAGAAAAACAGGTACATTGTGAAACTGTGAACTGGCAACAATTCTGCAAAGCAGTTTGAAACTATGCCCAAAAAAACCATTAAACTGTATATACCCTTTGACAACTATACCTCACCCCACAATAATACCACAACTAGGTTTATATCCCAGAGAAATCAAAGAGGGAAAATATGTGCAAAAATATTTATAGCAGCTCTTTTAGTGGTAGTAAAGAATTGGAAACGGAGGGGTTGCCCATCAGTTGGGGAATGGCAAGACGAGTTATTTGTTACAGAATGCTACTGTGCTGTAAGAAATGATGAGGGGGATCATTTCAGAAAAACCTGGGAAGATTTGTATGCATTAATGCAAAGTGAGCCAGAAGCAGAACCATTTACACAGTAGCAACAACAGTGCAAAGATAAATCAACTGTGAAAGACTTAGTAGCTCTAATCAACACTATGACCAACCACAGTTACAAGGACTCATGATGACAGGGAACTGATGAACCCAAGAGTGCAAGCTGAAGACTATTTCTTTTCTCCTGTTTCTTTCTCTCTCTTCTTTTGTTGGGGGGAGGGTGGGTATGAATAATAAGGAAATCTGGTTTGTCTGACTATACCCACATGTAAGGGGTTCCATTCTTCTTGACTTCTCAATGAATGGAGGAGGGGAAGGGAGAAGGGAGAGAATTTGGAACTGAAAATAAAATAAAACTGAACTTTGAAAAAAAGGGACCAGGACAGGGAAGAAAAGCAAAAAGCTTAGGTAATTCTCCAAAATAGGTCACCAACTGCCTACTGACCAGAGAACTGACTGTATGACATGATTTGTTTTCTCCCTTTGTAGTCTTGAACTTGGACAAAGCACCAGGGATAGAAAGCTGTGAAGTCTACCATTAGTCAAAGTGAGGTGAAGAAGACCAAAGGAGACCCCTCACCCAGAAGCACAACACAACCCCCCCCACCTTTGCTTGATAATACTGGAGGAGAGGTCTAAAATGTTGTTTAAAATGCTCCTCTGGTATTACACAGAGTTCAAGAAAAAATAATTTAGATCAACTTTAGGACTCTAGCTTCTCTTAGGACAAATCAACTTACAAGCCTGTTCCATTCCCCTTCCTTGCCTGTTTCCCTGATTCACGCTGCTAAGAGCTGGCTATGGTGTCCAGATGGGGAGAAAAGGAATACAAGTACTCATACAACTTGGATGCCTCCTGGACTGAACCCTTAAGATTTTGGCATTCAGTGCTGGATACCGTCTGCAAAAGAAAAATAGAGCCAAGCTGAAAACACTATGCTCAGTGAAACCTGACAAATGTAGATAAATGTGATATTTTAAATTAACCTAGATGAACCTGGGTTATTTCCTGATGCACTACATCCCAGAAGGAACTACTGCGCTTTACTTGGGACCAATCCAAAATCTAGGGGATTCTTGATTGTGATGGTCCCCCAAAACTCAGTGATTCGTCTTCATTGTAAAATTTTAGAAGGAAAGTTGAATCTTGATGGCTCTAGGATATGAACAATCTATGATTAGTCTAGGAAAGCAGAAGAGTGGGATAATGTTATGTATTCTGTTTTCCTTTACTGTGTGGATGTGTGGGTGCATGTGGCTGAATATCTATGGAATCAGCAGAAATAGCAGTGAGGATTTTCAAAACAACTGTTAGGCTTAGTGCTTTTACCTATTCTACTTAGAAAAATCTCCCTTTCTACTCTATATCAAGAAGGTATAGGCACAGCTGAGGAAAGGTAAAAGCAGGAACTGCCTGGCACTTTTAAAAGCTGTGAGAGCTCTACTAAAAGCAACAACTGAAGAAGCAAGCAAGTAGGAGAGTATCGATGACTATAAGAGATGAGAACTATACCTCTTTTTTTTTTAAAGCAATGGATACCAGTGACTGACTGCATATTGATTTATTTGCACTTTCCAGATGCATCAATAGGTTGTGTGTGTATGTGTATGTGTGTGTGTGTGCGTGTGTGGGTGTGTGTGCGTGTGTGGATACATCTACATCTACATATGTTTATATATTTATATATCCTTTATGTAAAATATACATATTATATGTATACTTAAACATATATTTGTATGTATATATAGGTGTGTCTACATGCAAACATTATTATTAAACCTACAGTGATTATACTCATCCATCATCCACAATCAGGTTCACTCAATTCAACAAGCATTTTAAAAGGGCTTACTACATCCCATGCACTGTGAGGCATACAAAATAAAAAATTAGGACAGTTCCTGCCTTCAAGGAGCTTACATTCTGCTGAGAGGAAAAATGTGCATATAAGTAAATACTATTCACAAGGTAATTTTGGGAAAGAGGGAAAGCAATGACTGGGTATGACCAGGAAAGACATCACTTAGGAGATGGCACTTTAGTTAAGCCTTGAAGGAAGCTGGAAATTGCAAGAAAAAGAGGTGAGGAGGAAGACCATTTCAAACACAGGAGACAGCCCATACAAAGGCACCAAGATAGAAGACTGAATGTTTTGTGTGGCATTCCATAATTTTGTCTGTGATTCACAACTATTACAGATTGGCCAGTTCAAACCAAAGAATACCTATTCTACTTGATTGTTGTTCATATGCAAAAAAATAGGCTAAAAATACATTATGAAAACTCTGAGCTAGCTCTCTGAAAAATGGTTGCTTGTGGTATAGCATGTCCTTTTACCAGAGGGCAGTTAAGGACATACATGCTTTAAAAAAAAATTTATCCATGCAATAAGTCCTAGGCTTCACTCTAACTTAATTGTACAATCTAATTGTAGTGAAAAGCTGCCCTTAATCAACACAAAACAGCTGTACTTTCCTCATTCAATTAAACTGTGGCATGTTTTTATGTTGTTTTTCAAGGGAGAAATCAGGAGCAAAATAAAAATGTTGCTTGACCAATCTGGGATGGTTGTAATCTATACCTTAAGGGATCATAGGCTTACAGCTGAAGGGGACTTTAGAAGTCATTCAACCTCCTAATTTTATAGAGGCTGAGACCCAGAAAGATGAAACAGGGCTTATCTGAGGTCACACGGCTAAAAAGTAGAAGAGGTGGGATTTAAACCCAGGCCCTCTGTCCAAATCCATCTGTCTTTCCACGTCTAAGGATGCCCTTATTGCAAAAAGGCCACTGAGGTGGTTTGAGCTCTAGGTATGTCACCCCATGGCAGACAGTATACCTGAATTCTCTCATAAGCTGCAAAACAAAGGCTAACTTTTTTATTGCCACAGGCTAGGACTCTCACATTCTATGAACTCAGATGGTGGTATTTCAGAGGCAGAAAAAATCCTTTTGGGTAGCTAGCTTGACATTCATTCTCTTCCTTTGCTTGTAATTAGCCAGATTAGAGGGGTGGAACCCATCCTTAAGAAACAGCTAGTGGAGGACTCTAATGGTCGTCCTAGGTCTGCTTTCTTTCTTCCATCTATCCCAGTGGTTCTCAACCTTCCTAATGCTGCGACCCTTTAATACTCATATGTGGGTATGTCTGCATGAGGGCAGACCTGCCTGAAGACAGATAGAGGAGGTTCCTAAGACCATCAGAAAGATGTGTTTTCCTATGGTCTTAGGTGACTCCTGCGACCCTGTGAAAGGGTCGTTCGACCCCAAAGATGTAATCCACAGGTTGAGAACCGCTCCTCTAGAGTTTGAAATACAATAACTAGGGAGTATCCTGTAGACTCTTTCCTGCTGCTTCCTGGATACTCTGGATGGAGAACCATTCTTTTTATCACAATCTTAGATCTACACAGCAACTCCAAATGATCAACAGAGTAATACTGAGTAATCATCTACACAGCACTTTAAAGTTTACAAAAACACTCTACATTCTCTCAGCTGATTCGCCCAACAACCCTATGATGGAGGTGCCATTGTTATCCCTGTATTACAGGCAAGGATCCTGATGCCGAGTCAAGGCAAAACGAAGATTTGCCCAGGGTCACACCACTAATTAAGTGTCTGAGGCTGGATTTGAACCCCGTCTTCCTGACTCTAAGCTTTATAAGATCTATTTATCTGATGCACCACCTGCCTGTCTCATACTGTCTGATAATGATAAATTCTAGGAATATAAAGAATTATCAAGCGACATGAAGGGCTACAGTGATCTCCTCGATAATCCCTCTGCTACTCCACTAACACAGTATACTAGATATTAAAAGAATTTACAGAATCCTGGAGAGTCCTGGATTTAGAGAATCATAAGACCTGGGTTTAAATTCTTTGCTACTTATTTTTATGACTTTGGACAAGTCATTTTCAATTCAATTCAATAAAAGTTTATTGAGCAGTTGGCTTATATACCAGGTCCTGGGCATACAAAGAAAAAAGCAAAAGTCCCTAGGCTCAAAGAACTTATATTCCAATAAGGGGAAAACTAAATAAAATTAGGTGATAAATGTATACAAAGTTATTTAAAGCACTTATCATCAGGGTTCGAGGGCGGGTAGGTCTGAAAAAGCTTTCTGTAGGAGATGGTCCCTGAGCTAAGCTTTGGTTTTGTTTCGTTTTTAAAATTTGCTTTTGTTTTTAACTTAATATTTTTTTTTCCAGTTACACGCAAAATCTTTTTTTTTTTTGGTCTTTTTGGAGGGGAGAGAGGGCAGGGCAATTGGGGTTAAGTGACTTGCCCAAGGTCACACAGCTAGTGAATGTGTCAAGTGTCAGAGGTCATATTTAAACTCAGGTCCTCCTGACTCCAGAGCCAGTCTTCTATTTACTGCGCCACCTAGCCGCTCCTACACAAAAACTTTTAACATTCACTTTTAAAACTCTAAATTCCAAATTCTCTCCCTCCCTTCCCCACCCCTATTGGGAAGACAAGCAATTCGATACTGTACATGTGTAGTCATGTAAAACATTGCCATAGGGGCAGCTAGGTGGCACAGGGAATAAAGCACCAGCCCTGGAGTCAGGAGAACCTGGGTTCAAATTTGACCTCACACCTGACACATTTACTAGCTGTGTGACCTTGGGCGAGTCACTTAATTCCAACTGCCTCGCCTTCCCCTCCCCCCCCAAAAAATAAAATAGAAAATAAAAATGGACAAAAAAAATTTCCACATTATTCATGTTGCAAAAGAAAACATAGACCAAAAAAAGAAACAACTCAAGAAAATAAAAAAGTATGCTTCAATCTATATTCAGACACCATCAGTTCTTTCTCTGCAGATGGATAGCATTTTTCATAAGTCCTTCTGAGTCATTTTGGATCTCTGTATTGCTAAGAAATACCTAAGTCATTCCCAGTTCATCACCCTACAACACTGCTGTTACTTTGTAGATAGTACATTTCACTTTGCACCAGCTCATATAAGCCTTTTTAGGTTTTTCTGAGAGTATCCTGCTCATCATTTCTTAAAGTACTAATAATATTCCATCATAATCACATAACACAATTTGTTCAGCCACTCCCCAACTGATAGGCATCCCCTCAACTTCTAATTCTTTACCACTAGAAAAGAGCTATTATAAATACTTTTGTATATAGTTCCTTTTCCTTGTTTTTTTTTTTAATGTCTTTTGGGATACAGACCTAGCAGTTATATTCCTAGGTCAAAGGGTTTTATATAAAACTGGCCACACACAGTTCTGAATTGTTGAGCTAAGCTTTTAAAGAAGCTACGGATTCCAAAGGCAAAGTGAGGCAGGAGTGGATTTCTGGAATAAAGGACAGCCTTTATAAAGGCATGGAAACAAAACTGTCATGCACAGGTGACAGCAAGTAGGCCAGTTTGGTTGTACAAGGGGAAGTAACAGGCAGTCAATCTGGAAAGATAGGTTGGAACCAGATTACTAAAGGTTTTAAATATCAGACAGAAGAAGTTGTTTTTTATCCTAGAGGGAAGAGGGAGTCACTCAAGCTTCTTAAGGAAGGGAGTTACATGGTCAGACCTGTACTTTGGAGATTTCAATTTGGCAGCTATATGGAAGACAGACTGGAGAAGGGGGAGACCAGGACATAGATGCCAATGAGTACAATTGCATTAGTGAAGTGAGAGATGGTTAAGAGAGTGGTAGCTGTATGAATGCAGGGAAGGTGACAGATAAGAGATGTTATGGAGGTGGAATCATCAGAACTTGGAAAACTGCTCAGAGGGAAGAGGAGGAAAAGTAAAGAGTTGAGGGTACCTCTAAGACTGCAAATTAATCAAAAAGTATTTGTTAAAAGCCTCCAATGTGTCAGGCACTGTCACCCTAGGGAACTGGAAAGGTGGTGTTGCCCATGACAGAAACTGCCAAGTTTTAAAGAATAAGTTTTTTTTTAACAAGGGGAAAGGGTGGCTGTTGACAAATTTTGTTTTTGACACACCAAGCTGGAAATGGTTCATTCAGGTAGAATGTCTAGCAGGCAGTTGGTGAGGTCAGAGTGGAGATCACAGGAGAGAGATGGGAGTGGATATATAGATTTGGAAGCTATCTGCATACAGATGAAACCATGGTTGCTGATGAGATCACCAAAAGTGCATACTATTTCACTGGATCTGTTTTCTTACCTGCAAAAAGAGGGGACTGGAATATATCACCTTCCAGTTCTACATTCCTCTAAATGTGGAGTGGCAGAAAAAGCACTGCGTTGGGAACCAAGGAAATGCAATTCTAATCCTGGCCCTCCCAGTAACTCACTCCTCTGTAAAGCCCATTTGTCCATTTATAAAATAAGTAGGATAGGCTAGATCAGAGGTGTCATACAGGCCTCATGCAGCCCACAGCACTCCTAAATGTGACCTAAACCAAAATAAAATAGAATCAGGAAATACTTAACAAAAGACATAAAAATATGGTAAAACACAGATAACATTATATTTTGCAACTAAGTCAATGCATCCTACAATACTTAAAAATAAGTCAAGCCTAACAGGAGTTTAATGGTCCCTATTCCTATTTGCGTTTGACACCACTGGGCTAGATACCTTCTTAAGTCCTCTTAAGACTCAACAGTATGAATGAAAATAATTAGCATCACCCCAGTTCGACTTAATGTCATGGAATTGCTATTTTTTGTCCTTTCAAGGATCACGTCACTTGTTTTCTCTTTGACTACCAGATATATTACAAGTATAGTGATTCACCATCATCTTCATTGTCTTAATGTTGTAATTGCTAGGGATGACCACGTAGCTAGTTTAGTCCAAGGTGAATGTTATTTTGGGTTACCAATGTTTGCTGCCACTAGATGCTGCAGAGACAAGTTGAACACTTGTTGAACTGAATTGTCTTAAAAAAAACAAATTATAAACATAAAATGCTACGTAAATATATTAAATTGCCCCAAATATTGACTACATTCTATTCTTTTGTTTGCTTTTCACCATTCCATTAAAATAGCATTCTTTGAAATAATTGTGTGATCAATTCTATTTTTCCTAGAATGGATCATCTAATTCTGTGAAAATTTAATAACTCCACACACTGCCTGCTCCAAGCCTTAGCTTCTCATTTCTGTGAGTACAGAGATGATGTTTCCTCTACTTGAAAATTGCAGCTATGACTGCTTATAGGGACTGGAACAAAAAATCTGAATTGACATTAAAAAATCCCACTCAAGTTTATTTGGGTGTTTTTTGTTTTTTTGTTTTTTGCTTTTTGGAGGGCAATTGAGGTTAAGTGACTTGCCCAAAGTCACACAGCTAATAAGGGTGTCAAGTGTCTGAGGCCAAATTTGAACTCAGGTCCTCCTGATTCCAGGGCCAGTGCTCTATTCACTGTGCCACCTAGCTACACACATCCCCAAGTTTTAATAAGAAAAAGTATGGAGTAGAGATTTCAAATACTCAAACTGTTCATCATTTTTCTAATTACTGCTACAAATACCTTTTTGTGATCCTGTTCACTTCCCTCCCCTTGAGTCTACTTAGAAATTTTAAGACATCCAACTCACATCGAATATCTAAAAAAAGACCCAAATGACATTTATTAAGTACCATCTAGATGCAAGGCACTGTACTGGAGTTTAAAAGATGAATTAGACACGGATCCTTTCCTTAAAGAATTTCCAATTTTGTAGGAAGGTTACAAGTTACACTATAACGAGTACATAGGTGCAGTCTAGAGTAGTCTGAGATAACTGAGGGGGTCAGGAAAGACTTCATGGAGAAAGTGGTACTTGAAGAGGCTTTTAAGAAAAATATTTTAACAGGTAGTAATATGGGAGGAAATCATTTTCAGCATGGAGCGTTGCCTGCCTAAAGCATGAAGCAACAGCAGGTGGAGGTGGGATGAGACCATAAAAAGTCAAGTGGTCTAATTTTAGTGGAATGTAGGGTAAAGGGAGTAGAATGAAATAAGGCTGAAAAAGTAGTCTGGAGTCGAATTATAGTATGCCTTGAATGCTAGATTAAGGAGTATTTCTATTCAATAAACAATGGTCTTTAGTCTTTACCAAGACTAAAAGTCTTTTAGCAAGGTCAAAAAAGTATACCTTGGAAAATGATCCTGTTTAGGAAGTAAAGAATTAAAGGTAAGATCATCAAGGATATCTAGTGAATAGGAGGTAGCAAATGGCATAAACGTTGCAGAAGCAAGGATTTTCCTAACCCGTTCCATCCTGATACTCTCCATATTCCTAAAGAGCTGCCATTAGCCTTGGTATACGGGAAGGTACTATTCTGATGTCTTTGTCATAGCATCTTCCCATAGACCATGGCTTATTGCTTAAGGGTCCATTTGGAAGTGGGAAAAAAAATACTGGATTTAGAATTCCAAGAACCTAGGTTTAAATCCTGACTCCCATTTATTCCTCATTACTTAGCACCTGTGGGACTTGGGGACAAATCACTTAACCTTGTTTTTAGTCTCCCTCATCTATAAAGTGAAGCAGCTCAATTAGATGACCTCTAAAGGTCCCCTCCAGCTTCAAATCTATGATCCATGAGAATTCTTATGCCCCACTTATACCAAATATATTTTCCTACGAATTCTATATGATAGGGTACCCAGTAAAAAAATTTGCTAGGGCTAAATCATTGAGATAAGTAGGAAGAGTAAGCCTACAAGGATGAAGTCTGCCTCCAACACAGACCTGATCAAGTTCATGCTCCTCATCTTTTGACTGACCCTTTGAAGAACCATGGACAGGAGGATTAGAATGTAAGGGATTTTTTTTTCATTCTTTATTTGTATCCCTAGTGCCAAGCATATAATAAGTTCTTCATCAGCACTTGTTGATTGATAGGAAACCATAGGACTTGATCACTACCAGCAGCCAAAGACCAGACTTCATTGCTGTCCCTCAAATAAGTCTTCACCAGTATGACCATGAGACAGTAAAACTGGTCCATTTCAGGGCCTCTGGAGAATGATGCAAGGCACTGCTCCTTTTCGAATTTGAAGCCATGATTCAAGGGGAAGGGAGTGTTGAGGAGAACATCCTAATCACCAGGGGACAGGAATCCATCAGCATGAGTTTGAATCCCATGATAATCACAGGAATCACCTTTGAAAGATCATGGAGAATAAATAGTGCCACAGGTGTAGAAATGGGCAAGGGAAGAGGGTAGAAATTTCAAACTATAAATCAGCAAAATTGACTTTGGATTCTTGGCCTCAATGACTAATAGAAGATAAAGGAATAATTCAAACAGGAAAATATTTTGTTAAAAATATTTATTAAAAAAATACAATTGTTTTGCATGTCTGGTTGCACATATAACTATTAACATATATGCATGATTTTTGACTTTAATAAATTCGCTACAATGCTTTTTAAAGCCAGCTTGCATTATACAAAGCAAATCCCTCCGTCAGTTCTTACACAAAATAGTTTTTTAAAACCTATTTTTTTTAAAAAGGTACACATTGCCACTATAACGTGTGTGCACGCACACACATGTATGTGCATACTCACGGGCACAAAATTACTCATTTTTTTAAATCACCTGATTATTCAGGGCAGCAGCCCCTCACAAGAGTGGGAGATGCTCTGGCTATCAATGATATTTTTTTTTCTTTTAAAAGCAGCACGCTTTAAAAGTCCTCAAAGTGCAAACACAAACCTTTTCCTCATTGATCTAATCCTTGTGATAAATCTTTTCGCTATGTTTAAACATAAAAATTCTGAATTCTAGCTGCCCAATAGTCCTGATCAACCTTGAAGATCATCCCTTTATTACTTCCCCACAGTGCATCAGTATTGCTCAGCCAGAAAATATGGCAATTTCTCTCTAGTGGCACAATCAGCACTAATATTTTTTGCACTTTCCAACCTTTTTCATGTTGTAACACTCTGAAGGTCTCACTAATGTAAATTGTACTAGGATTAATAAAGACCAGGGATTAATCAACATTTCAATAGTTATCTAGCTTTTTTGTCTTGTTTTTACTACATATGTACTTGCATTATACACTAGCAACACAAGCATTATTTCTTTACAATGGCAGTAGATACTAGATATTAGATACAATTTCAATAAAATGAACAAGGAAAAAAATTACAAAGCAACTGTTCCCAGTTAAGTCAATTTAAGTATAAAGAAAGCACTCTGACAATTTTTCATTACCACATATCCCAAACTAAGACCTGTTTCTGAAATTATGCATCTTCTCTGATGTAAAACCTGCCAGTGTTTACAGGGTAAAACTCTCACAGGTAGATATGCTTTTTAAAAAATCCCTCCCATGGACTGGGTGAATGAAATCCAAGAGTGCAAATCTAATGTTTAGCCTTAGCTAATTGTAAGTTCTCAGTTTCATCAAAAACATAATCACACATATTATCAACATCTGAATAGTTCAACCAATGGAATTTCCAAAGTCCCAACCATCTCTTGCATACATATACTTCTTGTAGACACAAAAGTGCTCTTTAGCTGACCTAACAAGGACCATGGAGAATTTACTAGTTTGTTCTTCACAAAGTAAATCTCTCGATAGTCTTATTTTTTGAGCCAACTCCTGATTATCTTTTAGAAGAGACAAGAGATGGAAAAGCTAAAACACAGAAATAAATTTTAAAGCCTCATTTTTGTGAACAGTATCAATGTGCTCATACCAAATTCTTAAGTCAAATGTTTAATTTCCCCAGTCACAATAAGTGAAATTGTCCAAAGGCAGAAGAAAAAGAAACAGTTATAGATTGAGTGTAGGATTTATACTAATACTAAACTGAATAAAGATCCTTTGAATAATCAAAAATCAACTCTATCGACTTATTTGCCTCCTCTCAGAAATGCAGCTCACTGACAGATTCACTAATACTGTACAGGGGAGTACATAAAATATGCTATTGCATCACAAAAGCAATGAATGTAATGTACATAAGGCCATCTGGTAACACTGCACCAACAAACAAAAATATATGAAATGTTTTTAGAAGGGATACAATTTCCCTCCACACCACAATGAACAATAAGTAACAATGGTCACACAGAGAAGAAATTTGAAACCTGATACATTAAAAAGTTTTGTGCAATCCATCAAAGGCAAATCATAAAAATCACATTCTATACAGCACAATTTTAAAAGTTTGTATATTTAAAAACATTCTAGCCAAAATACAACACCTCAAAAAGCCTAGTAGATTAATCAGTTTTGTGAATCCTCCCAAAAATACAAATTCCAGAAATTATAAAATAGTAATAACCTCCACTCCCTGATCCTCTGAAGCCTTTAGTTAAAAAACTAAAAATTAAAACAAAAAGTAAGTGCTTCCAGTTATGAAAACAGTGCTAATAATGGTGCACAACAAACAGATTTCCAAATAGCATCCTACCCCTGTAGTCCAATCATATTAGGTTATTTAGTTTGCCAGAGTTCTGGCAGAGCTTTAAGTCATCCTCAATCCAAAAGGTCCTAAGTCTGCCCTAACAGAACCCTCCTAGGGTCCCATTACCTGATTGATCAAGGTAAGGAAGGTAGGTTGAGAACAGCATTCATCTCAAGGCATTCTTTCTACTCTGGTATTTCTTCTTCCACACTCTTCAAAGGGTTAAATCAGGCAATAAAGGCCAACTTCTAGTCATTCAATCCATGGTCACATTTCTCTATTTTAAGAATAGTAATTTCAGTATAAACCCCTATAATTATGCTGCAAGCAACCTGATGAATAGAGTCTCGACAGAGAAGCAAAAGTAAATGAAGACTATTGTTTAAAAATCCTGTTTGCCCAATTTTATACCAATATAACAGACCAGAGTATATGATGACTTTTCAAAATTACATGTCATAATAGCACTGGGGGTTTTTTTTAAGTCGGCAAGCAATAGTCCATATTAAGGCCTATGACTTTGTATTTACTGATATTTTTTAAAATAAGAAATTGAAATGTGCAAGGCATTAAACTTTAAAAAGTGATGTGATAACTGCAAAGTGCAGCAAAATTTTAGTTTTAGTATAAAATATATAGCCTAGGAACCATCCTAGTCTAAAGGATGAATAATATATATCCCTCTGAAAAATAGATTTATATATACACACATACACACACACACACACACACACACACACACACACATATTTAGCCAATATACCAGATTGACTCGGAAGGAAATGTCCCAGTCTCTCAATTAAATATTAAAAAATAGAATTTTAAAATTGACAAAACTGTCAGATGTATATTATACCTAGGAGACCAGAGTTACTGTCATTTAATATGTTTATTCGCTTTCCCATGAATATTCTAATTATTAAAGGTTTCATTAAACATTTTAACAGAAGTTTGAATTTTCTGTTCCTTGTAGGATGTGCCTAAGTTAAAGCCAATATTACCTCTCACAAATCACGTATAAATGTCAACACCTCAACTATAACAATTTTCTGGGAGACTGTTGATGTATTCTTTAAAATATCTTTTCAGAAAGGTGGCTCTGGGCAAAAAGGTGAACTACCTTTTTCAGGGGAATTCAGGGGAATATTTACCCTACATCAGCACCTCAGATGTGCTCAGTTTACAAGCCAAAGATTTTTTTACCAAGAGGCTACACCCAATAACTAAAATCAAGTCAAAACCATCCCTTTTCCTTGTTGGTTACTAGGCCCACATATGAGAATTCTAGATTTCAAGGTGCAAACACTTCAATGGCAGTTCTTCTGATAACCTAAGAGGCAAATCAGGGTACTTTGTTTTAGGCAGTACAAGCATCATTTGAAAAACAACCACCCACACAGGCAGGCATATGTAACAAGATGCTTTTTTTTAAGAGCAAACTGTCCAACCAGCTCACTGACAAGAAAAATTAAGCTATTATGGATGGGAAAATTAACTCCATCAAATTACCCTATGTAAATCCCTTTGAGAAATGACAATGTTATCCTCCTAGACAAAAGACACTAGCAGTATCCTTCCTCCTTTTCTAGTGGTCTTATCATTCATCCCATGCTTTAGGTTTCATCTAATAGGGATGAAGACCTACCACTCCCATCAATTCTTTTTTATACATAAAGTTCTAGATAAATCATAAAAATGGCACTTCAGAAAGTAGAATTCTGTATTTCAAAACCTAATTTATCATTCAACAAAGGACAAAAGGAGAAAGGGAAACAAATCAGATTAGAATTGATTGATAAATAGCATAAACCCATCCTTAAAAACTTCCCTTTAGAACCTAAAAATGTTCCCTTATATCCAAACAAAATCTTCCAATGAAGCATGAAAATATACCACATAAGTATACAGTAAAATTTGAAATAATCCTGAAATTTGTAATAAAATGATTATATAAAGGCTAAATATAATTTATACCACTAAAATGAAAATTATAGTCACATGGTTAATGGTGAGCAGGGAAAAAACAGGAACATAAACTGTCAATTGCCAATTCACATTATTTTATCCAGTTTGTTTGGGCCAAAGAGAATGCTAAGTTTCATAGAAGTTAATAGAACACTCATGTACAAAATTACAAATCTGTTATGGAGATGTTGCATAAAAGGAAAAACTTAATACAAGAATAACCTACCCCCTGTATCATAAAAAGCATACATGATTTTTTCAAGGCTGAACTTGGAAGTAATATATTAAAGGACAATACTTCATCAGTGTTTATGAGTGTGATTAAACTGATTGCATGAACAGCTTACTATCAGAACACAGAATCAGGAAACCAGTGCTTCAGTAACAGCTTAAAAAGCAAGGTTATTGCACAACATATCATCATTCAATACTGGGTGTAAATGTAAATGAAATGATGCTATTCCCTAGAGTTAAAATTCTGGAATTCTAGGGTTGTTTTTTTTTTTCTTCTGAGTCTTACTGAAAGTCTGGAAATAACTAGTAGTCTACAGTGAGTTCTGAATTCTCTCTGTAACAACAGCACATATATAGGCCTAGGTCCTTAAAGGGCTTTTCCAGTTAAACTTTAGTCAATTCTCTAATATTCCCTACATGTATTTATGAAGCGGCTGAACTCACTTTTCCTTCCGGAATGTGAGGAAAACTTCCTGGGTTTGACTAGGTATCCTGTGAAACTGCTTAGCCAATAGTCCTAAAGATTCAAAGCTCTCTCCATGAAACTAGAAAAAACAAATATTACAGTATCTACCTCCCTCAGAACCAGATTATCCCAGGAAGCAAATAACCACAAAGAACCCTGGATATGGCACCAAGAGAAAAGGGTCCAAGGCTTAGATGATGCCAAAGGAATACTATACAGTATACAGACTGCTAAAAATACTTAACAAAGATTGCCCAAAGAGGGGAGGAAAGCAGATGGTAAAGAAGTGGTCCTCCCAGGGTAGGACTGCAGTAAAGGATGTTAAGGGGATGAAAAGGGTTTTTGTCTTTTGTTTTTCAGTATTTTTAGGAAAAAATGGCACCAGAGTTTTTTGCATGTATTTGATAACAATATTTTCTCAATGAAATCTTTTGATAGGGGGAAAATGACAAAAAGAAGAACAAAGGTATATCCAGAAGAAACTCTGGATAAGTTCTCAAGAAAAAACTTTCTAGGAAAAGTGAAGAATAGACTACCTTTAGTGCCACTACGTGAACCACCTGAGAGACTATTTGTACATGAATATAAGGCTCCTGGAATTACATGGGAAAGCCTGGCACAAGCTAACAGCCAGAGTAACAACAGGTGTACCAACATCACCATCCTGGGGACCACGGGAAAATAGAAAAAATTGAGAAACAAGATCCTGTGGCTGTGGCTGTTTTACCATTAATAAAGCCTGTGACCTCAGTAAAAGAAGCTCTAAAATCAGCACAACCAGCCACTGGATCATGGCCAAATGGAAAAGCTGAGCAGATCCTTTCAGATCATTCACATTTGGAAAGTGGGCTGAGCAATCTTCTCCACATTTGGACTGCCTTTGCTGTTACAAGTTTTCAAACAGAAAACGGTATCTTAAGAAACCAATCAACGAATGAAATTTCTACTGGGATCCAGTGAGAAGGATGAACTTACAATGGGCTAGAACAGCAGCCTGTGCACAACATCAGGCCCATAACTCTGGAATGAGGGGAATCCAGCGATTTTACCCTCCAGAGCCATCACCATTAGTTCCCTTAACTTTTCTCTAAAGTTAAACTACCTGAATATGACATAATGCAATTAAAACGAAAACATATAGTGCCTTGCAGACTTTAGGCTGCTTCTACTAAAGCTTCGTTACTTGAATATACCAAAAACATATAAAGACAACCAAGAAAAAGAAATAGATTGCTCTGAGAGTACCATGTACTTTTTTACCAAAAGCTGGAAGATCAGGTTTTGAACATCTCTCAATCAGATATATACTAACTCTCAAGCAAAAGATATAAAGCTTCCTACATGGAATCACTTTCATTCAGTCCCAGTGACTGCCAATGTGATATCTATACCCCCACCACCCTTTCTTTCTAGAGTTCCAAATTACCCTCAACATGCCCTCTCTTTGGCAGGTCGGAGGGTTTTTTTCTGTAATTTTTTTTTAATAGGACCAACAAAAAAAATAAACTTTTTTTTTTTTAACAACAAACGAGGACTATAAATGGAACATTAAAAAAAAACACTTAACAAACTTGTCAAATCTCCTTTCCTAAAGAGCTTTAAGAATGTGTTGAACATATATTTTACATGGTTTGGATACAATTTTACTAGGAGGATGGAGAACAAGCAAATTTACCTTGAGTGTGTCCTTCACAATTTCAGGATTATGAAAAATGAATTAGTGGAAGTTTTCATCTTATTATTACATACATGTATCACTGCAATACATCATTTTATAGAATACAGATTACTAGCAACTGACTATGATTTGATTTTGAATGTAAGGCAGCATAATATACTTAATGAGGAAGAATACTTTGAGAAATGATTAGAAAGTTGTTGCATGGTAATATGGGTCAGATGGCAAAGAAAAGATAAGAAAGTCAGCCTTACAACAGAGCTCCTACTAGTCAGTTCAATGAGCTTTCCTTCTTTCACTTAGGCTACTGTTGCCTAATAGCATTCATCCTAATAACATGATGGATAATCAGACATAACTATTACACATTTATATCAGCCTTCTCAATGACCATTGATCCTAAATGGGATGCTACCTTTCTGATAAATATCTCTAGATTTTCCAAAGACTCTGATACTGAGTTTTTGCCTAAAGGAGGTAGGTTAGGAACAAGATGATCATGATAGCCTTGTTCAGATGAGTTACACTTGGAAATGTCTCATTTTTAAAAAGAGCAGAAAGGTTCCCAATGATGAAAGCATCATTAATCTTCCCTCAAACAAGGATAATCCTGAAGAGAAAGCAGATCACAATCAACCAGCTATGGCTACATACTTCTCTAAGGTTGCAGGGGCAGATATATTTAAGGAAAACCAGATAAAACTGGTTTCCATTAAGTTATCTTTAATGGTGCCATCCAGTTCCCTGACATCCCTATCCTTAAAGACAGGAAATGCAGAGACCAAAGATGTGATCTTGGAAAACAATCCAATGGCTTCATTCCTCATGAAAATAAATTTTTCATTAGTGCTTAATAATTTTAAAACTCCCCGGGTAACTTGAACCCCAGCATCTACTTATATTACAAAGTACAAAATAGTAAGCATACTAAGACTATTAGCTCAGAAAGTGCTGCTGGAGGTTTAATTTTCAAAGAGATGTGCAAACTAAATAATCCAAATAACTGCTCCTGGTCACTACCTACATCCACCTTTCAGCACTGCTATTGCACATCTCAGGAATGGATGGATTCCTTATGCTGATGCTCCACAAATGAGCCAGCAACATACCTCCAAAACTTCCAAGTCTATGAAGGCAGTTCCCTGAATGTATCCTTTCCCTCCACTCCCGGCCAATCAAGCTACATATTAAAGCTGATCCACTAGGTACAGAGAGAGACTATTTTAGGGCAGAAAGACGCCGTTCCACACCAAAATTGGGCAAGCAAGTAATCTTACAAAATCTTGAGACTTCTGGTTACATGAGTTTTAATGAATCAAATCTATATCAAAATTATGTAGCCAGCTACTTTCTTCTAATTAAAGTCTCGTACATAAGAATCTCTATACAGTATAAAAACAATTTAAAGTGAATTTTGTGCAGCTGGAAGGTGCTGAGTCGACTTATCGTCATCTGGAATCCTTCGTTTTTTATCCCCAGCACAAGCAGTAAGCGTGCGAGTTCTTCCCTCATCTCATTTAATCAGTGTGATACAATCATACACTATCTCTAGCAATGAAAGAGAAATTTAATCTGGGGAGGTTTTCTGAATCTAGACTTCCAGGCCAAAAATATCAACACAGTACCCAACTATGATGCTGGCCTCGTAAAAGCTACATTCACCTCACGCGGACAGGGAATGATTTCTACCACATGGCTGATGTTCGGCAAATTAAAGCAAGTTCAGTGACGCTGAGATGAAAGCCTGCATTTCTCATTATCTGAACAACCCCAAACCAAAGGATGGGTATTGTCAAGTAAACTCCCCACCCATTAAGATAAAAATTCCTACAAAATAAGTACTTCTTTACCTCAATGCTGATTTTGAGGACTTCGCTTTTCATGTTTCTCTTAATTCTTTAAAAATATCACAACTTCAAATTTTAAAAGGAAGTAAGAAAACAATGCACAGCAGAACCTGAGTTACTATGAACAGAAATGGGTCCTGTACTTTGGGTATCTTCTTGACTGAAAAAGCCACAAATGTTCTTTCAGGCTGGTCAATTAGGCATCTTAACTAAATATGTCCTAAGTTTTCAATAATGCAGCATCATCCTCACAATACAGCCTATTCACCATCCACAGTACTGTGTTCAGTGGGTGTACAACTATACCACCCAGAATGCAGTATAGCCAATGTTTCTACGCTGGATGCAGAGTCTCATCTTCTCAGAGTCTTCCAAGCACTGTCTTATAAATCAGTGCCCATCACTTCAGGTTTAAAGAGTTCCCCCCTTCAGGGTGAAGCAGAAAAATAGGATCCCATACTGCTGACAGGTTCAGACAAGATCACACATGGCTTATGATAACTGAGAGATTCACCCTGAAGAAATGTAAACTAGATGATGCCTCTTTCTGGGTTGCTTACATATACGATAATTCACTGCAAAAATGCCTCCCCAACAGTGCTGTTAAAACCTCACTCTGTATGAAGGAGGAATACTTCTTTGTCCATGACCATTTATCAGTTATAACTGACAGTATATTCTTCGTGGTGGGAGAAAGGATACCAAGAGTCTCCAGGTGTGGCCACTTTCATCCATCTGATGGTTTCTTGAAATAATCTATTCCAAGTGTGAATCTCTTTCCTGCCAACAGGTCCCAGTAGCCAAAATATTATTTTTGTTCTCATTTGCTCATATCAAAACACAATTTCATCTCTGTATCTTGCAAAAAAGAAAAAAACCTCCTTTTACCCCAAATAAAGAGAGAGGATAAAGAAAGGAGAGGCAAAAGGGATAGATGGAGTCTAGACTCCAATTAAGGCATTTCCATACACAGTCCCAACTTGAGTCCTATCAAAGAAAACCCTGAAAAGGCATTTTAAATGGAAATGGCAAAAATCACAATAGTCCATTATCAGCACTGTGGAATTACAAACTGCTCATTTTAAACATGATCATGCTGAATGTCTCTTTCTTCTTTGTTCCTTAGTTCTCCTTCCACAAGTGCATGTGCTATGTTTTTTGCAGATCTGGAGAAAAAGGGCCAGGTGTGGATGGTCCATCCAGGCTTGACAGAGTAAATGACCCATGACTGTTCAGGACAGAAGGAAACTGAGAAAGAAAATAAAACACATTATAATCTTATTAAATTTCAACTATCATTCTCTGCCTACTGAACTCCCTGCAGCACAACAACTTCTGCAGTGGCTAGTAAGACAAATTTCTTGCCAGACAGTCACTGGTTATCATCAAAGCACATGCCCTGACTACAGAAACTTCATTTATAAAAATTAAGTTTTTTTTCATAAAATTCAATTGTCAACACTCTTTAAACCATTATCTTATAATGGAAACTGAGAACACAAATACACTGGTCCAATTTTAGTTCATTCCCCAAAACCGTTCTCTTTTGAAGGTGGAAAAATACAGCTAGGAAGACGTGTGTGTGTGTGTGTGTGTGTGTGTGTGTGTGTGTACGCACATACACACATACATATATACACATATGCACACACATATATACACTCATATATACATATATGTGTGCATATACATACACACACACACACACATATGGGGAAAAAAAACAAGTCTACTATATTATAGGTTACACCAAGCTTTTATATAAGCCAGGCTTAGGCAAACAATACAACCTACATTCAGATAGTCTCCCTCTATAGTGACTTACAAAGGTAAGTCACTATTAACAAAGTTGGAAACCAGCTGATAAATCAAATTCAATACTGTTACTACCAATGCCTCTCTTCCATCTCCCTTTCAGATACCATTAAAAATATGCAATGGAAACTTTCTAAAATATGTTTCACTATAGAGTAGAATTTAGTAAAATGTCAATAATAGAATCCATCTGTGGGGCTTTAGTTACTGAGGTACCAAAAGTACTTCATTATAAGAAGTTCTGCCTACAGTTTTCATGTCATAGACCCTGAAAAAAAGTGACACAGGAAGGCTTCAGTGTATTCATGATTCCCAGAATGAAACCTCATGAAGATTCTTGCTTTGCAGACCATTCTATAAACTCAATTATCTCTGCTAATAAAGGTCAAGGAAATATGGATAAACAGAATAACAAACTATCTCCAGGAATTTCATTTTAGTGAATGATTTATGGTTCATTTACTAACTTAAGGGAGGAGACTAGGTGGCTAAAGGCCTGGATGTAGAGATATGAAGACCTGGGTTCAAATGCTGCCTCAGACATTATATGACCAAGTCATTCAACCCATTGATCTCATTTTCCTCGTCTGTAAAAACAGGTATAATAAAGCACCTCACAGTATTGTTGTGATGATCAAAGGAGATAATATATCTAAAGCACTCCACAAACTTTAAAGTTTTATATTGGTGGGTAAAAGTCTTAGTGCAGTCTAAAAGCTTTTTTAAAAAATTATTATTTTTAAGGCTGTTAAGGATAAAACTATTGATTGCAATATTTTCTTTTCTTTTCCTTATTCCATCTACTCACTGAAAGAATAAACAAACAGGGGCGGCTAGGTGGCACAGTGAATAGAGCACCGGCCCTGGAGTCAGGAGGACCTGAGTTCAAATCTAGCCTCAGACACTTAACACTTACTAGTCATGTGACCTTGGGCAAGTCACTTAACCCCAAATGCCCTGCCCTTCCCCCTCCAAAAAGAAAAAAAAAGAATAAGCAGTTAAATGATCAAAAGAAAGGGGTAAAGAGACGGGACAGTCCTTAAAATGGATTACCAATTCCTTAATCATTATGAATTAAGCATATTTCTAAATCTGTGAGTTAATATATTTAATATCTATTCTTTCAGGGAAACTACAGAAAGAAAAACCTACATTTTTTTAAACAGAATAAAAGCTAAAGACCTCAAGAGCTTGTTGTCTATTCAACTAATAGGATATTTAGTATATTCAATCTCATAGAGTACGCTTAGTTATATTCACCAAAAAATGGCTCCTTTCAGAGTTTAAAATGGTGGGAGTGATTTGAGGAGGGTCATCAACTATTTAAGTATTTAACAACTGCAGCTCTAACTCAAATTCATATAGCATGAAACAACCAAAAAAAAGGAATCTTGCTATGAGGTGGATATTTATCACAGATGCTAGCTTTCTTTTACTTTATAAGACTAACAACAGAGCTCCAAACAAGAGTTGGGATCAGAAATGTATGTATTAATTACAAGCTACAAAGTAAACAATGGGAAACTATTCTTGCCCTGATTCTCAATTTCAGACTTGCTGCATTATATGAATTCTGAAAATGATGAAATGCAGTATATAATTTACCTGGAAAAGGGTGTTAGCACCTTGCAGTCTGGCTGGACTTAAAGGAGCAACAGGACTGAGAGTGCTCCAAAAGTGGATACTGGAGAGCAAGGGACTTGGCGTCAATAAGATAGGAGTCTGTAATAAACAAGACAGAAATATTTACCAAATTAAATCACTGATATCCCAGATAGTGTCACATACGTAATAGCCCAAAGCTTTCTCCAAATCTGAAAAATACACAAAAGGCAAAACCCCCATTATCACCACTTTAATAGCCCAAGAAAAATAAAGGCAACAATAACTTCTTTCTCTTTCTTTCCAGGGGTTTCCCCAAGTAAAAAAAAACTGATTCTGATCCACTGGTTCTTTTTTCCAAGTATAAAAGAACAGAAGTTAAGCCTCATTCATATAGGCATATTTTCTCCTTAATGAAGAGAAAGCCTGAAACGAACATGGGAGTAATCCACCTATTATAAATGTTATGTGGGATGAGCAAGTTAATGAATATCTAAGGTAACTGTGCAAACCTGTTACACAACATCATACTGGTGATTTGAGTTCTCAGTACCTACTGTTTTCTAATACTGAAACTACAAAAAAGTCTGTGTCAGAAAACACAATTAGTGTTCTTGGTCTTTGCCAACATCCAAATTTACATGGCGCAAAAAAAAAAAAAAAAAAAAAGAGACCCTTATTTACTTGGGGAGGGAACCCAAAGAGGCTGCCTGCCTTTAAAACAATATCTAACCCTCTTTTTATACCAAAAATTTTATGGCTGTGTTGCTTAAGTAAAAAGAAAGGAGATGAGGTTGATTTAAAGGTAAAGTATGATTCGAAGGGTCATATTTAACCTTCTCAGTGACTATATGGCAAATCAAAAGGTAATAGCAGACTGAGCGCTTAAATGATGGCTAAATTTTTTTTTAAGTTATATAAAAGCAAACAATCCTGACATTAAAAGAAGGGAAGAGCTACCTGTGAAAAAAGTGCAGGAGTGAGAGAAGCCGTAGGGAGAGAGGGACTCAATATTCCCAGGGGGCTTGGATCACTGCCTGTGATCACCAGAGTAGGTGCCAGCTCTAGCCCTTTGGGTTTCTTGGACCTTGATGAAGGATTTGTGCTCTCTTTCTCTAGCAGTGCTAACTCTTGGTCTTTGGGCTCCAACGAGAAGTTCTGAGGGAGGCCCACGGACTGAGAAGCCACTGAGTCAATGTCTGTGTCAATGTCTAGGTCTGCATTAGGACTCAAGGGTGGTGAAGGTGATCTGGAAGGATCCTGCAAAGAGGGAGATATGGAAGAAACAGGAGGTGTGGTGGTAAAAGTGGTCATAATATAGGGTATGGAAGGTGGAGTTTCTGGAGAAGACATTTTTTGAGGAACCAGAGTCTCCAAGGCTTGGAGGGTTTCTTCTGAAGCTGTAGAAATAGTTGGGCCAGCTGAAATGGTAGAAGGAATAGGTGCAATTGATGACATTTTGGAGGGTGTTGTCACAAATTTGATGACCGAAGGTGTTGGCTCCTGGGGAGACTTTTTTTCTGCCAGTTTCTCAGCTGGATTCTCAATTTTTATAGACTTGAAAAGCTTTACATTGGAGGAGTTCAAAGAGTTGAGAGTAAACGAAGAGTAGAGGCCAGAGTGTATATAGTCATTGCGGCTAGAGGCCTTGGCACATGGCTGAGGTGGCTTCTCTTTCCCTCCATTCTCCAAATCTTTTGAATTGGTGATGACTTCATTGAAGCCTGAAGTTTCACAGTCTCCCTCAATCCTCCCCACAGCCATTGGATCCATGTTCAAAATCTCTGGGTAAGAGACAAACTTGTACACAAACTTCTGACCATTCACTTTTTTGATGATATTCTGTAGATAAATAAAATAAGCACATTCTTATACCCCCCTCATTAATTCAGTTGCTATTCCTCTCAGGACAAGTTGTCAAAATACTTCTTAGATACATGAGATACCCCAGTAGAGAAGTTAAGACCCTTCAAAATCCAAGACAGGGAAAAACGTACAAACGTCTGACTTATTACGTAATAATACCACTGACATTCTGCACAAAGGCTGGAATATTTTAATATTCACAACCATGCAAATCATAAGTCAAAAACTGCTAGATTTCAGATCACAAAATTCTATAGATGCAAACTACGCCTATCCTGAGAAAGTGAAAACCAAGTCATCATAATCAAAACATTACACTACTGCTAAGGCTCCTACTTACCTCAGAAACCCAAGTAATTTCTTATCTAGTAAAATTACACAGAAGAAGCAAAAGGAGAAACCATTTGTTTTGAGGTTAATGAAATAAAGGTCGTTGCTTTACACAAAGTAGATACTTGGTAAACATTTGCTGAACTATTCTTTTGATTCAACTATTTTATCTCAGTGTCAAATGTATTTTAAATAAGTATATATAAAATAAGAAATATATTTTAACAAAGAAGGAAACTCCAAAATGTCATCAATAGCCATTTATTAATGTAATGATTCCATACACTATGGATTAAAGAACTAAAGGAAAAGTCAAATGCTGATAACATAGTACACTAAAAAAAAATCAAGTTATAAAATTCAAAAGAAAAAATTACCTAGCTACAATAGCCCAAATTTCTTGTATTCTAATCTTACATTTGTTTTGTTCTTTTAAACATAGGTACAATCTAGTACTGACAGTATCTGTGGAGGGAAAATACAATGTAAAAGTCTACAGAAATACAGCTTGAACATATGGACACTTACTCTTAATTTAAAACTACAAAGGTTTGGAGTAGTTAGGTGGCACAGTGAATAGAGCACTAGCACTGGCCCTGGAGTCAAGAGGAACTGAGTTCAAATCCAGCCCCAGACACTTAAAACTTACTAGCCATGTGACCTTGGGCAAGGCACTTCACCCCAATTGCCCTGCTTTCCCCCCTCCAAAAACAAACAAAAAACTACAAAGGTTTCTACATGAACTTATTTAAAGGAGACATAACATATTAAGGAAACAACCCTTCATTAGGACTGTTTAAGCCATCAAGAATTAGGACTTAGATTACCTTCACATAGTAGTATCTGAGAGCTCGGCTTAGTTTGTCATAATTCATGCTAGGTTTGTTCTTCCGGATTCCCCAGAGTCGAGCCACCTCCTCAGCTTGCAGAAGTTTGAACTCCCCATCATTAGAGGTCCAGCAGATCATATGCTTGTTCTGAGGCTCCTGAAGGAGCTGAAGGAGGAATTGCCACAGTGTAATAGCACTGTCCATAGCAGTGAGCTGGAAAGATAGATAAGACATACAATGACGTAAGAAAAAGCTCCTTGCCTTTTCAACAGGCAATAGGGAAAGAAAATTGTGTTATTTCTACAAATTATAGGCATTAGAATAATGGTTGCCAACTAAAAAATGGTTCTGCTATAAACTCTAGCTTAAAATCTCACTGACACAGTTTTTTGAGAGATCTAGTCTCCGCATTTACTAAATGTACTGAGAAAAATAACTGTGGATGACACTCCCCTTTAATCCCCTTCCCCCTCAAGTGTCACAGCTGTCATTTATGGATCAACAGGCAGCACAGGTGATTCAAACATCATATTCCTGAGTTTTATTTCATAAAGTCAATCATTCTATGGTGCTCCACAAGGATCATAATTTAAATATGAAAAAGCCTTTATTTGCTCATCTGAACCTTTTAAGAGAAGAAAAACTTCAAAACCTCAAGTTGTAAGATCTCACTATGATGACAATCCTCTTTCTTTAGATGGTGAAGCAACTTGGAAATTCTCCTATGATGTTATTCATACCATAAAACTTCAAGACTGTCTGCTAGAAAGATCTTGTTCTTTATTGAAGAAACCCAGGCTTAATATACGTTCCCAGGAAGCCAGTAACTAGAAAAGGTTAAATGAGTGCAAAATACCCTTATCCTCACCATCTAGAAGTTAAACCTGAACAAGTTAACATCATCAACATGTTTAAACATAAATAAAAAAACAAATCTATCAATTACCACTTAACACTATCTTGAAGTATGGTACAGGAAGTTTAATGCTTCAAGTCATTCATTAAATTCCTTAGGGTCCCTGAGTTATAATCAAAGTAAAATTTTTAAAAATATTGATCAGCCACTGTGTACGAGGTACCATGAAAGGTCCTGTAAAGAGAGGCAAATATCAGGGAAAGAAGGTTAACATTCTTGAGTGGCTCTATTTTGTTCTTTTTTTTAAAAAATCAAATAAATTTTTATTTTTTGAATTACCAAGCACTTCTTTTTCCCTCCAACTTTTTCCTCACACACAAACAAAAAACCTCCTCTAACAAATAAGCAATAGTTCAACAAGAATTCCTTTAATTTCTATATCCAAAAATACGTCCCATTCTACGTATTCAGTCCATCACCTGTCGGGATATAGGTAGCATTCTTCATCACTGGAACTCTGGGATCCTGGTTGATCAAGGCATTGATCAAAGTTCTTTAAGTCTTTCAAAACTTTACACAATATCGTTGCAATAGTCTAAAATAGTCTCGTTTCAACTGACTTCTCTCTACAAGAGTTCGTACAATTCTGCCCAGATTTCTCTGAAACCACTGTATCATTTCTTATAGTACAATAGTTGTCCACTAAATGTAAATACCATAGCGTTTTCAGTCATTCCCCAACTGATGGACACCCTGCTGCGCTTTCTTTCTGAAGAATTCAAAGAGCTAACATTCTCCAATTAGTCCACAATGTAGCAAAATGTTAATTAAGTTTGTTGAAGGTGTTTCTGCATAAGTCTTGCCAGCCCAACTACACAGAGAAGGGGTACTAGTAAAGCCTAGAAAAGGGGAAATTATTTCTAAGTTACATACTAGGTCAACCAAAGAGCTACGTACTATTGGTTTTTTGGTTTTTTTAGACAATGAAGTATTTTACACATTTAGCAAAACTGCTTTCCAGAATAATTAACATTGACACTAACAGTAACCTGTGAAGGACTATAATGCACTACCATAGCGATAAATAACTATGTTTAAAAATCAACTCCATTCTCGTGTCTACGCTTTGGTCAATCAACGTGCATTTACTAGAGCTTTGTGTCTTTGAAACAGTCTAAAGACAGAGGCATATCTTTATGAGTTAGACTGTCATATTTACCAAGGTTCATATTCTTTCAGGCCATACTTCTGATGATGAACCATGGTTCTTCAGGATATTATGCCTTAAGAGATACACAGGGCTTCTCTTCAAACAAATATTTGCCAGACAAGGCCTGTTAAAACTGCTGTTCATTCTACCCAGTAAATACTTAACTAAAGAACCTGATTTCCACATACTCATCAGTTTCCTAAAGACAATGCCACAGGCCATTGTGGGGGAAGTGGATGAAAAGCAGGGTCTCTGTGTTTGTCATAGCTCCAACCTACCTTTCCTGACAAACTGGACTATTCACCATTCTCCCAAACTCACGCTTTTCCACTTTTTTCTCACTCTCCACATTAAGATTCATAAACTGTTGTTGAAATTCTACTTATACTAGAAAACCCAAATTCAAATGTCCTCCTCCAGAGAAGTCTTTGATTTCCAACCAAGTTAGAAATGTTCTTTCCCACTTCTATGAACCCTTGTAGCAACCTTTTATAAGATCATAGAATTTTAGAGCTAAAAACTAAAGAGATCATATACTTCAACCCCTCATTTTGTGAGAGAACTGAGGCTGAAACACTCTTGCCTCAGATACATATTAGCTGTGAGACCCTGGATAAGTCATTTAACTTCTTTCAGGTTTAGTTTTCCTCATCTATAAAATAGGGATAACAGTCCCTACCTCACAAGGTTGCTGTAAGGATCAAATGAGATAATGTGTAAAGTGCTTTGCAAATCTTAAAGTACTATATAAATGCCAATTTCTTATTATCACCTTCTTAATAAAATTATAGTCTCTTCTATGTTAGTGTTTATGTACCTTTTACCATTCCTACTAGATTATAAACTCCTCGAAGGTAGGGATCCCATCTTATTTATTTTTGTATTCTTCCCCAATGTTCTGCACATGTTTAATGAAAGAGTGACTCATGGGGTTAAAGCTTTTGCACCTCAAATTTATGACTGACTTACATTTACAAAAATAAACGCATAATCTTCTGCGCATTTTAGCAGACAAATGTTGGATTGACAGCGCAGTTTCTAAGATGAAAGATATTCTTAAGATAGCAAGTCAAATAGTGCCACAGAAAGAACGTATGGGAGGGAATGGGGGATGAAGCTTGCTGGATGGGGCAAAAAAAATAATAATAAAAAGGATTTACTGAAGAAATGAAGATGCTGTAAAAACTAATGATATCAATAAGATTTTAAAAAGAAAGAATATCAGATTTTGAGTCAGAAGATGTGGGTTTTAAGTCCCAACTCTACTATTTACTAGCTATGTGAGCATGAACAAATTACTTAATTTCTATAAGTTTCAGTTTCCTCACCAGTAAAATGAGGCTAAATAATACCTACACTAACTACTTCATAAGGTGTGTAGTAAACATTTCATAAATCTTAAATCATTATCTAAATGTGAGTGTATTGTCAATTTTAAGTGATGAGAAATTAAGCTACAGGCATAATTTCATATTTGGTCATCAATTAGTAATGCTAATATTACTGAGTCTATCAGTCAGTATATCGAATTGCAGAAGCCATATTATAGAATAAATTTTCTCTGGACACTGAATGACTTCAAATACATCTAACGCATTTGGAAATGGAAATGTTGAGAACATCAGTCAAAAAAAGAGGAACACTGCAATACTGAAATAAATAATTTGAAGTGACTGTCTTGCTTCAATTGGTAGCATCCCATTCAATTAGGACATCAAGCTATTTTTTGGTTGACATCTTAGCCAAGATTTAGTTGCCTACTCATTCCTTGTGTCTAATTCCTAAATACTATTTCCTGTAATTGTAGTATAAACACTATTTCTGTAATATCTTTTTAAAGAGACAACTTGTTTTAACACTTTCTACTCAATCAGCAAATATTTATTAAGTGTCTACTACACAAAGACAAAAATGGATCATTCTCTGCCCTCATGGGACTTACATTTTATGAGGAATGACATCACATACACATATGTATACATATAAATACAAAATACACATAAGGTATTAAGTGTAAGGGACGAGTGTCAAAAAACCTCACAGAAGAGTGAGTAAGAATGGTATAGATTCTATATTGTCTCTGGAGTCCATAGAACTCCATTCAAAGCCTACCCCAATCTTCTTACCTATACAATCCTGGGCAAATCATTTAATTTTCCTTAGTCCTATTTCCTTATCTGTAAAATAATGAAAGTGAACAAGATGGCCTAAGGACTCTTTCAGCTTTAAAACTATTATGACTCTCTAGAGCTAGAAAATTTAAGTTAAAAAAGCACAAAGATAATCTTATTCTTGTTAATGTGGCTCAAAAAAGAGAATATGCTTTATTTTTATTTGAAGATTTCTTCAAATACATCTTGAAAGAAGGGACACTTGTGTTTTCTTCAGCATGAAGACAAAAGGAGAAATATAATGATCTTTTCTCAAAATAAATTAGTTGGTATTAACACAAGTGGGATGCTTAATATATTGCAACTGATTCTGCAGTGAACATCTCAAAGCTCTGAGAATTTGAGAAAATACATATCAAGGCATGATTTCTTAATTTTGAGATAAAGGATAATATCTATATCAAAGTGTAATGTTAATACTTTCTTATTATGAAAAGGAAGTCTTTAATTATATGAGACCTTTTCCATTCTAAACATGTTTACAATACACTCCAGGTTCAATTTCTATAGTGATACAGAACATAACTGTCAAAAAACAAGTTTAGAAAAACTTCAATTATTGCTAAAATTACCTCAGTTCATTAAATGGGCCAAAATTAATAGTGAATTATGATCATTAAAAAAATTAAGGAAAAATATGAGTGTACTCAAATAGTACTGGAAACATACAGCAAAATATTACAAGTAGCATTTGGAAAAGATAATCATACTTTATTAATAACGTAACTGATTTCCACTTAAACACTTTTGAAACAAAACTGAAATACAAGAGGGGCAGAAGATTAAGATAGAAAACCTAATTTATCACGCATTTTAATATACCACTAGAGAAACAAAAATGAGTTATAGGACATTAAAGTTTATGATGTACTTTCCTCACTTCATCATTCTATCAGATAAGTATTTTAGTAGGATTTTTTGAGGGACAAATGGGCATCTTCTCTCTAATTTAGTCTTAAGCGTTGCCTGGGGCTGAGAGCTTGATCGATTTGCCCCAGATCTCCAGATTCTGGTCACCACTCAATTTCCACTGTGCCAACTCCCCTGACGATTGCTCCTAAGAGACAGAGGAGGAAACTGAGACTTAGCAAAATTAGGTTACACTTGCCCAGTGTAACAGGGCTAGTAAATATGGGAGCTTGGGATCTGAACCAATGTCTTTTAACCAGGACACCAGGATACTTTTTCTAGAAGTAAAATTATTCTTTCTAAAATATCAAACCATTAAAAAGGGCATAACCTAGCAACCTAAAGGTCTGATAGTGAGTTTATGCCATTTTTTTAAAAAGCAAATAGCACCCCACCGATTTTATTTAATTAAATGCATAAAATATTTTCTTTGCCAAGAAAATCCCAAATGGGGTCAGGAAAAGTCAGAAGGGATTGAATTACAAAATAAACATCAAAAAACAAGCTCAGAAAAAAAGAGCAGCTCTTATCTCTTTTGACCATATCAGATAACAAAACCGTCCTTTTTCCTCCCTGTTTCATGGTCCAGATCAGGTGCCATCCCCTGCCACGGGTCCTTCCACCGATCAGTGATTGCTTCCTTCTTCAATTTCTCTTAGCCTTCGTACTTATCACAATACAACCTGTAGTACTGTCTTGTCCCTCCAACTAAGCTGGGAGTTTCTCGAGGTCAAGGACCCGGAGGATCTCGTTTCCCTTTGGCATCCCTCGAACCTGGAAGGAGCCCATTAGGGTATAATCGAAAAGACAAAAACATCGTTTCCGACCAGTTCCCTTCTAATGCTACTACCAGCCTTGGGCAGAAAGTGAAATTCAAGGGTGGTCCCAAAAAGAAAGCAAACTTTTCGGCGGATGAGTAGCCAGCCTGCAGAGGGAGAGAAGGAAAGGCTGGAGACTGCGAGCCCAGGAGGAGATCAAAGTCCTGGGAAGCGCTAGCACCTCCCGGCCTCCTAAGTAATCAGTGACTACTTTCATTTTCCGACTTCCTGCCACCAAATAAAATCAAACTCACTCCCTTCCTCCCGGCCCGGACTACACAGACAATGATGCTTTTGTTGGGGGGTGGGTGGGGATGCGGGGGGCGGCGCCCCTTTCCTCCCGTCCTCCGCTGGAGCGGGCTGCTCCCTCGGGACCAACGTGAGGATGCACCTCCGAACATCCCGCAGTCGTGGGCGGGGATGGGGGGGGGAGGGAAAATGCGGCTCCCGCGGCCGACGTCTAGAGCGGGCTGGGGGCGGCGCGAGATGGTGGGGAGACAGCGGGGGATGGGGGGCGCCCACCCCATCCCGCCCCCGCCGGCCCCACCCCCCAAGCGGCGGGGGGTAGGGCGCGCTGGCTTCCTGCGCGCGGCGTGGGCGGCGGCCACGAGAGCCGCGCTGGGTGGGGGTGTCGAGGAGCAAAGGTTGGGGAGAGGGGCGAGGCTCACTCACCGAGGGCGCGGGGGTCTCCCTCCGGTCCTCCTTTCCCTCGAGCACCAAGCTACCGCTCACCCGCGGCGGCCGCCCCCCGCCGCCGTCTCCTCACGCGGGCAGCCCACGGGCGCTACGGCCGCGGAGGCGGCGGCGGCCGAGCCGAGCCCGCCGGGCGCCCGCAGTCTCCCGCATCTCCCGCCGCAGCTCCTCCCGCCCCGTCCCCGTCCTCCGTCCGCAGGCACGCACACGCACGCACAGCCTGGGCTGCAGAGCTGGGCAGTCGGGCCGCTAGCCGCCCTCCCCGACCGGCCAGCGGGCGGATGGGCGGGGGCGGGGGCGGGGGCGCGGGCGCGCACTCGGAGCGTTCCTCGCCTCGGCCCTGCGGCCGCCGCGTCTCTCCTCCAGCCCGAGGCCGACCCCTCCCGGCCTCTGTAGCTGTTTGCGTCACTTCCGGGGCGGGGCGAGGGAGGGGAGGAGTGGCCGCCGACTGAGGGGAGCGTGCAGGGGCCACCGCCCCGAACACCGGGCCGGAGCCTGAGGCCGGAAGCGGGAGGGGTGGCGAGCACGCTCACCCTCCACGACGTCCGCCCCCGAGCACCCTGACCCGGCCGTGCCGAGGGAGGGGTATTTCCAGGGCCCCCCCCCCGGGAGTCCCCCAGGGGACTAACATTGGCCGGCCTTCCCCTACCGCCCCAGCTGCCTCTCCGTTGTCATTGTGCCCTGTTCCTGGCATGTGATCGATCAGTGAGCATTTATTAAGCGCCTACTTGTGCCAGGCGCTGGCTAGCCTCAGGGGGCTTGCAATCCGATAGGAGACATATGTATATTATATATATATATATATAATGGCTAGTCACATATGTTGCTTTATCCACCACTGGACCTACCTGCCCCATAAACAGGATAAAAAGGGGATAATTAGAAAGGGAAGGCACTGTGATGAGGTCAGCCAATAAGCAGTACAGTACTAAAGCACTTCTGAGCCTGCCATTGTGTAAGTGCTGGGGATAGGAAAAGAGGCCAAAGACAGCCCTGCCCTTGGGAGGCTTACAGTCTCAGCGGAGAATCCACTTCCAGACAAGTTTCCCCAAGGCAATGTGTGTAGGGGACCAACAGAGGAAGCCCTGGAGTTAGGAGGGACTGGGGAAAGCTTCCTGTGAAAAGTGCAAGTATTAGCAGAGACTCAAAAGAAGCTAGGAGGCAGAGCTGAGGAGGGGGGAGCTTTCTAGGCCTGAGGGACAGCCAGAGATGCCCCCGACTGGAGGGGAGAGCAAGTCTGGGAGTAAGGCATTTACACAGAGGCTTCTGGGCTGTGAAGCACTTTACAAGTACTAATCAGCATTTCATCCTGTACAGTGGGGACCTAGGTGATGCCATCCCATTTTACAGGCAAGGAACCTGAGGCAGGCTGAAGTGAAGTGACTTTCTATGGGTCACACAGTTCATCGGTTTCTGAGGCTGGATTTGAACTCTTCCAGTCCTCTGTTCACCCTTCACCAACCTGCTTGGAGGGATCCTGCCCCAGGAGTAAATCAATAAGCATTTATTAAGGGCCTACTGTGTGTAAGGCACTGTGCTAAATGCTAGGAATTCAAAGAAAGGGGAAAATAAAAAAAACCTAATCCATAGTCCCTGCCCACGAGGGGATTGTGCAAACAACTATGTCCAAACAAGATATATACAGGATAATCTGGAGATAATTCCAGGGAAAAATACTCTGAGATTAAGAAGGCCTGGGAGGGTGGCTAGGTGGTACAGTAAGTCACTGGCCCTGGAGTCAGGAGGACCTGAGTTCAAATTTGGCCTAAGGACACTTGACATACTTACTAGCTGTGGAACTTTGGGCAAGTCACTTAACCCCAATTGCCCTGCAAAAAAAAAAAAGTGTTTGTTTTTTTTTGCAGATCCTATACACGATTGTATACCACCATGGTGGGGGTGGGGGGGTGGGGAGGAAGGGGAGAAAAATCTGAAACTCAAGCGATTCTGGAACTGAATATTGTAAACTAAAAATAAACAAGTCAATAAAAAAATAAAAGGCCTGGAAAATACTTCTTGTAGAAGGGATTGTATCTGACAGGAAGCCTGGGAAACCGGGACAGAGAGGAAGGGAGAGCATTCCAAGCATGACAGTCAAGAAATGGTGTGTTCTGTTCAGCATCACTGGATCATAGAGTCATGTATAAGAAGGCTGGAACTAGGAGGGGGCCAGGTTATTAAAGGCTTTAAAAAGCTAAACAGAATTTCCCAGTTGATCCAGGAGGTAATAGGGAGCCACTGGAGGTTAGTGGAAGGTGAGGAGAGATCAGACCACTTTAGGAAGATCAATTTGACAGCTGAGCGGTAGAGACACTGGAAACAGAAAAACCAATCAGAAAGCCATTTTAACAGCCTAAGAGGGAAGTGGTGAGGGCCTACACAAGGATGGTCTAGCAAATGACTATGTGCTGTTAACCACAATTGTCTCATCAAATATCAGTTTTATTGGGGCAAAGATTACAGTGCCTCTGGCATTTTTTAAAAGTATATATATTTTTTAAAGTATATTTGAAAGGAATAGCAAGTTGTACATAGTAGATTTACAGTTTCATGCACAACTATCTTTCTCACATTTCTATGTTATGGAAATGCTTGTTTTATTCCATACACTAAAAATAAAATTTAATAATGAAATAAAGAAAAAAGAAAAAAAAACTTAAAAAAAAAAAAAGAAAAAGTACATCACCCCAGAATGCCTGATAACTGCTAAATGGGCACTTGCTTTCACCTTCATACCTCTTTGGCTGGCTAAAAGAAAATCTATATAACCCCCCCCACAAGCCAACAAGGAGTTTCCTAATTGAAGGGATTTAAGGGTTACTAATAGGAAGTATTTAAATAAATCTTTCAAGCATAGAGTGTAGTGGAAAGAGGACCAGGAATCAAATTCTGCCTCAGCCACTTTCTACATGTGTGACATTGGGCAATTTCTTTTGCCTTCTTGGTCTGTAACATGAGAGCATTTGGAACAGATAATCACTAAGGTCCCTTCCAGTTTTTAAAATCTATGAAACAGCTGGTTCTAACAATTTTCTGATCAATTCAGCAAACATATTAAGTACCTAACATATTCAAGATATTGTGGTAAGTTCTGGAAATAAAAAGCAGAGGCCCAACTCTGAAAGAGCAGATGCTCTGGTATAGGACACAAAGTGGCATGAACAATTTGAGAGAGGAGAGTTTGCTTTCTTCTGGGGGAAGCACACTTGATAGAACTTTAAGGAAGAAAGGAACTCAACCAGATGTGATGGAGAAATCTGTCCTAGGCATAGGAGATAGGTCTAAGCTAAGACATCCAGAAAGTGAGGGCAGGATCAGAACAGGGAAGGCAAGCAATCCAGTTTGACTAGAATTTGGAATGTTCTTTGAAATAAAATGAGGAAGGTAAATGGGAGCCAAAATGGAAAGGACTCTGCCTACTATGCATCTACCCTGCTAGCCTCTAGGAACACAGATACAAAAATGAGAGACAGTGGCTGCCTTCAAGAATCTCACATTCTACCAGAACCTTCTGTATGTCGTGTAGCTTTCTGGCAGTCCAGTAAAGCCTATGGATCCCTTCTCAGAATCATGTTTTTAAATAATTGGAGGATATGCTAAATTTCAGTTAGAAGTTGAAGACAATTTTTTTCCTCATCTAATTTCATGGACCTCCTAAAATCTTTTCACAGATATAAGTTCATTTATCCCAGGTTAAGAATCCTTATAATAGATACAAACTATTCATAGATTAAGTATATGCTAGTTAAATAAATACAATGATTCATACACCTCTGTCTTGGCTTTTCTGCAATATTTGACCCCATTGACTATCCTCTTACTTTTCATGGTACTAGCTTTCCTGTTTGAGTCTGCTCCTTCTCAATTTTCCCAACTGTGGATGTATCCCAAGACTTTGTCCTGGGCCCTCTTCTTTATGGTTTATTGCATCATTGCCCTGAAAGCCTGCCAGAACCCCTAGATCTTTTTCAAACTGCTATTTAACCCTTTCTCCTCCCAATTGTAAGACTTTATATTTATCTATATTTAATTTAAACTCATTTGACTTGTCAACCCTAACCAAATGACTAGAAAGCCACAGCAACTCTGTAACTGCTATTAACTCTTAAAAAAAAAACAACTCAGAGAGCTCACACAGTTTGAAAAGTAAAATAAAACAAAAATAAAACCAAAGAGATAACAGTGATCATAAGCAAAAGCTTTCTTCATTCAGTTGGAAGAGGGAGACTAGACAGATGTGCCTGGGCCACCTCTAGTAGGAGACCTGCTTTAGAGCAGATAAACCTCAAGACATATACTAGTGAGTACTGTAGCCCTAGCAATGAGGAGTAACAGCAACAATGAGACAAGTTTGATTCATAGTAGAACTTCATGACTGGAACACAGGTACTACAGGTACTTATCCAAGCTCAGAGACCACCTGGTGCTGGTGTGGAACAACTCTGGGATTTTGCTGCGTTCCTCTCTAGAGAGATTTTTGTTATGCCAAACTCTGGGCACAGCTTGCTTACTGGACCTTAGCTCTGGAAAATGGCGTCCCTTAATAGTGAAAAGAAAGGGGTGGTCTCGGCATGCAGGTCCTGATGGCCTCAGCACAGCATTCTAGCTTGTCAAGATCTTTTCAGAACCTAACCATCATCCAGTTTGTTTGCTACCTCTCTCAGCTTTCGGTCAGCTTCAAATTTGATAAGCATGCCATCTATGCCTTTAACAGAGTCACTGGCAAAAGTAGCTGAGGACATAATAAAAACAATTGGATTTATTCCTTTTTGGTATAGATGTTATTTCATCCATGTAAGGACTTCCTGGTAAGCAAAGTCCTTCTGCCAACCCAGATTTACTTACATCTGCAATGTAAGCTTGGGAGGAGCCTGGTACAACAGAGAGGTGGTGTCTTGCCCAAGGTCACTTAGCCAGTATGCGACAGAAGCTGATCTCACATCTTCGTTATTATGAGATTATTTTTCCATAATACCATACTGACTCTCAAATTTATCCATAAAGAGATCATTGGTAACCTTGGAAAAAAGGGTTTTTTTTGGTAGAGAAATCCTCTAGTGGCTAAGTTATAAAAGGTTGAGGAGTCAGTTAACAAGTATTTATTAAATGCTTATTATGTCTCAGGCACTATGCTAAGTTCTGGGAATGCAAAGAAAAGTTAAAAAAAAAAAATACTGCCCCTGCTTTCAAGGAGCACACATTTTTGTAAGGGAGGTAACATGCAAATAATTATGTACATTCAAGACATACAATATGTGGAAGCAATTTTGGAGGGAAAGGATGGCAGAGGAATGGGCAGGAAAGGCCTTCTACAGAAGATAGAATTTGAGGAAGCAGATTGATGAGGTGTAGGCTCTGGGTCCGGCCTTGAGCTCCTTGAATCTTTAAGGTACAGGCTCTGGGAAAGTAAACCTTCCCAGGGAAGACATTTGCCTGAGGTCATGAGCCTTAAGTTGTGGCTCTGCCCAAGTCTTTAGCCCTCCTTTGTTTCAATGGTTTCCCACCCTTGAACTGGCCTGGCCCATCATTGGCTATGGTCTCCAGGTAGTCTCCATTAACTTCCCACTCTTAACCACTCATTACTGGAGTCTGATCTCATCTTGACTCCTGAAGACCCTCCCTACTGGAGTTTGACCTCATCTGACTCCTCTTGAAGACCCTCCCCAATCTCCTCCTCTGGACCACCCCTAGATTCCTCCCACAACCTTTCTGCATATAGAACCCCATCTTCCTTCCATGCTCTATGAGAGCGCCAGGAAATGGCCTAACACAGACTTGCTCTGTGAGAGCACCATAGACTAGCTTAGCAGAGACTTGCTCTGTGAGAGCACCATAGACTAGCTTAGCAGAGACTTGCTCTGTGAGAGCACCATAGACTAGCTTAGCAGAGACTTGCTCTGTGAGAGCGCCGTGAAATGGCCTAGCACCCCATATGGCGAACTTGAACTTTCAATAAACTTTACTTTTTCTTTGGCTGAGAAGACTTGAGTGGAATTCTTTCCACAGGACCCGGCATGTTGGTATTTTGAGGTCTTAGGCAGCCCTAACCCTCTTTGGGCACCCTCTTCATTTTTATGGGTTTTTTTTTTTATGCCTATAGAATGAGCAGAGTGGAATAAAATATAAGATTTAGAAAGGTAGGACAGATTGTGAAGGTTTTTTAATACCAGAGAATTTTCTGTTCCATCCTGGAGGTAATAGGGAGCCACTGGAATTTATTTGGTGGGGAAAGGGAGAGATATGTATAGTAAGATCTGTGCTTTCAGAAAATTGCTTTGGCACAGGAAAGGACTAAAGGCAAGGAGGTCAATTAGGAACCAGTTACTGCAGTTGTCCAAGCAAGAGGTGATAAGAACTTATACTAGGGTGGCAGCAATATGAGTGGAGAGAAGTGGATACATGCATGCATGCATACAAAATATATAATATACACACATATGTGTAATGTTGTGATGCTTTTTAAAAGACTTGATAGATTAGATATGTACAATCAGTGAGAAATTAGATGCAAGGGAGTTGAGAGTTAGACTGTGAGTGCAAACCATTTTTTCTAAAAGTCTGGCATGGAAAAACAAGAGGCCAATGAGGCCAAGTAATCCTTGGGCCATAGAAAGCCCAATATTAAGATTGTTCATCTGTGCCAGGTATTTTTTCCAGTAAATCAATTCAACAAGCACTTATTACATTCCTACTACGTTCAGGGCAATGTGCTAGGGAATAGGAAAACAAAGGCATAATCCCTGCCCACTAGAAGCATATACTTTTAATAGAATAGTAATATTTTCCTAAAGACAGAACATTAAAAATCATCCCCATTAGTAATAATCATATGAAAAATGCTCCAGGAAAAGGACCCACATGTACAAAAATATTTATAGCAGTTTTTTTGTGGTAGCAAAGAATTGGAGATTGAGGGGATTAAGGAATGGCTGAACAAGTTGTGGTATGTGAACATAATAGAATACTGTTGTACCATAAGAAATGATGAGCAGGTGGACTTTAGAAAAGCCTGAAAAGACTTATATGAACTGATGCTGAGTGAAATGAGCAGAACCAGGAGAACATTGTACACAGTAACAGCCACACTGTGCAACAACTGACTTTAATAGACTTATAATAGACTCTTCTTAGCAATGCAAGGACCTGAGACTCATGATGGAAAATGCTATCCACATCCTCCAGAGAAAGAACTTTGGAGTCTGAATGCAGATAGCAGTATATTATTTGCTCTCCTTTTCTTTTGTTGTTTTGTTTTGTTTCTTCTTTTTAATGGTTCCTCCCATTAGTTCTAATTCCTCTTTACATCATGAATAAAGTGAAAATATGTTTAATATGAATGTATAAGTAGAGCCTATATCAGATTGCATGCCATCTTGGGGAGAGGGGAGGAGAATGAAGGGAGAAAATTCAAAACTCAAAATCTTATGGAAGTGGATGTTGAAAACTAAAAATTAATTAATTATACATTTTAAAAATGCTCCAAATCATTAATAATGAGAGAAATCCAAATTTAAAAAGCAACTATGAGATGCTACCTCATAGCCATCAAGTTGACAAAGATTACAAGAGAGGGAAATAACCAATGTTGGGGGTAGGAAGGCTGCAATAAAACAGACATACTAGTACATTGTTGGTGAATTAGTCTAGTAAACAATTTCAAACTACACCTACCTATAAATTTATAAAATTTTCTAAATTCTTTGATCCAAATGGAAGAAGAAAAGGAATTTTATGTTATAACAGTTCTTTTCACAGCAACAAAAATCTGGAAATTAAAGGGATGCTCACCCTCTGGGGTATGTGGTATATGAATGTAATAGAATCTCTTGGTAGAGTTATAAACCGGTCCAACCATCCTGGAGAACAATGTGGAATTATACCCAAAGGGCTATAAGTCTGTGCATACTCTTGGACCCAGCTATACCCCTACTAGGTCTGTATCCCAAAGACACCAAAGAAAAGGGAAAAGGACTTATTTGTACAAAAATAATATTTACAGCCACTCTTTTCATGGTAGCAAAGAATTAGAAATTGAAAGGATGCCCATCAATCAGAGAATGACTGAACAATTTGTGGTCTATGATTATGATGGAATACTATAGTGCCATAAGAAATGATGAGGGGGATGATTTCAGAAAAACCTGGAAAGACATAGATGAACTGGAATAAAGTAAAGTGAGCAGAACCAGATTAGTGGACATAGTAAAAGCAATATTGTAACAATGATCAGCTGTGAAAGACAGCGACTGTGATCAAGACAATGATCTGAGACAATTCCAAAGGACTCATGATGAAAAATGCTATTCACCTTCAAAGAGAACTGATGAATTCTGAGTACAGACTAAAGCCTTTTTTCTCCTCTTCCCCCCCTTCTTTTTCTTCTTTCTTCTCTTCCTCCTTTTCCTCCTCTTCCTCCTCTCCCTCTTCTTCCTCCTCCTCTTTCTCCTTCTTCTGCAATATGGCTAATATAGAAATGTTTTTGCATGACTTCACAGATATAATTGATATCATATTGCTTGCCTTCTCAATAAGTGGGGGAGGAGCAGGATGGAGGGGAAGAATTTGAGACTCAAACTTTTTAAAAACAAATATTAAAAAATAATAAAAATTTTAAAATATTGTGCCTTAAGAAATGACAAAATAGACAGCTTCAGAGAAAACTAGGAAGGCTTCTATGATCTGATGCAAACTAAAATGAGTAAAACTGGGAGAGCAATTTACAGAAAAATTTTGTAGGGAAAACAGCTTTGAAAGACTTTAGAACTCTGATTAATGCACTCACAAACCATTAGTCCAGAGGAATGAAGGTGAATCACCCCACCCACCTCCTGCCAGAGAGAGCACCGACTTAAAATCCAGACTCAGACATGCATGTTGAGACATGGCTAATGTGGGAATTTGTTTTGTTGTACTAAGCATGTTTATTTTGAGGGTTTTCTTTTTCTTTCTTTCTTTTTTTTAATTGTTCAGTAGTGGCAGGGAAGGGGTGGTAGTGGGACTGCATGACAGTAAATATTTGGGGAAAAAAATCCTTCCCAAATCAGATTACTCTAAAGAGGAGTCTAATTGAACCTGAATTCTAACCTTCTTGAAAAATATATGAAAACAATATTTCAGTTTAAGCATGTGTCATGACCACAAGTATGTGAATACTCTTAAGAGATTCATATTTATTATTCCATTTTTTAGTATGCACAAATAATTTTAAGCATCTTGTCACTACTGAAAAGATGTCATCTCTCTTGCAATCCTACCTTATACTTGCTAGAGAAAAACCCCAGACATTATTTCATTTACAGTGACTCCCCATATACACAAATTCCAAAGTATTCAATTTGGATATATCCACCTAAGTGTCTACTCTAGCAACAGTGGCATTATTGAAAAGAGAAAATGTTTTTAAAGCAGTTTTCAACTGCAATATGCAAGCATATTTTCACAATAAACATGCAGGCAGGAAAAAGTTAAGTTAAATGTTTACAAAACATTTACTAATCTTGAAGGCCTTTAAAGTAAATGTTGTAGGTGCAACAGCTTAAAGAGGAAAAAGAATTCCCCATCTGGGAAACACTTGCTAATGAAAAACAAATGCTTTCAAATGGAAAAAAAAAAAGAGAAAAAGAATTTTTAGTCAGTTAATAGGATGTGACTTTTGTGTTTCTGAAAGATTTATTTAGAAAACATTTGCCAGAGATAGTTTAGGTATCTTCTGACTTCCCTGGTCTAATCCCACCTTCTTCTCAAATCTATGGGGCTCAAAAGATCATTATTGATATCTCCTTCTGATTAAGCTTCTAGTATTTACTGGCTTTTGAAAATATAATATATAATATTATAATGTATATATAATATAAACAATATATAATATAAGCCAATTCCAATTCTAGTATTTACTGGCTTTTGAAAATATAATATATAATATTATAATATATAATATGTATATAATATATAATATAATCCAATTCCACAAACATTTACTTTTTATCAGTCAGCCAACAAGCATATACTAAGCACTTTTTATGAATCAGATGCTGTGATAAGAATGATGGTTACAAAGGAAAGACAAAAATAGTCCCTGCCCTCAAGAAGCTTACATATACAGTGGCTAGGTAGCACAGCGAATAGAGCACAGGCCCAGGTGTTAGGAGGACCTGAGTTCAAATTTGACCTCAGACACTTAATATTTACTAGCCTTGTGACCCTGGGCAAGCGACTTAACCCAACTGCCCTGCTCTCCTCTCTGGAAAAAAAAAAAAAAGCAAGAAGCTTATATATTTTTTAAATCTTCTTTGAAATTGTTTTTCTAAACTTAATTTTAATTTTTCAATTAACAAAAATCTATTTACTTTCCTACTTCTCCCCAATGGAAAAAAAAGACAAACAAAATCCTTATAACCAATATACGTGGTCAAACAAAACATTGCTTTAACCCTATACTTTCCTGGCCCTACTCTCTAACCAACCCATAAACTCTATTCTAGTAACATCTAATTTTAGTCTTTCCTTCTCCATTTATCTTTCTTTCCCTGTCCTGCATCTCGATGTTTCATCATTCTCCTCCTGACTCGCGTCGTTCTTCACATGAAGTGTTCTGTAAGCTACAAAGGACACTCTGACATCCTCTCAACACCCTTCAGGAAATGTTGAACCAACAAAGTAAGCTGGGAACTCTAATTTTAATGACCAGTTATGCTTCTATCAAGGTCTCAACACATGAGAAAGAGGCAGGCTTATAATAATAGCAGCTGAGATTTATACAACACTTTAGTGTTTGTGAAATGATTTAACAAACATTATCTCATTTGAGCCTCACAAGGATCCTGGGAGGTAGAGAGTACAGTTATCAACATGCCCATTTTACAGATGGAAACATTGGACTTTCAGAGATGTTAAGTCATTTGTCTGTGATCACCTAACTAGTATTCTTCAATGACTGCATAGGAACCCAGATTTTCCTAATTCTAAATCCACAAATTCCACAGGAAAAGAAGAGGAAGAAAGGGAGAAATTTTCACTTTTTAAATTTTTCTTGCTTTTTTTTTTCAACATGGTTAATACTGAAATATTCTTCACATGTTTGTATCATATTGCTTACCTTCTCAATGGGTGGAGGAGGGAGAGATTTGGAACTCAAAATTTTTAAAAATGAATGTTAAACATAGATAAATTGATATAGATAGATAAGTAGTTTTTTTTAAGAGAAGACTAAGTTCTAGTTCCTGAAGCTGCCTTTATTGATGCTTGAACCCTTAGCAAATCACTATAATGATCTCAATTAACTTCATTTGCCACAAAATGGGAAGGAATATATCTGCTTTTATTTTTACACTCATGTTGAAGGATTTTTTTTTAAGCAGATAGAACAATGGTTTGAGCTCCACCCTACAGCAAATGATTTCGTGGTTTCTCTAAAGTGATGATTTATAGTCACATATTTGGGAACAGTCAGTAATTCCAAGACTTAAATTCAGGTACAGGGTTACTGAGTATAACATATTGATTTTGGCATTACCTGTGAACCTTGCCCAATTCAATTCAATAAACATTTATTTGTATAAAACATTGCACTAAACACCAGGGATCCAAAGAGGCAAAGACATAGACACTATTCTTCAGGAACTTAGAATCTAAACAGATGAAAGGGTAGAGAGGAGGGAAAGAAATTAGAGGGCTCCAGCAAAAGTGATCTGAGAAATTTCAAGGAGGAAGAGATCACTTTCTGTTACAAAGGCTTCATTGGAGGAGATATAACAGAAAGTTGTCCAGTTTGACTGGAATTTAACTTCCACCAAATTAAATAGACTTTGCAGCTGAAGTGCTGGCTGATTTAGAATGACCATTTCATAAAACACCATCTTGCTTCAGCTGCCTTCTGTCCTGTCTACAACAAAATCTGAAATCAAACAAAAAGACAGAATTCCCAGGGGAATCCATGGACAGGGAATGTATGAAACATGGGAGGTAACCTCATGGCAGCATTCCGGTTCTGGCTGGGGATAATCATAAAACACCCTAGCGTGCCTTAATGGAAAGGGCAAGACAAGGCATGAATTACTGCAGTTATATGCCAGGAGCACAGTAGCTATCTGATGGATTTAATGATCTGTCACAAAAAAACACCAGGGAATAACTTAACACCATTTTAATTTTAAGTACCTATAGTACTCCCTTCTCACCTCCTTTACTCCTCTCCGACCCCCAACCTTCATCACCACAACTAGCCTGTTTGGTGTTTATAGGAATAATAGGAATTTTTTTTAAATTTCATATATTTAAAAAAATGGAAAGAACCCGGACCTCTAGTTCCCACCTCTTTTCTTCAATTAAACTATGATATATTTGTTAAGTGAAGTGCCTACTATGTACAAGGCACTGTGCTAAGCTCTGGCGACCCACCTGTGATTTTCATTGCAATAGGGAATTCCCAGATGAAGAAACTCCCTCCACCGGTCCAGATTAGGACCATCACTGAAATTTAAATGCTTAAGAGAGTTACCTAGAATACTGAGAGGCTAAATGACAACTTACCCAGAGTCCCACAGCCAGGATGGGTCATAGGTCAAACTTGAATCTGGTGTTCCTAATTTCTAGACCAACATTTTATCCATTATTCCTTGCTTCTCAAAGTTATGAGGACACGGACACACACACACACACACACACACACACACACACACACACACACACACACAGAAAATGGCAGTCTTTGGCTTCAAGAAGCTGACCATTTATTGGGGGGAAGGAGAAGAGAAAAAGACAGATATGGACACAGATGGCTAATATAAAGTGGAATGGAATGAGAGCAAAGGAGAGTTTCAGAAAAAATGCTCTAGCAGTTTTGAAGGAGGGAAAAATTGCTTCCAGGTCTGGTTGGATATTGTGGAAAGATTTGTGTAGCTAGCCACAACTGCTCAGGGTCGTCTTCTATCATGGGAAAAGCACTGATTCTGAAGTCAGAGGACCTGACTTCAAATCCTAATTCAGATGTTTTGTTTCCTATGTGACCTTGGGCAAGTCACTTACCCTCCATAGGCCTCAGTTTCCTAATCTGTAAAATAAAAGGATTGGAAAAGTCCTTTCCAGCCCTAATCCTCTAAGTCTGTTGTAGTTCATCCTTTGTTCTCAAAGGGGACTGACCAGTGACGGTGATTTCTTGACTTATAAAATGAGCTGGATTTAAGTGAGACAGAGCTGTGCAAAGTCATCAGCCTCACTGTCTCCTACAGTCATCAAAGTCCAGTGGCAATACATAGGCCCTGGATACAATCTATGAGTCTATGATCTTTAGGAAAGATGAACATTATTACCTCAGAACTACAAAATCTAGTTATTATACAAAATTCAGGTTCTGGGTGGCCCACCCAACATTTTATTAGGCATATATCGCTATTTATTTCTGTAATCTTTGAAGATGACAATTACAATCCTTTTGGAATTGTTGTGAAGATTAAATGAAGTATTTGTAAAGGCTTAATAAATACTCCTTCACTTCCCTTCTTAAATCCCTTCACCCCATTCTCACTCCACCCCATTCCTATATTTCTCTGAAGATATCATTAACATCAAAGAGTAGAGAACAGAAGCAGCTTTGTAGAGAGAAAGAACACTGGTCTACTTGAAAGACCTAGTATCAAATCCTTGTTCAGCCACTAACTAGCAGCATGACCTGTGTTCTTTCACAGCTTCAGTTTCACCATCTATAAGATGGGTACTTGTACCCATTCATTCATGGTGTTGTTCCATCGATTAAATAATGTATCTAAACATTCTGTGGCTATAAAGTGTCATATAAATGTAGATTATAAGGAGAGACAACTTGGAGGAATGGATTTAGAACCAGTCTTGGAGTCAGGAAGCCCTTGGTTCACATCCCACCTATGATGCTCTGTGATTCTGGAAAAGTTACTTCCCTTCTCAACATCCCAGGCACCTTCTACAGCTCTGAGATGAAGAGGACTTTTCCAATCTGCATTAATAGAAGGGACTTCCTCACTTGGAGTTCACTATAAAAATGAAATCACAAGTTGAGAGTCATTCTCACCCTTCTCTCCCTCCAAGAAATTCAGGATCATAGATTTACAGCTGAAAATGACCTTACAGATAATCAAGTCCAATACCATCACATAAAGAACCAAGTACCAGGGGAGGGGAAGTGACGACCATGGCCACATAGATGGTAGAGATGGGAATCAAAGGACTCACAAATTCTAAATCCAGCACTGGCTTTACTATGTAAAATACCCCACTATTGTCAGTCAGTCAGTAAGCACTTATTAAGCACCTGGGCTAAGGGCAGAGGGTCCAAATATGAAAAAGACAGTCGAGGGGCCTACAATCTAAAGGAAGAGGATAACACACAAAAGGAAATTGAAAAGGTTGAGGGAAAGTAGGTACCTGGCTTGGGAAGGGAAGCATGATGGAGAAAGGCAAAGAGGTGGGGCAGGATGGGAAATGAAAGAGAAGGCTGATGGGGTCAGCCCCCTTAAATGGAGCCTCTGGGGAGGGCTCTTCCTTCCACCTTCCAGTCAGAGGGCCAGAGAGGACTGATGGTGTTACTGTTATTATCTCATCTCTTTCTTTGGAATTCAGACAAAAGTGGTTCTGGAACAAGAACCTATTATTATCCCATCCTATTATCCTTGTAGAGTTCACGTTCTTTTCACTAATGCACAGAAAAAGAAAACTGCTTTTTGTGACTGAATAAAAATGTTGGGGTATAAAGATATCTTGTGTAGGCTCTTAACCTTCATTACCTGCTGTCTTCTTCCTCCTCTTCCTCCTCTTCTTCCTCCTCCTTCTCATCATTATCATTATTGTTGTTACTATTATTAGATCATCCACGTAAGGGTGATGCCACTATTATATATGAGAAAGTCAAACAAATTGTCCCTGATCAATCTTTAGAACCTTTCACTCTAGAGCAAACAATACAGACACAAGGGAGGACACAGAGAACTCAGCTACCCATCTAATAGCAAGTGTCATGCAGATGAAGGCATACATAAATGCCCATGATCCTGATGGCACCAGGTTAGCATTTGTTTGTGGCCCTTACATCCAAGGAGAAAATGACAAAGTAAGCAAGAGGGGAGTAAAATCATCGCCTCTCCGGCCTTCGGTTCGGGACTATTTCCTGAAAGAAATAGAGACAGGAGAGACATGATGCTAATTCAAGAATGAGTAATGAACCCTTGGCTACCTTGCTCAGTTTTGCCACATTGGAGAGCCGAGGCGGTGAGTCTTCACTAGAACAGACAGAAATAAGACACGGTCACCAGCTTCCTGACTTCCCTTCCCTCAGGGGAAGAAAATTCTAATTCTACTTGAGCAGGTAAAGTAAGAAAGTTGTTTACTGGGTGTGGATGTGGTTTTTTTTTTCTCCTCCTTTCTTTCCCTTGGCACTTCCCTGTTCTTCATACATAGATGACTGTGGTGAGCCCTAACACTATGCTTTGTCCTTAGTTGGGCAGTGTCTCTAGCATTGTCCTTAGTAATAATCATGGAGTTACAGAATTTAAAAGTTGTAAGAGACTGCTGTACCTAGAGATCAACCTCTACATGAAATGAATCCCTAGTACAAAATCCCTGATGAGAAGTCATGTGTCTAAGATTACAGAACGCCAAGGAAGGGGGACCCACAACCTCTTGAGGTAGCCCACTCCACTTTTGGACAGTTCTAATTATTAGAAAGAGCCGTTAAGGGGCAGCTAGGCGGTGCAGTGAATAGAGCACCAGCCCTGGAGCCAGGAGGACCTGAGTTCAAATCTGGTCTTTGACACTTATTACCTGTGCGACTCGGGAGAGTCACTTAATCCTGTTGGACTCCGTTCCTCATCTGTAAAATGAATTAGAGAAGGAAATGGCAAATCACTCTAGTATCTTTGCCAAGAAAACCTCTCACGGGGTCACAGAGAACTGGACATGACTGAACAATAATTATGAGAAGAGCATTTCCTGACACCATAGGTTACTTTGAGACTTCCACCAGCTGTTACTGGTTTTGCCCTCTGAAGTCAAAAAGAACAAGTCTAATCCTTTCTCTGTGTGATCAGCCTTTAAGTACTTGAGCCCAAATCACAGAAAGAGAGAACAGCACACACATAGACAGCAGCATTACCTAAGGACGTGGGAAGCACAGAGTGGCACGTAAAGTCAGAGAAGGGAAGGGCTGTTAGTGAATTTGAGAGGGCAAATCGAAGGAGGCTTCCTGGAGAAAGAAGCACTTCAAAGAACAACAACTTTCCAAGCTTATTACATATTATTTCCTTTCACATACTCTATCATTCTAGCCAAACTCAGCTACTTATTATATTCCCCAGGAAGTTCATAGGTGGAGAGGGAAAGAACCTATTCTAAGCATATGGAACAACTCAAGAAAAGGCAAACAAACAGGAAAGCATAAGCCACACTCTGGGGACAGAATAGGCCGTTTGGATGGAGCCCAGAATGCAGAGAAGGGGGTAATATGAGACAAGGCTGGAAAAGTGGGTTAGATCCAGATACTTGAGAGCCTTGAAAACCTCACCAAAGATTATTGCTTTATTCAACAAGCAAGAGGGAACCTCTGAATGTTTTTGAGGTAGGGAATGAAACAAAACAGTTTTATGTATAAGAAAATTATTCTGACAATGATAATCAAGAAAGATTGAGTAGGGAAGAGAATAAAAGTGTATAGATCTGTTAGGAAGCTACTGCAATAGTCCAAATGGGGCCCAGACTGGGGGAGAGCAACGACATATAAAAGGAAGGATTCAAGACAGATATTATTGGGGCAGAATTAGCAGGATTTGGTAAGATATGAGAGGTGAAGGGAGACAGATTGAAGAGCCAGAACTTACACCAATGTTCCAAACATGGGACACAAAGAGAATGGCAGAATTCAATAAAGAGAATTCAAAAGGAGAAGCAATTTTAGGGGGAAAGAAAATGGATGATCTTGATTCTAGATATGCTAAATGAGGAACAGAAGGGGGAAAGGGCCAGATGCTGTTCTAAGTGCTCTCTCATTTCATCATCACAACAGCCTTGAGGAGGTAGGAGCTGTTATTATCCCTACCTTACAGATGACAAAACGGAGACAAACAGAGGTTAAAGTGACTTCCCTAGGGTCACACAGCTAAGTAAGTGTCAGAGGCTGGATCTGGACTCAATTTTCCTGACTCCAATCCCAGTACTCTATTTACTGCACTACCAGGTGCTTCTCAGGATCCAATAGGCCCGCAGCGGTTCTCAACCTGTGGGTTACGTTCAATTTAAATACATCCTGCATATCAGATATTAACATTACAATTCATAACAGTAGCAAAATTACAGTTATGAAGTAGCAACAAAAATAACTTTATGGTTGGGGGTCACCACAACATGAGGAACTGGATTAAAGGGTTGCGGCATTAGGAAGGTTGAGAACCACTGCTATAGGGCATCCAGATGGAGACTGCCTATAATGTAGGCAGCTAGAGACACAGGTTTGGAACTCATGAGTAAGATTAGGGCTAGGGATGAAGATTTGTGAGTTGGCTGCACAGAGGTCATAGTTGAAACTGTGGAGGTGAATGATATCACCAAGGGAAAATGTGTTCTCTAATGATACTTTTTAATCAGAGATCTGTGAAAGAAATAGACAGACAGAAAGATGGAAAGATAGAGATACACACATACGTGTGTATATATATATATATTACATATACATATATATATATTTATTTATTTATTTATTGCAGCTCTTTGTGATGGCAAAAAACTGGAAATTAAGGGGACTCCCATCAATTGGAGAATGACTAAACAAGTTGTGGTATATGAATGTAATGAAATGGGGAGGAGATGGACTTCATATTTACCTGGAAAGACTTCTACAAACTGATGCTAAGTGAGAAGAGCAGAACCAGGAAAAATCTGTACACAATCACATACACATCATATGTGTGATGACTAACCTTGATAAACTGGACTCTTCTCAGCAACACACAGGTATAAGACAACTCTACAAGTCTCAGGATGGAAGGAGATACCTACATTTAGAGAAAGATCTAGAAAGACCAGAGTTTAAATGGAGACTGAAGCAATCTACGTGCTATTGCTCTTTTTCATGTTTGGTTCTCTCTCTTTTTTCCCAGTGTTCACTCCACAAGCCTTCTATACAACCAGACTAATGTCCAATTTGAAAATATTTGCAAATCTAATATTTGATTGCATGCCAATGGGGGAAGAGGGAGGGGAGAAAATTTCAAAGTCAAGAGATTATGGAACTGAATCTTGTAAACTAAAAGTAAATAAACAAATCAAATTAAAAAAAAAAAAAGAATAGGGCATTTGAGACGGGCTTTAAAAGCTGAGTAGGCTATCTCCTGACAAAAGATGATAGAATCAGGATGCAGAATGATGCATATGTTTTGGAGCATGCCAATGTGGCCAAACAAATTGTTTCGCTTGATCCTGCATATTTGTTACAAGGATTTTGTTTCTTTGTCTTTTAAAGTGGGACAGGAGTGGGAAAGAGAAAAATACTTAATTTAAAATAATACAAAATTAAAGATTAAAAAAAGATAGATAAGAATTTAACAGGCCAAGGTAAAGGAAGACATCCCAAATATCAGGAGACCTTCTCATATTTAAGATAATGTGCTCCAATTTTTAAGTGTGAGAATCTTTTTTGACATCAAAAAAATGTCATGAACATCCTCATATGACTGAATTTGTACTACTGTACTACCATATGTTAATCAGGAAAATGTATGGTAAAACATTACTTCAGTAATATTTTAAAATGAATTTGTATTTGATTAGTCAGAACATCTACATACATTGAAAAACGCATCAGGTGTAGGGAGGGGTGTTCAGGGAGGACTAGAGCCTCTGGGGGGAGGGTTTACTGAGCCATTATCCGGGCTGCTCATCCACCACCTCTTACTCAGCTCTCACCTTTGGCTCCAAGAAGTTAGAGCATGCACAGTGGCCACATCCCAGGCTACTGTCTCAGCAGATGGGCTAAACCAGGTTGAGGGTAACTAGTAGTCTTCAAACCCGTCAGTGATTTAGGAGGATGTCTACCCCAAGCTTGCGACAGCTTTCTCCCATGGAATGGGCAGATAAGAACAATTTATTCCAACACCCACAAAGGCAGCCAAAGCAGGTGCCATCGAGCACTTAGGGCATGGTCAGATGTCAAAGGTGCCAAGGTCATCTGCTGGATCCCAGGTCATCGCCAGTCATCCTCACTTTTGTCTTGCCACTGGACTTTGGTGACTAAGGAAGAGAGAGTGAAGCTGATGACTTTGTGTAACTCTGTCTCACTTAAATTCAAGTCAAGATATCACCCTGTGACATCATTGGTCCCCTCTGAAAACAAAAGACAAACGACAAACAGTAACACATATATGTGTAAAATATTTTTGCAATCTACAGAAAGTATATTTGATGGTTTATTAAATTGCATATGATCCTTGGCATTGTAAAACCTCTGCTGCTCCCCCAAGGCATCTGAGGTTTGTCAGCTGGAATCCAGAGCTTTAAGGTTTACAAAGTTCTTTCTTCAAAATGACTCTGTGAGGTAGGCAGTACAAGCATTAATACCTCATTTTAGAGCTGAAGAAACCAATGCTAAGAGAAGTTAAGCCATCGGCCTAGAAGTCACAGGAGGAAGCTAGGTGACTCAGTGGATAGAGTGCAGGGCCTGGAGTTAGGAAGACCTGAGCTTAAATCCAACCTCAGACACTTGCTAGCTGTGTGACCTCGGGAAAGTCACTTATTCCTGTTTGCTCATCTGTAAAATGAGTTAGAGAAGGAAATGGCAGGCCACTCCAGTATCGCTGCCAAGAAAACCCCATGGACAGTATAGTCCAGGAGGTCGTGAAGAGTCAGCTGCAGCAGAATGACCACACAACTAGAAAGCAGCAGAAATGGACCCAGGAGTCCAGGAGGCTCAGGGCAGATTGGGGGACTCTGGTCCAAGGAGGCAGGGGGTCTCATGAGAAGATGCAGGAAATCGTGCAGACTCCAGATTGGCTGGCATGTAGGAATTCAATGAAGGAAGTCATCTGAGAAGACTAGGAAGGCAGAGCAGCTAAAGAAATCAGTGGCTGACTTACACACGGCCCTTTCAGGTTTGCAAAGCATTTTATAAATATTGTCTCTATAACCTCGTGACAATCCTGAGAAACAGGTACTATTATTATCCCCATTTTATATAAGTAAGGAAACTCAGAGGTTAAGTGGATTTTCCCCAATGTTAAGAAGTGCCTGAAGCTAGATTTGAACCCAGGCCTTCCTGGCTTCACGTCCAGCACTCCATCCATCATCAAGCTCCCTTGAATTGGGAGGTTCTGCAATGCTAAGCAAAAGAGAATGATTTGGGGCTGCTAGGTAGTGCCCTGAATAGAGCACCACCCTGCAGTCAGGAAGACCTGAGTTCAAATCCAGTCTCAGACACTTAACACTGTGACCTTGGGCAAGTCACTTAAGTCCAATTGCCCTGCCCTCCCCCCTGCAAAGAGAGAGAGAGAGAGAGAGAGAGAGAGAGAGAGAGAGAGAGAGAGAGAGAGAGAGAGAGAGAATGATTTTTACCATGTAGGCAATACAGAGAGCATTGAAAAGTATGTTAATGGGACACCTGCTAGCTCTTAGCACAGTGCTTAAAACACAGTATTTAATAAATGTTTATTGACTTGACATACAAATAAACATTCATGGCCAAGAGTGAATTTTGAAAACTAGTTGCTGGTTGCCATGCCAATACATGTATTACCCTACTACCTTCCTTACGAGTGACAGATAGATGAGGTACGCTTAAAATGCTATTTTTAAAAAGTTAAAAGTATTACTGTCTATATTATAGGTCTATATTTTCAGAAGTGCTTGCTGTAAGCCACATGAGATTAAGCAATGGACCAGATCCAGCCAACTGGCTGCAGGTTTCCCATCTTGGTTTCCAACAAAGCATTACATCACTTGTGAAGATGATTTTTGGAATCCAAGTGGAAGACTTCCTATTTATTCCTATCCAGTTTCAACTTCCTAGATTTTGCCCAATGCTTTAGTCTCAAATCTTCTGAGATCCTGCCTCATTCATTTAATGTGCCAGCTATCCCTTTCAGCTTTGTGCCATCTTCAAACCTGATGAGCACACCATATATCCCCTTTTCCAAGTCACTGATAAAATGGGATCAATGCTTGGCACAGTGCCAAGTCCAAGTACATTGGCATACAGTACACTGGAGATTTCCTGTTCAGTTAATATTGAACTATGATTAAGGAAGCAATATAAAGTTCAGATTCAAAGCTTCATGTGTTCTGCTACATGTATGGAAATGCTCGTGTGTATGTATGTGTGTATGTGCTCAGATTAAATTTTTAAAAATTAACTGTTATTTATGACTCTGAGTCCAGATATCTAGTAGGTTCAAATACATCTAATTGTACTATTATCTAGTTTACATCTCTTCCACAAGAACAGTATGAGATACTTTATCAAAGGCTTTGCTAAAATCTGTGTGAGCCTTATCTACAGCAGTAGGCTCAGCTAGTTTTGTCGTCGATCAACTGGTATTTATTAAGGGCCTACTACGGACCAGACTGACTCTAACAGCTTATGTTTCTGTGATTCTATTTTTAGGGTCCTTCTCTGCTCTTCTCTTTTCCCCACCCATCCCTTCTCATACGCACACCGCTAAAACAAAATCTGACTGTACCTCACCAGAGCACAAACCACAAACTGTCACTTGCTCAGCCTAGTGGCAAAGCATAACCTCCCTCTAGACTCAAGAGATAAGGACAAACTGATTCTGAAAGTAAACAACATGGCCCTTCCGAGGTCAAAGCCTTGGGGCCCAGTCCTCAGCAAACAGGGGCAACCAAACTTCTGAGCATGTACCACCCAAAGCCATTCAGCTCGTGTGGCTTTGAGGGTCGTGGGATGAGGCATGTATGTTAAAATACTTTTTTATTCATCTACGTAGCTGAGCAAATGTGCGCGGTTGTATTGGAGGGGTAGATGTTGGATATGTTCAATCAATTCTCTTCTGATGCCTCTTCAAGGTGTGGCTATGGCCTTGGGTTATCAAAAGCTATGCCAAGAGAGCACAAGCTCCAGCAGGCCCTGCCAAGCTGGGGAGGCTTCAAGCATAGGCCTAGGTCTTCTGTAGAAGGCTGGTCTAGCTAAATACAGAGACTCATCGTATCACAGGTGGTTGGCAGCCCAGGCATGACCTCCATATGTCATGTAACCAGCAGCTAACACGGAGAAGGGTTGTCCTCTACATCAGTAGGAAATATGTACATATCAAGGAAGGTATGAATCCTTAAAATGAGTTGATACCATAAAAATCAATATTACTGTTTCACAAAACAGTTTTTTGGCTATTATAATTCTTAGCCCACACCTTTCTGACTGGATCAGAATGGGCAAACAGTTCTCTTAAACATAACAGTTTATATCTGTATAGCTGACTGACAAAGTCCTCTTTTCACAATGACCCTGAGAGGCAGGTTGTACAGACACCAATATTCTAGCTTTCTAGAAGGTAGAATGGAGTCTTAGAGAGCTAGCTGGGATTTGGCCCCAGGTCCATCAGTTCCTAGTCCTCTATACTGGGCTGCCTGTGTCCATCACCCCAACCCAAAGCTTGACAACAGTGGGCCCTGATCCCTGCACCTCTCTAGCTGGAGCACCACTACTGCCCCTCTCCAGACAGTTGGTGGGGCTCACTCTTGTAAGCTCCCTGAAGGCAAGGACTCTGTACCCCTGGAGTCTAGCACACTGTCTTGCACATAGAAGATTCTCAACAGACACTTGTTAAAATGAATAGTCCCAGATCCGAGATTTAATATCTCTAGTCAAGGAAACTAGATTCAGATCCATAGTTCAAGGGTTTGGCAACAAGTCATTCTTGCTAATCTTGTCTGACCTTATGCCCTGGTTGTAGTAACTCTGGTCTCACGTTGTCCATTATAACTACATTCCCCACTCTGTATCATAGGAACCCGAGCCCTGTTTTGTCCTTCCCTTTCCCTACAGTAGATGTCTTGGCACTCTCTGTTACCCATTTTTCCTGCCTATCAACCCAATAGCTAGTTCCTTGCTGCTCATCTGCTGCCAACCTGAACCTCTTGCTCCTGCCCTTCTGTTAGTAACCTTGTCTGCTCCCACTATTGGCCCTCTTTGCCATAAACCAGCAACCTGCCTAGGCCTGCTGACACTCTCCTCTGACCTTCTACCCACCCACCCATCCATCCCATTTCTCTCTTGTTGATCTCTGTTAGAACATCCCTGGAATGTCTGCCCCAGCAGGTCTTTCTAGTTTCCAACTACTTTTCCTAGTCTGGCCCCAAGGTCTGGCTCATCTCACCCACTATGCCCTGGACTTTTAAGCATTCTCTGACCATCCAGCTAACACACAAAGTGAGCTCTTCCTCTTCTGCACTCTGAAGACACTTTGGGAACTCATCCTACTGTCTTGGCCTAATGCTTATCTTTTTCATACACATTTCCCTCATTTCAACTATAAATTTCCTTAAGAAACTATATCTTTTCCCCTCTTCAGCAGGGAAGCTGTAGCAAGGACTCAGCAATGCAGCGTATGGTTTGTGGGCAAGGTCCGAGTCCCAGAAATACTACAGTATTGGAGAGAGTGATGATAATTTTAGCCAACATTTATATCATGCCTGGCACCATGTGAAGGTCACAAACTTTTACAAATTTCTCACTTCATTCTTACCACAGCTCTTTGAGGTAGGTGCTATTGTTACTCTCTTTTTACAGATGAGGAAACTGAGGCAAACAGGTTAAGTGACTTGCCTATACTTGCCTACAGTCAGTAAATACCTGAGGCCATATCTGAACTCATATCTTCTTGCCTCCAGGCATGACACCCTGTGCATGGGACCCTATGCATTGTACCACCTCACTGCCCCTATGGTACCAAGACAAGGACTTAAGTGGGAGGGTCAGGAATAGAGATGGGGTACCAGAGAAATACAATGAGGTCTAGTGCAGAGCACTGGATTCAAATCCCTTATCTGGTGAGGTATATTATCTGGATAAACTTCAGCAATAAACTAGATCTCAGGTTCCTCATCTGAGAAATAAAGGGATTGGGATTAGGTGAACTGAAAGGTCTAAGATCTTATGTATAATTGCACTGATACTAGGATACAGGAGACCTGGATGCAATGGGACAGACAAGATCTCCAGTGCTAGAGCCAGGCCACGAGGTCAGGGCTAAGTTAGAAACTTGGATCCATGAATCCTCTGGTTCTCTTTGCCCAGGATTGTGTCTGTTCCCCATAAAACCCACTTGTATATAGTGTAAGAAATCTAAAGACTTGAGTCCCAGCTGACACACACTGGTTATGTGAGCATGGAAAATGTCACTTTGAGAAACATTCATCCGAAAAAAGGAAATAATCCAATTTAACAAACTTATTAAATGTGAAACACTACATCTAAAATATAGGGTTGGGCACTGGAGTTTCAAAAACAGGATTGACAAAGTGTCAACCCTCAAAAGAGCTTATATTCCAACAGGGGATATAATAAGTACAAATTAAGCCAATACAAGATTATTTGAGTGGTGGAGTGAACTAGTGCAATTGCGGGGCAGCCAGCTGAGGCTTCATATAGGTAGATGACTGCTAAGCAGAGTATTTCAGAAAGTTAAGAATTCTAACAGGGGCAGCAAGGTGGCACAGTGGAGAGAGTGCAGAGTTGGAAGTCTAAATCTTCCTGAGTTCAAATCCAGCTTTCAGACACTATGTGACCCTGAGCAAGTCACTTAACCCTGTTTGCTTCAGCTTCCTCTTCTGTAAAATGAGCTAGAAAAGGAAATGGCAAATTTGCCAAGAAAACCCCAAATGCGGTCACACAAAGAGCCAGACACAACTGAAACCAATGAACAAAAAAAAAGAATTCTAATTGTCAAAGGTGAAGAAGGAGTGCATTCCAGAGATGAGGGACCTTCTATACAGTCATTATGACCAAATACGGAATGTTAAGTTAGTGGAGAACATGGTGGTGAATAATATGAAATAAGTCTGGAAAGGTAGGTAAGGGGTCCATTGAGAAGGGCCACCCCACAGTGTTGTGCGGCCTAAGGTGCTATATATAAAGGTGGGCTGTGGTTAGCAGGCATCTGATAAATGCTTCTTAATGCAAGAATCTCGGTCCCTTAGATTGTGTGTGGTAGCACTGGCTACAGCCGCACTGTTCAGAAAAAGATGTAATCAGATGAACAACCTTCAGGGAAGAAAACCAGAAATTTAAATAGCAGACTTACATATAAGTGAGATTTATAAACTTAGTTTGCAATTTGAGTCTGACACTGATAGGTTGATTGTTCAACAGAATAAACATCCATACCTATAGACTGATAAATGTGTGAAACGTGTATTTAGACCCAGGAATTTCACAAAATAACATAAAAAATAGTTTGGCTAAAGTTGGTTTCTGTGTCTCTCTTTTCACTGTTCTCCTGAACAGCTACTCATCTTGTATCACTGGTAGAAAAAATTTTAAATTTGCAACCAAAGGATCTGAATTCAAATTATGACTCCTACTTACATTTGTATGACCTTGGGTCTCAGTTCTTCATTGAATAAAAATGACGTTAGACTAGATGGTCCCTCTGAAGTGCCTTCCACCCTTTAGGTCTCAGAGCTATACATCTAGAAGTGATACCTCCCCTGGAATATGATGTGTTTACAGAACCCTAAGAAACCAAACTTCAAAGATATGTTGAATTTCCATTAGTCTCTGGTTCCCCTCCCTTTCCACGAATCTGTCTCTGTCTATCTCTTTGTCTCTCTAACTATCCCTCTGTCTCTATGTCTCTCTCTGACTCCTGTCTTTGTCCTTCTGTCTCTCTTTTTCTCTCTGTCTCTCTCTGACTCTTCTGTCTTTGTTTCTCTGTGTGTGTCTCTCTGTCTCTGTCCTTGGCTCTGTCTCTATCTCTTTGTCTCTTGTTTGTTTCTCTGTGTGTGTCTCTCTGTCTCTGAGTCTCTGTCCTTGGCTGTCTCTATCTCTTTGTCACTTGTTTGTTTCTCTATCTCTGTCTGTCATTCTCTCTCATCCTCTCCTGAACCACATGGGAGGCTAGCAGAGTAGGGGAAGGGGAGTAAGAGCTTGCTTTGGGGTACCCTTGTGCAGCGCTACAGTCACAGAGCCCCAGCTCTAGCAGTCCCCACAACCAGCAGGCCAATGGGATGGAAACTGAACCTGGAAAACAAAGGTGACCAGCATGGATGTGCCCTGAAATCTAGAAAACTTCTTGGGCTCAGTCCTCCTTGCTTCTCTCCTGCTCATCTCCACTCCTTGATTTGGATAAATGGGTTTCTTTGCCATTTGCTATGTGAGTTCAGTATGGAACTGATACTAGATGGGAAAGGGTCAAGCCTTGGATATAGAGTTTTGGGTCCCCTCCTTTCTCCTAAAATGACAAAGTGTTCAGAAGCTAGATGGAACCCTATCACATCCGCTAGACTAATGATATTTAAGGGTGCAGATAGCATTCTAATCAGATACCCCCTCTCTGTCTCATTATGCCATATTCCTCACAACCAGAAACCACAGAGTAGCCAATTCCTGTTGCTTCTAGCATTGTAACGTCTCTTATCTACGACCCTCTGCCGCCATTCTGGTGTGGGTCCCCTCATCCCCTCTCACCCCTAAACTATGGCAACAACCTCCTGGTCGGTCTTTTGCCTCAAGTCTCTCCCTGTTCTGGTCTGTGCTCCACTCAGCTATCAAAATCACCCTAAAACACAGCTCTGACCATGTCACTCCCCCCCACCTCCAGTCAAGAAACTCCAATGGCTCCCTATTACCTCCAGAAACAAATATAATACTCTGGTTTTTAAAGCCCTTTAATAACGTTGCCACCTCCTACCTTTCCAGCCTTTGTGCAGCTCATTCAGTAACACTGGCTTCCTTGCACAAGGCCTCTCTATCTCTTGACAGGCCATTTTTCACTGGCTGTCCACCATGCTGGGAGTCCTCTCCCTCATTACCTCCCCCTCTAAGCTCCCAGGGCTTCTCAAGTCTCAGCTGGAGTCCCATCTTCTTCAAAAAGCCCTTCCCAGTTCTCCTTCATCTTAGTAGAGATGGGAATAAACCTTAAGTTCTTTACATTATGTCATAATATAACAAAAATGTTAGCACTATATATTAAAATATGTCCAAATACAAAATGATGATTATCTCATCTGATACTCATGACAGCCCTCCAAGGTAGGTCCTTTTAATTTCTCCATTTTACAGCTGAGGAAACTAAGGCAAAAAATAAGATTTGCCCAGGGTCACACAGTAAGGCATGTGAGGCTGGATTTAGACTTAGGTCTTGACTCCTGCATTCTATCCACGCCCCTAGATGTCACTGTTGGCAGCTTCCTTGTCTTTATCTCCAATTTCATCTGTATATATCTTGTTTCCTATGTCATTATTTGCCTATTGTCTCTCCCATTAAATTGTGAGCTCCCTGACAACAAGCTCTGATTTTTGCTCTTCTTTGCATCCCCAAAGCTGAGCTCAGTGCCTGGCATACAGCAGGTGCTTAATAAATGTTTGCTGACTTTACCACTGCCACCATTCCCAGGACTTTTCCTATAGTAAGTGCTCAACGGTTAATCAGTTGAAGCTGCTTGCCCCAAATTAACTCACTTTCTCTGGCGTAAAGCATCCCTTAGGATCTGGGCTTTAGAGCCACAAGGGATGCCAGACATGATCTAGTCCCACCCCCATTTTACAGATGAGGAGTTGAGGCCCAGGAAAGTAAGGTGACTTCTTAGGCTCCCTACCTGCCAGCCTGAAAAATGGGGATAGGAGGGGGAAGTGGCAATCTGCCTTTTTTAGCAATGGAGACCAGACCTACCAGACTCGAGGAGAAGGCAGGTGGTAGTAGGAGGGGCTGAATGTGGCCCCAAAGGGCTTTGAATGACTGAGGTGGAAGACCTTATTCCCATGGAGCAGCAGTTCAGTGCAAGGTTCTGACTTTTGATGGAGATGACAGGCTGAAACTGGTCCCTAGCTGGAACAACCTTGAACCTCTTCTTCCTCCACCTCCAACCTGGTAACACACATTCACATTTTAAAAGGCCTACAAGGATGGGAAGATACTGTTCATTCCCTCACAAGTTAATGACTTCAGCCTGAAATGTTAAGCTAGCATGCCTTGAATAACACCAGGGACCAGAGAACAAGGAATAGAATCTAGTTACTTGGCATGACATGCTGAGATGAAAGCCAGGACCTGGCTGATGACCAGCTCAAATCAATCTCAGAGAACCGAAAACCATCATAGACTTTTCTTGTCCAATCTGTCTTTCCACTACTGACAAGCTCTTTGGGGCCTTCTCTTTTTTTGGACAGTGGGGAGAAAAAAAAAAAGACTCACCTTATCCCTGCCTCTTCTTGGGTGGTTTGTGGAAGACATTGGTTCTTGAATAGGAACAGCTGGAAGCTTTAGCCTCATTGGAACATGTTCCTTGACTCTTCTTTTAATTGTTGTTCGTCCTTTGTTTTTGAAGGACCAATGACACCACAGGTGATGTCTTGACTTGTAGATGAAGTGGATTTAAGTGAGGGAGAGTCAGCCTCACTCTTCCAGAGTCCAGTGGCAGGAAGAAAGTCAAGATGCCATGGTCATCCACTGCATCCTGGGCCATCTCCAGTCGTCTTGACTTTGTTCTTGAATCTTAGGAGTTGGATGGAAGGAACTTCGTAGGTCTTCTCATTCACTCCAGAGCAGAAATTCTTTCCACAGGCTCTGACCAGTGATCATTGAGTCTCTGCTTGAATACTGCCAACAACAATGGATATTACTGCTTCAAGGTAGCTCATTCCCTTAGAAGGAAGAAGAGTCCCAGAGCAGAAGAGAGATAAAATGATCTTCCAAGACTCAGTGGGGAGGAGAAAAAAAAAAAGGGAAGTCCAAACAATCATTCATTCTACTTTCCTGACTCTCAAAAAGTCACATCAAGGCCTGATCTGTTACTTAGCTTTTTGTGCTCACCAAGAGGCAGGGGCCCCCGTTTCACCTTTTCTGCAGCTTAAATAGCTAGAACCAGAAAATTTAAAAAGTATGTGAGGGTCTACCACCTATCAGGAGCTGTTAGGCCTACAAGAAAAACATAAGGCTTTGTTCCTTCCTTCAAGGAGCTTATAATTTAGACGATGAAATAAACACATGAAATAATTAGAGAACAGAACAAGACTGAGAATTTATTTATATATTATTTTATGGGTACAAAGCACTCACATATCTCATCTCAGCCTCACAGTTCTGGTGAGGTAGGTAGTACAACTAGTTATATACATTTTACAGGAAACTGTAGACTGGCAAACTGGTAGAGATAGGCTTTGCCTCAAGGTTAGGGCTGGAAGGGCTCCTCAGCAGATCTGGTGTTTCCCAAAGTAATCTGGACACAGAATACTTCTGGGATTGGCATTAATGATATAATTGAGGGGATACAGAAGAACCCTTGCACAAAAAATAGGGTCTCAGAAATTTTGCAGAAAAATTAAATCTATTTTAATCTATTATTAAATTTATTTTATATTAAATCTGTATTTATTTTTGTGTTTGTGGTTTGTCCTTTGTTCTTGAAGAGGACTATGACATCAGGGAGATGATAACATGACTTGCAACTGACTTTGATTTCAGTGAGAAAGGGCTGGACAAAGTCACCAGCTTCACTTTCTCCTCCAGAGCCATCTTGGTCCAGCAGCCAGATAGTAATCAGGATGACTGGAGATGGCCCAAGATGCAATGGGAGACACTGGCCCTTTTAAGTTAAGATCTTTTCAAGTTCTCACTTTGAGTGAGGCAACACTCATTCACTGAATAGGTCTCTTGAAATGAACCAAAGGATGGACTCTTTAATTAAAAAAAAAAAACAATTAAAAAATCAGACTGGGAGGGGAAGACCTTATTAACAGATATTAGATATCGATTAAAAGTAAATCCATTTTTATGCTGAAAAAAAATCACCATAAGTAGTTGTTATATGCCTCACATTTAAAACTTTAGAGGAAAAAATATTAGTATTAAGCTTCCCTCCATCTCCCCCACCTTGAATTTACCCTGCCCAGAACAGGCTTTTGCAAAGCAGTTTTTAAAATGCTAATCTAATTGAAGTCACTTACGTTACAGGAAATTTGGGTTCAGAGTTGGGTAGCTGTTTGGACAAAGGTCACATAGTCACCTCATTGGCCAAGGCTAGGTCCTAACCTAGCTCTTTTGACTCCTTCAAATGATATTGTTGGGGCAGCTAGGTGGCAGAGTGAATAGAGAACCAGCCCTGAAGTCAGGAGTACCTGAGTTCAAATCCAGCCTCAAACACTTAACACAAAAAACTAGCTGTGTGACCTTGGGCAAGTCACTTAACCCCAACTGCCCTCCAAAAAAAAAAAAGCATATGATATTGTCTCCTGTACCAATAGTACACTATTGGATACAGAGGTGTAAAAGGGATCAGAGTAGGCCAATGATGGCTGGAGAGGTCAGGGAAGACTTTGTGAAAAAGTCTGGGACTTAAGCATGAGGAACAGTTCTGAACAGAGTGGGGAGGAGGAGAGAGTAAGCCCGAAGAGCACGGCAAAGGTGCAGAGGTGGGAGTTAAATTTTGGCTCACCTCATCCAGCTCTGTCCTCACTCTTGCTGAATGTGCTTTTAAATGCCCTTAAGGAGTTTCCAGGTGGGTATTTTGTCTCCACAACTCCCCTGTGAATTCCCATCTGGAGCCCAATCTTTGTGTTCATCCAGAGTAGGACTCTGCCTGTGGATGGACAATATAAGGGAAGGGGTGGTGGTGTGTGGCACCATCTACTGGGAAGACCTGCAAACTGCAGGCACTGAAAGTGCAAATAAAAAAATTCACTGATTCTGTTCTCAGTGTCTGTCTCCAAGGTAAATGGGCACTCCCATACACAACACAAACATCCTTACTTGTTAAATATATATGAAGCTTCTTTATTTCACCTTAATAAACTTTATACTCTGATTGCTTGCACACTGTACAAAATATTCACTGAGCTAAATAAATAAAGACATAAAACATTATTGCAAACAGCATTTACACCCCCGAGGTAAGACCTCCTGGCCCAGGCAGGGGTGGCTCCTGAGATCCTGTGTTCCCCACAGCACAGTGCATGCCTTTTGGGGCTGAGATAGGCAAGAGGCCTAGGGACAACACAATGGGGGGTGGGAAGAGAGGGGGTCCCAGTACCAAGGGAAACAGACCTCAAGCTCATGGGTTAGAGATGGAAATGAGGCAGTAGAGCTGGTGAGAAGAGATGTAGGGAGCTGCATCCAGCCCAAGCTGTGGAGAGGAGCTGAGGCGGGTGATGAAGTGAGGAAGGCTGAAAGGGACTCACAGTAAGCAAAGGCACAGTGGGAAGTGTTTCATAAGACAAGAGCCTCTGGCAACCGGCTAAGTAATGGACATACTTATTATTTAGTTTCTAGAACTTGGCAATAACAGGCTTGGCTCAACCAACAGGGGCCCAGGCCCTGAAAGATCTCATATACTAAGCCCACTGGGTAGTGAGTTAGCTACGGCCTCCTACTCTGGTAAATAAATATGTTAAATGTTTAAAGACCTGTGGACAGTACTGGTGTTAAATACAGAAACCCAAGACCTGCCCAGTGGAATGGAGAAGAGTTTCCAGGTATTGATCAAATGCAAGGTTTGAGGGGATGGTGGAGAAAGCAGCAGAAAGGACAGAAGTAGGATCTGGGCAAAAGTCTCATAAAAACGGATTTTGTTTCACATTTGCCAATCCTGGGGCTGGGGGCAGGAGGGAGTTTCAGGTTAAAACTTCCTGAGTAGTAGCAGCCTCAGGAGGAGAACCCCCAAGTGCAGAGAAGAGGAGTATTAGATTGCTTTGTGGGGAAAGAGTTGGGGTGGGATGGGAAGAGGAGAGGTTGGCCTCTTTGGTTTACTGCAAATAATTCCATTTTCTCATTTGTCCCGACTCTGGACTCTTATCCCCAAAGTCCTGTAGAAGCATATATTTCCCAGAGAGTTAACATGAAGTCCCTCAGTAAAGTACGTTCTCCCACTAAGTACCTCAAATCTCCCCAACTAGGACCCAGAATTTAAGGCTTATTAGGTCAGCCAAGAAACCAGCCACAGCTACCCCGGGGCGCCCCAGCTTCAAGAGAAGAAGAGTGTGAGTGCCAGAAGCACCAGGCCCCTGCTCAAAAATCATCTCTTCAGCTAAGTGCTTCGCGACCACTGAGGGACAGCAGACAGCTGCCCCACCCCACTTTGGCAGTGACAGGAACAGGATTTTGAGACCCACAGACTCCAAATGGGGAGGCAAGGGGAGGGTGTAACCCTAGGGGTGGGCTGAACTGTGATTCTCAGCAGTCCCCAACCCAAGTCTTGGACCAAGTGGGAAGGGGGAGGACAGATGCAGAAATGGAAGGAGGGAGAAAGATGTCAAAGAAGGGGAGAAGGGTCAGGCTCTTGTTCTGGCCCTTCTCCCAGGGGTCAGGAGACACCTAGATGGAACACTTAGCCAAGTCACTTTTGTCAAATACTACCCGAGTAGCAAAATAAATGGCTATCACCCCAAGGCCTGCTGCCGACACCATGTAGGCTGTGACTGACTGGCTCAGCTGGACGATGGAGCCCATGAACAAAGATGGTGCCACCTGGGAGAGGAGGAAGGCACTATCCAGGATGGCTAAGTCCAGGCAGATGCCCCGGCCTGGGCCCCCAGGCTCAGTTGTCTCCCCAACGACCATTCTCACTGACACATCACAAGGCGAGGCCCCACATAGTGGGGGCGAAGAAGGAAAAAGGCTGGTACTGGAAGCCCCTGAATGTCCATTAGTAAGGGGTCCCCCAGCTTTGGGGCCTGCCAAGAAGCTGGTGGTCAGGCTGTCACCAGTGTTATTGCTGCCAGTGTCTCCTCTGTATTTGGGCAGGAATACCTGGGAAAAGGGAAGAGGGGGAAAAAGAGATAATTAATATAAACCTAACCAGACAGCCCTAGAGATACCCCCCTCATACATACACCCAAAAAAGGATCAGTCTAGCATGAGAAGATAGAAATCAGCTTAATAGAAATCAGACAGCAGGGCCCTAAAATACAATAAACAGGGCTTAAAGGAACTTATAGTTTGATTTTCAAAACAGGGAGGGGTTCTAGGGTAGCCAAAATCTTTTTATGGGTTCTAATTTGGGGGGGGGAGTGTACAGAAATGAAAACTTCACAATGAGAATTTCTCCCTAAGGGGGTGGGGGTAGTATCTGACTCTTCCTGTTAGGGAAGAACACTACACTCCCAGAACTCTCAACAGCGGCAAAGGAGAAGGGAGAGAGAAGGAAAACACACCTATTCTCACTCCAAGTTTGATTTGGCACAGCTGCCTAGTATTACCCATATGAGAATGGAATTGTACCCTGAAGGAAAGGGGAAGCCTTGGGAGTTCATAGAACAGGCAAGAAAATTAAAAGTAAGAGAAAAAAGACAAAAGAGCAAGATAACAACGAGGGGCTTAGGGGTCTCAGGCTCTGATAGCTAAGCCCAGAAGCTACCTTCTTCCCCATCCTACTGCAGCAGCAACCACACTGGCATACCCAGGACGGCTGCTAGCACAGGCTCTTAGCTCTTACTAAGGAAGATGGTTGTTCAAGGGGTCAATAATCTTTTTTAAATTACATTCATTAGTTCAGGGGGAAAGTCAGCACGCTGAACTTCAGAGAAAATACAAGCAAAGAAATAAAGACCAACAGACAGGGCTTGTAACTATCTGAGAAATTAGCAGATCAAAAGACAGATCCAACTATCTGATTGAGGCAATATATACATAGTCAACAGAAAGAGAAGCACCAACATCGTGCCCCGGAGCTCCTTAAAGGTTACCCAGAATCTGGTCAAATCACAAGAACACTCTCCAATGAGTGAGCACCAAAGCAAAATGCTAACCTCAGAGTATATATACCCTTCTTCAGGGTCAGAGGGCATCACAACCCTCTTGACTTAGTGCCTAATTAGAAATTAACAAAAGGTGTGAAAGCCTTCCTAAGAGCAAGCCTTCCCCTAAACAAGCTTCCTTTAATGGGCTCCACCTGAGGCCTATTAATAGGCAGGGAGGATCTTACATCTCATTAACGTTACACCTACCTCTTTACAAACCTTTCCTACCTAGTAAGCCAGTATCCCATCATCCTCCCCTGGCCCTCAAGCTATTTATCAGGGCACCAAGGAGTCCCCATTACCCCTCCCCCAGGGCTCATTTTTGGAATAAGATCTGCTGTGGATCCCCAAAGCCTAGGAATCACCTTGGGTACAGGCAGGACTCCTCCCATCTTGGGCAACCTAGGTTGGTACCAGCCAGCATGAAGAACTGCTATCAAGGATCCAAAGAAAGGGCTGGGGACATGCTTCCAACAGAGATGGGGGCATAGAGGAAGAGGGCAAGTCAGATAAGCAGCCAAACGTGAGGCCTCACCCCAGATCCTGGGGCTAAGAAAGCCCTTCAATTGGCCCAGGGATGGAGGAGATGTAAAGAAGTAGCCAGCTATCGATGGAAGGCGCTCTTTCACCCAAAATATCCTAATATTTCCCACCCACGTTCTCTTTTCCTTCTTCCCCTTGTTTTAAGTTAGATGTTAGGAAAGCAAGTTTCAGCTACAAGCTAAATGGGGCCAAAATGGCGACTGAAGTGACAGCATGTACATCCGGTGATCAGTCCCTAGCTGGGCTTGAGATCTCTTCTATGGTATCAGCTATCCCCACCCCCAGACTGCTGCAAAGCCCACCTTAACATGCCCTTCCACCACTCCAAAGAAAACCTAACATTTAGTAACAACAGGCCGGGTCTCAAAAGTGGATTACAGGAGCGGCTAGGTGGTGTTGGGGCAGCTAGGTGGTGCAGTGAATAGAGCATCGACCCTGGAGTCAGGAGTACCTGAGTTCAAATCCGGCCTCAGACACTTAACACAAAAAACTAGCCGTGTGACCTCGGGCAAGTCACTTAACCCCAACTGCCCTCCAAAAAGAAAAAAAAAAAAGAGAGAGAGAGAGAAAAAAGTGAATTACAAGAGGTGGGAGGGACCTCAGAAATTTAATCAGGGATCCCTTCTGCAACTGGAGGTATGAGAGGGACAGATGAGGGCCGCAGAGGGGCAGCTTTGCACGTCCCAAAGCCACAGGGAACCTCGCTTCTCTCAACACAACCTCTCACCTCTCTACCACCAACCCCAATCCTTAAGGCCAGGCCATAATCTCAGACACCACAAGAGGGCAGCTTGCCCAGTCATCGAGGGGAGAAGGGGAGCTGCCCGCCCACTCCTTTTCTACAAAGCAAATGCTCACAGGTTGCCGGGTGGGGAGAGGCATGCAGCAATCAAACCCAGAGATCACGGTTCTCATATTCCTTTTCTCTCCTTCCCCCATACCAGACTGGCACTTTTTTTTTTTTGCAGGGTGGGGTAGGGGTGATGGAGTCGGGGCGAGGGGGACCGTGGTGGTAGAAGAAGAGGCCAGTGTAAGAGGTGCAGGTGACACTGGACCTTTGATTTCATCTTTACCCATGCATCTGATGTATAACTGGGTAGTCTTAGAAAGCTGCCTGGGACACCGAGAGACTTAAGTGATTCCACTCAGGTGCACAGTAGGAGCTTCAAAAATGCTCGCTGACGATTTCTGTATTAAACTACCAACTTCTGATTCTCCACAAAGACTCGGGTCAGGGAGGAGCAGTTTCAACTGGAGAACATCTACACTATAGACATTCTATAAGCAAACAGTTGGCCCGCTGCTGTGCTTAAATTGTCATTTGGTGACCAGAGTTCATTTTCTGGAGACAGGGAGATGACAGAAGCTGATTAGGGAGCAGAATTATGCCGTTCTACATGTCTTTTTTTTTTTTTTTGGAGGCAATCAGGGGCTAAGTGACTTGCCCAGGGTCACACAAGCCAGTGTCTGAGGCTGAATTTGAACTCAGGTCCTCCTGACTCCAAGGGCTGGTGCTTTATCCGCTGTGCCACCTAGCTGCCCCCAGTTCTATATATCTCAGACAGATTTGAAACTAAGCCTACATTCTCCTACCCTCTGTACTCTCTCTCCTCTTTCTCCCCAGCAATACAAGTCTGAGTATAGGGACTGCTCAGTGTAGGGATAGGGAAAAGGGGGAATGGAAGGATGGATGGATGGAAGGATGGATGGGTGGCAGGATGGATGGAAGGATGGATGGAAGGATGGATGGAAGGGTGGGTGGACAGATGGGTGGATGGGTGGGTGGAGGGAGGGATGGATGGAGGAATGGAAGAATGAAGGAATGAAGGGAGGGATGGATGATAGATGGATATATAGACAGATGGACAGATAGATGGATAGACAGACAGAGAAGCAATCTGAAGAGAAAGAAGGAAGAAAAAAGAAGAAAATGAGCATTTATTAAATAACCTACTGTGTGTGCTAGGTACCATGTTAAGCATTTTACAAATATTTCCTCATTTTATGCTCACACCAACCCTGGGAGCTAGGTGCTATCATCACCCCTATTTTACTGCTGAGTAAACAGAAGCAAACAGAGGGTAATGACTTCCCAAAGGACATACAGTTAGTAAGTACCTGAGGTTGGATTTGAACCCTGGTCTGACTCCAGGCCCAGTATGCACCACCTTGCTGCCTCTAGCTCTGGGGAAAAAGACTCCCAGATGGAGGGGTTAGTAAGAGGAGGAGTGGATGGGAGATGTCCCAACTTACAGCAGTGCCCAGACCATCGAAGGCATCAGGCGGGTTAGTCTCCTGAGGGGGTGCTTGGGGAGCCCTGCAAATGGGGGATGTCAAGGAGTGGGGGAGAATAGAGGCGAGGAAGTAAGAGAGGGAAAGAAAAGAGAATTAAGGTAAAAAGAGGCAGAAAAACTAGGAAGAAAAGGTCAGAAACACTTGGGATTTCCCCACCCCTCAGAGCTTAGCCTTAGGACTACAGAAGCTAGGCCATTAGCAGCTAAGGCATCCACTACTTTTTCTTCCCTGTTAAGATGATGAATTGACTCATCAAGCCTGACTACTCCTGTGACAGCTGAAGAAATAAGAGGCCCTTTCCTCTGCCCACAAGCATGACTCCTCCTCACCTGCTCAAGAGGTGTTCTGAGCATCTCCACTCCCCATTCTTGCCCTGTGCCCATCCTTTATCCTACCCTACCCCCAGCGGAGGCAGGGTACAGAAAGAGCCCAGCCCACTCACAGCTGTCTGCCTACCCAATTCTGGAAGATCTCTAAGAAAGGGGATTTTCCCCTAACAACCAAGATGTATCTCTAAATCCAATGTAAATCTTTCTTGCTACAATACAAATCTCTCTGGACCTTCAGGAGATTTTCCCTGTTGACTCTGGGTCAACTTCTCTTACTGAGCTCTGGGTCGGGAGTCCCCTCTTCTTTCCCTTCCCCTTCTCTCCCACCAGTCCAAGCCCAGGTACCTGCTTCTCACGGTGGTAGAGGGAGGCCAGGGTATAAGGTAGTATCTGCAGGGCAGAGAATGTGAAGCCTGTGAGGGCAGCTGAAGCAGTCACCACAGCCACACTCTGCGACAGACATGTCACACCAGCAGCCACTGGGAAGGTGAAGACACTGGCCAGGTACACTGCCCGAGTCCCAAAGCGATGCACAAGTCGGTCCATACCCAGCGAGAAGAGCAGGGAGATCATGCACTGCAGGAAGAGCCCCAGGCTCCCCATACGAACACCTTCCAGAAACAGGGTGGGAAGGAAGAAAAGCAAAGTCACAACAGAGACAAGTTGGGGGCCCAGAATTCTCAAAATCCAGGAGTTATAATTATGGAACATGGCCTCGCCGTTTCCCTGCCTCCCCACCCAGGTTACTGTGTTCGAACCCTGTGGATTGAATTCTGCAATGTTGCCAAAGGTTAGGAAAAATGGGATTTGTTCTGAACCTTCAAATAAAAGGGCTCCTGAACTCCAGGGACAGGAGAATTGGGAGAACCAAGAAAACAATCCTGTTGTTGGCTTGGGGACATATTGCGGGAGGGGGGCAGTGTCTTAAGAGCCGGAAACTAACTTATAGGTAGAGTCAAGTTCACTCATTTTACAGGTGAGAAGACTTAGGGCCAGAGGAGGGAAGTGACATATGCAGGCCATTCCAGATGAAAGAATTAAAGGCAATTAAAACAGAAAGTGGTTAATTGTGGGAACTGTGTTAACCACACTGACTCTATCTTGTGACTCAGTTCTAGAGTTAGCTCAATTCCTTTTCCATTCAATCATGGATCTAACCCAATTTATGTCTTGTGAGAAAACTGTATGCAATTGTGAGAATTGGGAGAAACCTTTATTACATTATTTAAACCTAGCCCTGTGTGGCTGAGAAGCTGGACCACCTCTCCCTGCTACGCAGAGACCCTTAACTCAGGACCTTGGTTATGCTGATCAGAAACCCATCAGATTCAAACACAGATACGAGTTTTCTCACAATTGTATATCTCAAGCAGACCAAATGTCTTATCTGAAACCTGGCCTGGTACTGGTTAATCAGTCATTGTTTCCACGTTCCTTTGAATACAGACACTTTGGGGAGTGGGAAACCCCCTTTTCTGATTTCAGGGAATTGCACCTGTTTACTCTCCTCTCCCAACTTGGAAAGCCCCTTATCCTTTCTCCAATTAGAAATTAGATTACCTAATTTTGTATCCTGGGTAATTGTTTTCTCTTAATTAATTAGTCTTATTTGATTAACTGCTTTTAAAGATAAAAGTCTGTCTCCCCTTGTATTTGGCATCCAGTTCTAAGCTGAGTAGGTCTGTCCCAATTTGTTATGCAATTGGCATGTGTTGCTTCATAAATCAATATGCTCAGAAGCTTGAACCTTTGCCTCCTTGGTCATTTCATCTTTCACCCTCCACAGAGAGATAGGGTCAAGAACTCCCGAACTTAGAAAGCAATGGGTCTCCTCACCTTCATCATAGTGTCGCCGGGCATCGGTGCCAGGCTCAGCCCTAGGCACCCCCTGATACAGTCCTTCACCTACAAAGTCAGTGTAGAAGAGAGTGAAAGTCATGAGCGCCATCCAGCTGCATAGCTCAGCCACAAAGAGCCGACGCAGAGCTCTGGGCACTCGGCAGCAAAGCCTGTGCAGGCGGGGCAGCAGGGCAGCCAGGTTTCGGAATGCAAGGCGGGCTCGGCACGAGCAGCAACGAGAAGGTGCAGCAAGTACTGGCAGCCCCTCAGGGGGTTCCGACGAGCCCAGGGCTGCCTCCTCAGCCACCAGCAGGGTGGCTGCCATGCAGGTGAGGAAGATGAGGGCAAGCAGGCCAAAGAGACACTCCTCCTGGGTACCCAGGTAAGGGGCCAGGACACTGGCATCCCAGTCAATAGCTGGCAAGAGATATCCCAGGCAGCCCCCCAGGCTGATCATGAAGGCATACACGGAAAAGGCCTGGCGGCAATGGTCTGGGTCCCGGAAAAGGTCAGAGAGCAGAGCCTCCAGTGGGGTGAAGCACACCTGACCACAAAAGTCCAGCAGCCCCACACCCAGAATTAGCAGCCCCAGCTCCAGGGGCCGAGCATCTGGGTAGACCAGCCCAGCCAGGCGACTCGCTCGAGGAATGAGAAACAGACTCAACAGCACACCCAGGGACAGAGCCCAGATGAAGGGTCGGCGGCGTCCGTAGCGCCCACGCCAATGGTCACTGGCTGAGCCCAGGAAGGGGACAGATACCAGGCCCAGAACAGGGCCAATGCCTGAGGAGAGAGAACAGGGTGGGGGGGGGGAAATCAGTGGAGACGGCCCTCAGCATCCTTCCCTCCCTCCCACAAGTTTACCAGCAGAGCCAAGAGAACAAAATGCAATAATCACAATAACAACAGAAAATCACTCTGGGAGACCTTAGATGCAGGTGAAAGGAAATGCGTTTACTAAAAGCCTGTTTCCTTCAAAACTCATTCCCAGCTCCTCCTTCTGCCTGAAGTCTCTCCTGCCCACTGAGCTGCCAGTGCGAGGCTCCCCACAAAGATAACCTAGCAGTGTTAATTCTGCATGTGCTCCCACAGCCCCGTTGTCTCCCTAATAGAACAGAGGCCCCTTGAGGGCAGAGTCTGACCAGGCACACAGCGGCTGCCTACTGACCCAAGGGCTGACCCATGGAGAGGATGAACGATGAAAGATGCCCCCCCAAACCACCCGAGGTCGGTCTTAAGAGGACGAGGACGTATAGAGAGCATCAAACACACAATCCTTGTGGTTGTGGTGTTCAGGAATTTTGTTTACCTGTTTCTTTGTTATCTAAGGGAGAATTCTGGACTGGGTTGGGGAGAGATAATGTGAGGATTAATAAAAAAAAAAAAAAGAAAAGGCTCCAGGAACCTATTTTATAAGATAAGGGAATGGTTTCAGAAAAATTTGGGAAGACTTGTATAAACGAGGAAGAGGGAAGTGAGCAGAACCAGGGGAACAATTTACACAAAGACAAAATATTCTAAAATCAAAACAACTTTGAAAGAGTTAAGAACTTTAATCAACATAACAATAATGATCTACCAGGAGTCCAGAGGACTAAGGAACACCCAGACAAACCACTTCCTGACAGCACAAAGGCTCAGACTACAGAATCAAAACAACTTTTTTCTTTGAGAGGGGGACTTGGTCAAAGTGGTCATCTGTTTGCTTAATTCTAAATGTTTGTAACAAAGGTGGGAGTTTTTTCTCCTAAGATGGGGGAAGGGTGGTAGAGGGGGATGGGAGAAAAATCCAGATTTTTGTTGATTGAAAACAAATAAAATTAATTTTTAAAAAAACATTTCATAAGGTAGAAGGCTATCCTTAAATTAGGGAATGACTGAACAAATTGTAGACATCAATGGAATATTATGGTGTTTTAAGAAACAATGAATATGACGAATATTCAGAAGCATGTGGAAGACTTTTACGAACTGATGCAGAGTGAAGTAAGCAGACCCAGGAAAACAACCTAAGTACATAAGGACTAGAACATTTAGAATGTAAGCTCCAGGAGGGCAGGCAGGAATGGTGTTCTTGTCTTTATATTCCTAGGACATTGTCTGGCACATAATAATCAATTAATAAATGCTCCATGATTAATAATGCAAATGGAAAGAATAGCAATAATAAAAAACTAGATGTTGTGAAATAATAATGACTAAACTTGGTTCCAAAGAAAAGATATAAAAAGACAACCCCTGCCCACTCCTTAGCAGAGATGAGGATTCATGATAAAGAAAGTTGCGTATAACATTAGCCTTTTCCAATCTGATGTTTGGTTTTGCTCAAAATTTTTCCCCATTTTCTTCCTCCTTTAAAAAATGTGTTATTGGGGCGACTAGGTGGCACAGTGAATAGAGAGCATCAGTCCTGGAATCAGGAGGACCTGAGTTCAAATCCAACCTCAGACACTTAACATTTACTAGCTTGGGTGACCTCGGGCAAGTCACTTAACCCCAACTGCCCTGCCTTCACCCTCCAAAAAGAAAAAAAAAAAGCTTTATTATTAGCGATAGCTCCCTGAGAGGGGAGGAGAGAAATAGGCAATTGTAAAAATAAGATCGATAAAAATTTGTTTAAAAAAATTTCCCAGAAAAAAAAATTCTTCACTTTCCTCAAAGGTCTTTTCAAAACTAGGATTACCCCTTTGCCACCATGGATATTATAGCATTCCTTGGCACTGCTCATCCACCAGATATGAGAATAGTATAAAATCTCCCTAGTTACCAGAAAGCCTACTTCCCCCTCAGCAGGAAGACAAGAAGTACCTTGAGGTAGGGAAACCAAAAACCTGATGAAATCTGGAGACTGGAAGACATCAACAGACAGGATCAGAAAAAGATGTGGAAGGTGACTTACCCAGGACCATTGTCATAAATTTCTCTTCCACCCCAACTTCCAGCAGCAAAGGTGGCACGTAGGTGATCCCTGCAGCCAGACAGACTTCTAGGCCAAAGGTCAGCAGATTGACAAGGAGAAGCTGGGTTTTCCGATGCCGTAGCAACCTCGTTGCCCACAGCTTCTGGGCCATGGCCCTCCAGGAGAAATATAAGGAACAGAGGCCTGTGAATCAGAGGACTAAGCAGGAACGAGGCTCCGCTATGCTCCGGGGCCCAAGGCCTTTCCTCTTGTGCTCAGCTCCCCGCTGCCTCTGGCTCATGCAGGAACCCCTCATCTCTACCATCACCTTGACTCAGGCTTGGTTTCCTTGACCATGCCAAGTGTCCTGCAGCAGAGAGACTCCTCGATGTGGGCACATCTCGGCAGTTTAGATCCTGGCAGACAGACCAGTATTAGACCTTGAGAGCAAACTTTTTATCATCTATACCGGGGAGTTCTTAGGTGACTTTTTTTTTCTATAAGTCATAGATACCTTGAACAGTCTGGTAAAGTCTATGAACCCCCTCTCAGAATAATGCTTTTAAATGCATAAAATAAAATACATATGCTTATAAAGGAAACTAGTTACATTAGAATGGAATCATCAAAATATTATTTTTTAAAAGTTCACAGACTGCAGGTTAAGAATATATAATCTATACCATGTATTTTATTCCAGGCCGGTATTCCTTGCCTCTTAGGTAGCAAGGTCATGCAGGAAGAGTGCTGGGGCTGGAGTCAGGAAGACCTGAACTCAAATCTAACCTCAGACAGTTACTACCTGTGTGACCCTGGGCAAGTCACTTAACCTCTGTCTGGCTCAGTTTCCTCAACTATATCATAATAGCATCTATCTCATAGGGTCGTTGTGAGGGTTAAATGAGGCAATATCTGTAAAGTGTTTACAGACTGTTTGGCACATAGTAGGTGCTTAATATCTGTTCCCTTTCCCACTCCTCTTAGTGCACTGATTCCCAAGCACCTTCCTCACTATCCATCCGTCCATCTGTCTGTCCATCTATCCAAAAATGCAAATACAGCTTAATGTTAGCTTAAGACTGGCATCATTAGGGGCAACTAGGTAGTACAGTGAATCAAGCACTGGCCCTGGAGTCAGGAAGACCTGAGTTCAAATTTGGCCTCAGACACTTAACACTTACTAGCTATGTGACCTTGGGCAAGTCACTTAACCCCAACTGTCCTGCCCTTTCCCCTCCAAAAATACCCCCCCCAAAAAAGACTGACATCATTAGAAAGACAAATCAGCTGCCAAAACAAAAATACCACAATCCACATTCAAAGAAAAACGGTTTGTAATTATTTTCTGGCTTGAATTTCCTATGGAACAGTTCTTTCCCATCAATATGGGAAATAAGGCTATTGAACTCCCAGCTCCCCACACCCTAGCCCATTATTACCATGTTCTACTCCCACCCCTGCCCCTGAGCTTCTCCATGGGTTTGGTGCATACTCCCCCTGAACCTTCAACCTCCCTTCCCTTTGGACTTCCCAGAGCTAGACTGCTTTGAAGTCCCATCTGGGATTCCTTCTGGCAGCAGTTCTTATTTCTCTTACCCTAACAGTGAACGCCTTTCTTGCCCTCCCCCAAAAGAAGAGGGGGTCCAGGCTGAATAATAGAGAAAAGATTATGGTTTGGGGATGCCTTGTCAGTAAATACCTTAAAATATCTCTGGGGAAAGCAGTTTTTAACAAGAAAGAAACATTCCCACAATGAGCTGTTCCAACTGTTCTGGGGCTGTTCCCAGGGACTTGGTCTCAACCACACAACCTGGAAACACCTGTGATGCCCTTATCCCCCTGAGTCTAGCACAATGCCTTCTTCTCCCACCCAGTTCTTATTCAGACCAGGAACCATCAGCAGAACATTGTTCTCTGCAGGAGTTCCCACTGAGGAATCCAAATGTACTTTCCCAATACCATTTCTGCACTGAGTCATGGTCACTGGGCACCCACCACACAATGTACTGTATGACAGCTTTCTGGAACAGGTGCCAGCTGCTTTAGATCAATAAAAAGGGGGAAAGAAATCAGGGTCATGAGGGGACCTCAAGGATCCTACCTACAGTGTGAAGCTGTGCCATCCTCCCCAGCTTGGGGGGTGGAAGGATAAAAGGGTGTACTGCCCCGCAGGAATACCAGGTCAAATCCCATTCCCTCTGGCCCTCACCAATAGAATTAGACCCAGACCAATTGACCACATTTTTACAGCCTAGCCTGAACTCACACAGATGGTAAATACATGAGCTGAAATTCAATTCCTCTGAACACCTAGGTATTGTGAAATCTATACAAAACAATGAAAGCTCATTTATCTCATTTAAAGCATTTATTTCCTCTAACCAGATCTGGTGACTGACCTCAAAGATCTTTCTTACCCTTCTTCTGCATGTCCAAGGGAGGAGCATAGAGTTGGTGTTCCAAGATTCCCAAAAGGGACAGCAGCCTACCTGCCCGTCACTTAGGCCCTCTGACTGTAAAGGGGGCCTCTGTGATTGGAGCCCACCGACACAGGATTGTCTACCTGGGAAGATGACCTACCACAGTACACTTCAAATAGCAGGCAGTTAAAGCTAGTTGAACTAAGACCAAAACTCAACATATACAAACCAAAACCCCTATCTTTCCATTAAAACTACCTTTCCTCTAAACTTCTCTTCTGTTCATGATACCAGTGTCCTTCTAGCTACCCATGTTCAAGGCCTCAAATTCATCCTTGACCCTTCAATCTCCTGTATTCTCTACATCTCTATATTAGTGGAATCTATACTTTCTCTCTGGATGGAGCAAGTGGATAAAGTGCTGGGACTAGAGTCTTCCCAAGTTCATTGGCCTCAAACACTTACTAGCTGGTTGACCTTGGGCAAGTCACTTAACTCAATCTGCCTCAATTTACCAATCTGTAAAATAAGCTGCAGAAGGAAATGGTAAATCACTCTAGTATCTTTGCTAAGAGAAACCTAAATGGGGTCACAAAAAGTCAGATACAACTGAATAAAAAATCCTTTTTCTCCCCCCAGCTCAAGCCCTCACACCTTTCACTTGAATTAAATGCAACATCTTCATGGGATTATAGATTCAGGGCTGGAAGTGATCTCAGAAATTCTCTACATCTAGTTCAATAATCTCATTTTACAGATGAGAACTACTGAGGGAGAAGGAAGAAGGGGAGGGAAAAGAAAAGAGAGAGATGGAGAAAGATACAGAGTTGGGAAAGGGAGAAAAGGGAAGAAGGAGAGGAAGAGGAAAGGAGAGGGAGGAGAAGGGGATGGGGAAGGGAGGGAGAAAGAGGGAGAGATGAGGAGAGAGGGGGAATGTTAAATGACTTGCCCAAAGCCCCACTTAGTAGTGACAAAGCCAAGATTCCTAATTTGGAATCCTTGTATCCCTTTCTAATCCATATGGTACATTGTTGCCAAAATAATATTCCTAAAGCACAGATCCAACCGTGTAGCTTCCTGCTCAAGGATCTCCAGTGTCTCCCCATTGCCTCTCAGATAAACTACAAACTCCTCTGCCTGGTACTTAAAGTCCTTTGGTCTGGCACCAGCCCACCTTTCCTCTTCATTAACAGTTAATTTAGGGGCGGCTAGATGGTGCACTGAATAGAGCACTGGCCCTGGAGTCAGGAGGACCTGAGTTCAAATCCAGCCTCAGACACTTAACACACAAACTAGCTGTGTGACCTTGGGCAAGTCACTTAACCCCAACTGCCCTGAAAAAAAAAAAGCAAAAAAAAACCCAACAGTTAATTTACCCTTCTCAGAATTCACCCTTCGGTCTTGTCTGTACACACTCTGCCCAGAGTACCCTTTGTCTAGAACGCCCTCCCCTCCTTCCCTCCCTGACTCTCAGAGACTGGCTTCAATGCCACCTCCTACAGGAAGCCTTTCCTAAAACCATTTAGATGTCAATGCTCTCTTATCCGGGTGAATACTGTATCCTCATCCTTCATTTTTATCTTTGTATCCTCTGAGGCTTTACAGAAAGTATGTGATTTTCTTTTTTGAAGGCAATCTGGATTAGGGGGCAATCTGCCCAGCGGCACATTGTTATTAAGTGTCTGAGGCGGGATTTGAACTCAGGCCCTCCTGACTCCTGGGCCAGTGTTTTATCTCCTTCCTCATCTAGCTGCCCCCAAAAGTAGGTGATTAATGAATTAAGAATGAATGAATAAACGCTGGAAGAAGAGACAATAGAAACATCTAAGACTGGGCTGAGTATTTACTCCCAGTCCCCTTCTTCCTCTGGAGCCAAAACCTCGGAGGGGAGTCCAACCAATATCCAAGAGACTGGATAGATAAAGGTGGGAAAGATTTGCCTCAGGTTACCTCACCTGCCCAATGTCACATGGGCCAAAAAGCAGCAGACAGGACTAGAAAAGCACCTTCTCTTAGATTTTTACAAAGGGAGATGGGGAGAACCCCAGCACCCAAAAGGTTTTCCTCTGGTTTCTCCATGTGCTCCCAGCATCCTCACTGTATTCCTACCCTCCCCCATCCTCCGACCCCTCATCACCACCACCAGCCCCAACCCGGAGAGAGGAAGCAGGGTGCATAAAGAGCCCAGCACCGCTTCCCCTGACCCAGGGGGTCCAGGCTCCAGAAAGCTGGAGTTTCACTTCAGCTCAGCCACCCCCACCCATCCTCTACCATGCCACAGGGAGGGACCAAGGGACTCACCTGTTTAATACTTCCCAGAGACTGACCCTCCCTGAGCAAATAGAATCCCTGCTAACCTTAGCACCACCCCCGGCTCAGGCCCACCCCCCTCTAAACTCCCTGCTATTTAAAATAAATTGCAGTTCTCCAGCAAACATTAATCATGCCACCTTCTTCCTTCTCTTCTGCTGGCTGTCAGCACCCTTCTGCATCCAGCTAACTCCTTCCTCGAGCCTCCATGGGGCCCCTGGGGCTAGGGGACAGCTCCCTAGGGGGGAGCATAGGGAGTAGTGTGGGAGGGGTAAAAGGGAGGGGAAGGGGGTGCCCTCTTCTATGGCAGAGCAGGCTACCTGCCTCCACACTCGGGCATCCCTCCCCCACCCCCATGCTCTTTACCTAGTTCCCTGGGGATTGGGCCAGGTGAAGAGCTCATTGAAGAGTCAAGTAGGAAAGAAGCAGGCACAATCCTGGCCCTCCTTCTCCTCCCCTTGATTCTTTGGTTGTCAGGGCCGCCCTCTCAGTCTCTTCAAAGTCACGGTGCTAGTTCCACAGGGATTTCTTTCACCCTATCCTCGAGGCACTGGGCATACAACATTCCTCAGTCGAGACACCCAGTCAGGCCTTTTCTCAGTCCCAGAAAATCAAAGCCCTTCGGAATAGTGACTTTTCTAATAACTTCAGAAGTACTCGGTCACTATCACCTCCTCTTCTACTCTCCCCTACCATTTTTGGCAGCAAAAAACAAGCTCAAATTCTGTTGCTTATTCCCTGGGCAAATCACTTAATCTCTCTCAGCCTCAATTTCCTCATCTGAAAAAAAAAAATTTTTAAGGTGGGGGAAGATGGGACAAGACAGCTCTTAATCTATGGGTCAGAGTACACACTGTGCCACTGACTAGCTGTGGGACCTTGGCTAAGTCACTTAACTTTCTCAAGCCTCAATTTTTTTTTGATGTGGAAAAGGAGAAGGAATTAAAAAAAAAATTAAAGGGGGAGGTAAGTCCCTAGACCAGTGGTTCTCAACCTTCTTAATGCTACGACCCTTTAATACAGTTCCTCATGTTGTGGTGACCCCCAACCATAAAATGATTTTTGTTGCTACTTCATAACTGTAATTTTGCTACTGTTATGAATCGTAATGTAAAATCTGATATGCAGGATGTATTTTCATTGTTACAAATTGAACATAACCCACAGGTTGAGAAACCTTACCTTAGACAATAACCTGGGATCCATGTACCCCCTTTTCAGGGAGTCAGTGAATTTGAATGGGAAAAATTACACCTTTACTTTCATTAACCTCTGAAATTCATCATTTTCTTTCATTATGATTTTAAAAAAAAACAAATTATTTTGAAAAGGGGTTAGCTTATGCCCATCACCAAATTGCCAAAGGGGTCCACGGTACCAAAAAAAGGAAAAAAAAGGTCAAGTACCCCTGGCTAAATTTAACAAACACTGAAGTGCCCACTTTGTGCTAAGCACCCATTCTAAACAATGAGAAAAGAGACCAAACAAAACAAAATAACTCCCCCCTCCCACACCCTCTCCCCAGCTCTAAAGTCTAACACTGCTGATCTGGAGGATCAGTATTTGTTAAATTATCTGCTATCTTACTTTGTTATTTTCTCCTTGAATTTCCTAGTTTAAAATAATTAGCTCTATCTTGCTTTTAGTGGTTTAATAGGAAGCATTAAGGAGAATCCTGGTGACCCCAGGGAACAGGATGGACCTGGTAGCAGTAAACATTAAGAGGCAGGGTAAGAATGCTTTGGAGAGAAAGGCTCAGGGATTTAGCTGTCAAGGACTGTCTTCTTCTGAGAATTTGGGGGACTTTTTTTAAAAGTACAAACAGAAAAATCAATTGGAACCGAGGGGCTCCAAACTCCTCCCAGGACAGATCTACTCCAGGTATCACATCCTAGCTCTCCAAGCCATGAGCCCTGAAAGGTCACTGCCTAGCTGGGGACTCCGGTTAAGCTAGGCAAAGAGGTGTGAAAATGACCAGCCATCTCACGGTCCAGCTAGCTCCTGCGTATGTCCTTCTTCATGGTTTGCAAACTCCAGTTTACTCATTAAGTACCTCCTCTTTCATCAGCCAGCACTCCTAGACACTAGGTTTGAAAATAGGGGGCTAACAGGCCATCCCCCTAACTTCTTGCCCCTTCCTCTGAGTCTCAGAGGATATTTCTGTCTCAAATGCAGCTGCCTGGCTTCTCTTGTCATGCTCTGCCCATCTGGCAAACAAAAGATCAACAGAAAGATCAACCAACTCTGGCTTTCACCTGGAGAGGAAGGAGAGAAGTGGGGTAAAGGGAGGGGAATGGGCTGGGGTGGGGATGGGAAGAGACAGAACAGGAAGGGAGAGAATTCAGCTGACCACCGAGGAAAGAAGTCCAAAAGCACTCAGGGAAGAGAATTTCCCTAGGCCTAGGCTCCTCCAGACTTAGTCTCGTATTCCCATCCCTTCCAGACATGGTTCCCCCGGCTCACCAAAGACCTCAGAGCATGCATGCACACACGCACACCCCCCCCCACACACACACCAAAACCTTCCAGAGGTGGTGCTACCACCACCAAACACATAGAAGCACCTACTGGGCTACCTAACTCCTTCCTCCACACCAGGAGGAAATACCTAGGTCTGGAGAGACCAAAAGACAACCAAATAAGGAACAAAAAGTCCTGGTTCTCCTAGTCTCTTGTTCCAATCATCAGGACTCCAGGTCTCCAAGAACCCTGTATTGTCAGAAGAAAAGGAGAGAAATGGGGAGACCCCTCCTCACTTTGCCCAGCACTGTGGACTCCACCATCCATAGTTGGAAGATCAAAGGAATCCTCATTTACTGGATTTCCCCGACTAAAAACCCCCAGAGTCCAGGGAAGGGGAAAGGTCCCTGGGTAAAAGGAACAAACTTGACCTGAACTACTTTTTCAAACCTCAAAAGGCAGTGTTGGTGCTGGGGGGAAGGGGAGGGGAGGTGAGGGGGGCCAGAAAGGCCATGAACTCCTGGGAAGTGTGGTCAGATGCATAAAGAAGGCTTTGGGGGCTTGCCATAGGATTGTTTTGCTGGACTCAGGTAGGGCAAGGGGGTAGCACAGGGCTTCTCCCTACTCAGACTGACAAATAAAAGAGTGTGGCCAGAGCCTGGGGATAATAAGGAAAGAAAGAGACACAGCCCCACCCCATTCCACCCTCACATGTTCGATGATTCTATGAACCTCTTTATCTAGACCCCAAGTGCTCGGACCTCCCCAAGACACATCAAATGGGCAATCCCCTAGCTCCGAGCGGCTGCCGCCCTGTGCCATGACCCCTCTCTCTGTGCAGGCACAAAGGAAGAGGACTTTCCCTGGGCTTTTCAAGAGAAAGCTTCCCCTTCACCCTCTTCCCCCCTCTCCCCAATCAAATTCCCTGGCACATCACTGAAACTTAGGGGGAGGGGTCCTAAAGTCATGAAAAGTGAGGAGAGAGTTCCAGCTGAACAGCTACTGCTCTCCCCCATTTATTCAGGGAGTTCTCACACTGTCCCAAGCAGTTGAGGAGGGGGAATGGGGGGAGTAAGAGGTAAAAACAGCTAAGGAGGTGAGACGGAGACACTGGGTCTCTAGAAGAAAAAAAAAAAGGTGAAAAGAAAAACCATTCAGTCCTAGCTAAATCAAGAGATCCTCGAGCCCAGACCCTTCAAAAGATCTCTCTCCAGAGGGCACTACCAGGCTCTCTTCCCAATTTCTCTTTTCACCTTTTTTGGAGAAAAACAGCAATTGTACTGTCTAAGGATTTAAAGTAATGGCTCCCATTTACATAGTGATTTAAGGTTTAGAAAGGTTGGTGGTTCAAATATTATAATGTCCATTTTGCAGATGGGGAAGTTGAGTTTTTAAATGAAGTGATCTGTCCAAAGTCACCCAGATGGTGGGTTCTGGCTCCAAGTTCAATGTTCTTTCCACAAAACCACCGGTTTCTCAGTTAGACCCTCCCTCTCTCTTCACTAGACCAGAGGGATGGACTTTCAAGTCTAAACCTCATCCAAGCCTCCAAACTCTCCACCCCAAGAAGAGATAAGCTTCCTCCCACACCACATTGCCAAATGGAGTTAAGGTGGAGGGTAAAAGACCCATGCCCCCTTTTCAAGGCACACCATACACTCCCTCCTTCCCCACCCCCTCCAGGGTTCGGAGGCTGGGGATTTAGCTTTCACCCCGCTGAGCTGCCTTTTCTTCACTAGGGACAGGGAGGCTTCTGCTCAGCGGCCTGTCAGGGGAGAGGGAGGGGGCTGCAGGCCAGGATACAAAAGGGGATTAGGGAAAAGCCTCCCAGCCTGCAAAGTAATCCATCAAACTCTCCCCCCTCCGCCTGCCAGCCCTGGCCCCTTCCCACTCAAAGCTCCCCTTTCCAGCTGCTCTCAGCCTCCTACTGACCTCCCCCCTCCCCGCCGCCCTTGGCTCCGAGGCCCTGTCAAGAGCAAAGTGAATCCTTGGAGCTGGGGGGTGGGGGGTATTGGCGGGAGAGAAGAGGAGATGAGGACACAAGAGCCACTGGGAAAAGGGCATCGGATTCCCTGCCCCCTCCCTCTCCCTCTCAATGTGTGAAAACTCAACAGGTGGCAGCAGCTTGGAGCAAAGTTGCTTTTGTCGCCCGTCTGAGAGCCCAAACCCAACCCCTCAAAGGGAACAAATGCTAGGCAAGGTCTGAAGGGAGGGGAGGGAAGAGAAGAGGATGGCAGGGGCCTTGCTCCCTTCCCCTCCCAGCACCAACTCCCTCTCTCTCCCTTGAGCCTTGGGCTCACCCTGGTTCCTCTCCATATAAAGGGCCCCCCGGATCTCCCCCTACCTGCTCACAGCTCTAAACAGAACCACGGAGGTGATGCAGTCAAAGTGGAAAAACACACAGACTCCAGGATGGGACACCCTCAAAGTCAGACTTCTTTGGGAGTCAGAGCCCTAAGACCCCTGAATCCCCTGCCCCAGTCTCTTCCTCTGCCTAGAAACTCACTGGTAAAAGTTGGAAAAGGGTAGGCTAAGAGCAAAGTCTTTGCCTTTCTCCTGCCTCAAGGACCCTACATCTCTACCCCATCCCCCCAAAACAAGAATACTGGTGCAAGAGTACTCACATCAAGAATGTCAAAAATGTATGAAGTCCCCTGTCCCTCCCTCGGTCAATTCCCATGGCTCCCAGACCAAAGATGAAGGGAGTCTTAGGGCAGTGCTAGGAGCTCGATGGAGCACATATCCTTTAGGCACCAGCTGGCCAAGAAGTCAGAGATCCTGGACACTGTTCCCTCCCTTCTCACTCCAGGGGGAAGCGGCCAGGGAAGTCTTTATAGACAGGCCACGACCTTATCCTAGGGAACGAGGCCTCAGGGAGACAATTAAATGAGAGAGGGGTTCCCCTTGTTCTTGGCTTGCCTCCCCATCACCTGTCTACTCTCTGTTCCAACACCAATATAATGCTGAGGGTCAAAGGATATTTGGAATTTTTTGTTGGGGGGGTAGAGAACATCTGGGGGCAGAATAACCCTCCTCCCCACCCTCCGCCTGGCTGGGCTCTTTTCCCAAAAGAGGTCAGTAGCCAAGTGCACTTTTCCATTTATGCAAGAGGGAAAACTATCCTGAAAGCTGGAGAAGCAGTTTCCAAAACCAACACACATACATACACATACACACACACACACACACACACACACACACACACGTTTCCCCCCCCCCCCATGTGAAACCTGAAGATCCACAGGGCCAGGCCACCCTTCCTTCCATGGCCAGGACACCCTGCACCCTGGTGTCCATCCACCCTTTCCCCTTGCCTTCCCTGAAGGAAAAAGGTCTGCTCTGGGATTCACCAGCCCTTCTATCCAGAGAGAGAGAGAGTCCCCAGGACTGGACCTAAAAGGAGAGGGCTTGGCCTCAGAAGGTTAATCATCTCCCACCCCTCAGTTATCTCACGACAGGGTGGGTGTGACCCACCTTACTTTATAGATGAGCAAACTAACATTCAGAGAGGCAGGGCTCGAACCCAGGTGATCTTTAAGATCTAAAAATCCATGGTTCTCTACCGTGTTCCATTTAGAATCGTGGAGCATTCAACAGGACTTCAGTTAGAACTCGGCCCTAATGGTGTGTGGGGAACCCTTAAAGAGAGACTTCACACACAGACTAAAAGACGGGCAGGCCTCCCGTGGCTTAGGAGAGCTCTGCCAGGAGACTCTAGTTTACAGCTGCCTACCAGCCCCTTGAGAAGCCACTGCTGGCCGTCCACACCCTTATTTTCCTACTCAAGTCACGACACCAACAACCCATCAAAACCCACCCTAGAAAAACGTTGAGAAGCCTATATTTGACGGGGGAAGCTAGTGGCCACAGTGGATAGAGCATTGGTCCTGGAGTCAGGAAGACTCCTCTTCCTGAGTTAAAATCTGACCAAGGATACTTACTAGCTGTGTGATCCTGGTTAAGTAATTTCACTCTGCCTCAGTTTCCTCATCTGTAAAATGAGCTGGAGAAGGAAACGACAAACCATTCCAGTGTCTTTGCCAAGAAAACCCCAAATAGGGTCACAAAGAGTCAGACAGAACTGAAAAAAACAACTGAGTAACAGCCACATTGTCCCTTTTCCCATTTCCAAAGAGGTTATATGGAAAACTTATGCCCGTGATATAGTGGGAAGGGGTATATCACAAGAAATACAATGCTGGACTCACAACATTGCCATTCAGGTGAAATGGGATGATTATAATGTTATTTTAAAAGTATTCAAAGTGGTATGTAGATGCCAGTTATTATCAGCAGACTACAGCAAGTTACAAATAAGGAATCAGGCAGGAAAATCAAGGTGGAGGGTGGTATAAAGAAATGTCTGGCTAGGGAGAGAGGGAAGGGAGAGAAAGGGAGGGAGGGAAAGAAAGAGATAAAGAGAGGAGAGGGAGGGATGGAGGGAAGGAGGGACAGAAAGGGAGAGAGGAAGAGAGAGGGACAGAGGGAAGGGAGAGAGGAGGGAGGGAAAGAGAGGGGGAGAGAGGGAGAGAGAAGGAGAGGGAGAGAGAGAAGGAGAGGGAGAGAGAGAAGGAGAGGGAAGGG
>CM053593.1:88701860-88769056 GCA_028646575.1 Pseudocheirus occidentalis
AGTAGTGGTAGTAGTAGTGGTAGTAGCAGTGGTAGTAGCAGTAATAGTAGTAGTAGCAATAGTAGTAGTAGTAGTAGTAGTAGTGGTAGTAGTAGTGGTAGTAGTGGTAGTAGTGGTAGTAGCAGTGGTAGTAGCAGTAATAGTAGTAGTAGCAATAGTAGTAGTCGTAGCAGTAGTAGTAGTCGTAGTAGTAGTAGTAGTGGTGGTAGTAGTAATAGTAGTAGCAGTAGTAGTGGTAGTAGTAGTAGCAGCAGCAACAGCAGCCACATATGTGCCAGGAGCTGTGCTAAGCACTTTACAATTATTTCATTTGATCTTCATAAGAACCCTGGGAGTTAAGTGCTATTACTGTCCCCATTTTACAGATGAAAAAATTGAGGCAAACAGGTTAAGTGACTTGCCCAGGGTTACACAGCTAGTGTCCAGGACTGGAACTGAGCTCAGCTCTTCCTAACTCCAGTGTAGTTGGCTTCCTTATCCCCTCTTCCCTTCAATCTTCATCCTCACCCCTAGAAGAATAAAGGAGGATCCCCCTTATCAGTGAGGAGATGCAGTTAAAAGAATCTAACAGCCACCCTGCTCTCAAGATCAACTTCCCACTCCCTTAAGACCATGGGACAACTTAAATGTAAATGAAGACGTCATCTACCACTAGGAAACCAGAACCTACCTTGGCATCTTGCCCTCTGCTGCTCCCTTCTCCCCACCTGGAACAGCCACCATTGGGCCTGACCTCCAAAGCCCTTCTAGGATTGAAAAATGAGTCCCCATGATTTAGCAAACACAGCCAATGATGCGTTTCTGCCGTTTGGATCTGTGTATCTTTGTGACATCTCTTTTTCAGCTATGACTAAACATTGACCATTTTTCAATCCCATCCACCAGTTTTGCAAAGGATTTTGTTATAATTTGGCTACTCACTTTCCATCTTCCCTGATTATGGGGATGGGGATGGAAAAAGGCTCTAGAAGTAATAACAAACACACACACACAAATGGAGACTAATGTTTTAAGGGAAGTTGTTCAATTTCATTTTTTAAAAGTTTATTATTTCAGTTAAAAAGCATTTAAAATGAAGCTTTCCCTCCTACTACCTCCACCCCATTGAGCAAATAAAAATACCCTGAAAAATAAAATTCTCAATACAAAGCCGCATAGTCCAATAAAACAAATTCCTTCATTACCTATGTCCAAAAATGTCTGTCTGGTCCATCCTCTCCCCATCAGGAGGCGAGTTTCATCTTCATTCTTTATCACTGCAGTTATCAGAGCTCTAAATCTTTCAAAGTCGTTTTTCTCTGTGTCATTATCATCGTATGAACTGTTCAGTTTTTGCTCATTTCCCTCTGCTTTGGTTCATAGAGGTCTTCCCAGTTTTCTTTAAAACTTCCATTTCATCACAATAATATTGCATTACATCCCTATACCGTAATTTGTTCAGCCACTCCCCAATAGGAGGACATCCCCTTAGTTTCCAATATTTGTCTACCATGAAAAGAGCTACTATATATTTGCTAACAGGAAAAGGAAAAGATACTTTTTCTTTGACTCCTTTGGAGTATAGGCCTACTTAGTGATAGAACTGAGCACGCACAATTTGGGACATCTAGATAGCACAGTGGATAGAATACCGGGCCTGGTGGCAGGTCTGAGTTCAGATCTGGCCTCGGACACTTACTCTACCTATGTGACCCTGGGCAAGTCACTTAACCCTATTTGCCCCAGTTTCCTCATCTGTCAAATAAGCTGGAGAAGAAAATGGCAAATTACTCCATTGTCTCTGCCAAGAAAATCCCAAATGAAGTCAGACATAACTGAACAACAACAAAAATGTACAATTTAGTGGCATTTGGGGCATTTGGGCCAAATTGCTTTCCAGAATGGCTGGACCAATCCCTAGCTCCGACAACAGGGTAACGAGGGTACCTTCCAACATTTCTCTTTTTCTTCTGATGTCATCTTTGCCGCTCTGATATGTGTGAAGCGGAACCTCAAAGTTGCTTTAATTTTCATTTCTCTCATTCTTAGTGAGTTAGAGTATCTTTTCACATGAGACTGACCATTTGGCTCTCTTTTAAGGGACAGTCCTTCAATTACTTGAAGTCAGGTATCGGTGTCCCCTTTAAATCTTCTCTTCTCTGGACTAAGTATTTTCAGTTCCTTCAGCCGACCCTGGTTGCCTTCCTTTCGGTATTTTTCAGCTCCACAATGTTTTCTAAAAGAACTGAGCCCAGCACACCAGATGTGGTCTGACCAGTCTGACCATCAGTTCCCTAGACCTGGGCACCATGCTGTTCCTGATGTAGTCTAAAGCTACCTATATAGCTTTATTAGCTGTTACATTTTTCTGTTGACCCACATTGGGCTTGTGACCCACTTAAATATCCAGCTCTTTTTTTTTTTTTTTTGCTTTTTTGGAGGGGGGAGGTTAGGACAGTTGGGGTTAAGGTCACACGGCTAGTAAGTGTGTCGTGTCTGAGGCCAAATTTGAACTCAGGTCCTCCTAACTCCAGGGTCGGTGCTCTATTCACTGAGCCACCCAGCTGCCCCTAGTCTTTTTTTTTTTTTAAGACAAGCTATTATACACACATATCTTTCCATCTCCTACTTGTGAAATGGATTTTATGGGGAGTCTGGGTGGCACAGTGAATAGAAGACCAGCCCTGAATTCAGGAGGACCTGAGTTCAAATCCAGCCTCAGACACTTAACAATTACTAGCCTTGCGACCTTGGGCAAGTCACTTAACTCCAATTGCCCTGCCTTCCACCCTCCAAAAAGGAAAAAATAATTGATTTTATGAACCCAGGTGTAAGACTTTACATTTACTATTACTACTGAAATTCATTTTGTTAGTCCAGCCCCCTAGTCCAGTGAGATTTTTGAAATTTGACTCTCTAATGTGGTATATCCTTTCTGTCTTTTCTCCCCTCCACCCCCCTCTCGGTCTCACAAACTTGTATCATCTACAAGTGAATAAGCATGCCATCATCTATGCCTTTACCCCTGTCATTGACCAAAATATTCAACACAGGAGGAAGCGCAGGGCACCCTTGGGGCACCCCACTAGAGACTTTCTTCCAAGTCGACATTGCACCCTCAGTGACTACTCTTGCTATCGACACCTAGTAAATGCTTTGGAGATCACATTGCATTTGCTTGAGTTTGGCCATTCAGCCGGAGCTGATTTCACCCACGTTTACTCTTACCTAGCCTATATCATCTCCATCACAAGAATAGAATGGGGGAGTTTATCACACTGCTTAAATATGGATAGACTGTATCTACAGTGTTAAACCAAAATAGCAACCAGGATCACTGAACCCTACCTAACAATCCCTGCCAGCTGCATATTGACTTAGTTTTAAAAGGTAACGATATGTAGGTTTTACTATATTTTTATTTGTTTTGTTAAATAGTTCCCAATTCCATTTTAATCTGGTTTGCCTGCACTTAGGGAGCTTTGTGGGCCTCAGTGTTTGACACACACCTCTGCTCTAAAGCATCCCCCGGGCCTTTAGGGACACAACTATCTGTTGCTAATGAAGGATTTTCAGTGTAGTTATCTCCTAAGAAGTTACAGCCCAGTGGCCTCTTTGTGGATTCACATCTATTTTCATCCACCACAAGAGACAGCCTGGGGCTCTTTGCTTAGCAGTCATTAGCTTAATCTGAGTCCTTGTTTTTCCAGTCCCTATCTTCTTTTTTTTCTTTTTCTTTTTTTTCCAGCAGGGGCTCTTGGCCAACTGATTCCTGAGTTTGCAAATCCAGGTGCCTAGAGTCCTGAAGCCTCCCTTAGACCAAACAGCAACAACTCAGAGGACAAGAGTAAGGTGCTTGGATAATGGCTCCAGTAGTTTGCTTCCCTTGCCCCACAACCCTTGCATTGCTGAGCTGGTTACCCCAAGAAGCTGCTGGATCTTCATGTATCTAATTTGTGATGTGAAGGAGGATTCACCATAAGGGGATGGCTTTCAGAATGGAAAAAAGAAGGTCAATGGAGAGAAGCCTGGGGCTCGCGCTCCACAAACGGTCTCTTGGATTGCAGAAGATAAAAGCACTCTTTCTGTTACCAGCCCTCCCAGTACTTAATCAATAATGAGAAGATTATTCACTAAATCTTCCTCCATTCACTGGGGCAAACCAAAGTAACTCTGGGTCATTAGAGCAGCCCAAGTTCTGGCAAGTCCAACAAAACTGGAAAGACTTGGAGGCCCTCAATGGGCTATTTATTTGACCTCTGGAGATGTTGTCTAGCAAAGCCCGAGGCTCATCACCAGAAGGTTGGTCATTAGGCAATGGTTATTTTTGTCCACAGCAACTCCTGTCACAGTGGAGGGATGAAAATCACATGGATGATATTAGGGGAAAAAAAACAGGAAAAAGCAGAGGATAATTACAGCCGGAATAATGGTAGCCATCTCTAGGGTGGGGGCAGGGAGAGAAGAAATAAAAGGAAAAAGAAAATTAAAAAAAAGAAAGAGTTCCTTAATGACCACCCAAACTGGTAACATACTACCTCATTTTGGGAAGGTATTTAAGGAAAAGATTGATTCCTATCTATCTAGCGGTAGAAGAGGGATTGCCTGAAGGCTGGGGAATAGGCAAGATATCCTCTGGAGGAATCTTTCAAATCAACAAATATTTATTGATTGCCTAAGACGTCACAGAGGTATAGGGGGAGATGGGGTGGAGATGACAATATGGCAAGTTATCTTATCACACTCTGACAGACACAATTTACTTGTTCTCCCAATGGGTCCTAAGGCAAAGGTGTCACCTTCCAACTGGATGCAAACTGTAAAGAGGAGAGTGCTAAAGAGAGGGAAGGTGCCCAAATGCTAATTAAAAGGCCTATAAAGCCATTCTCACGGTCTTAATGCAAGGGGTAAAGTAATTAGCAAGTGAGTAATTAGTATGTGGATTTTGAGCTAACCTCTCGGTCCCTAGAGCCAGGAAGCCTTTTGCACAATCAGCACTCATGTCCTTAAGAAAGCAGGTACTGACTGGAGGGTGGGGTAAGTAGGGTTGAGAGAGCCTGGTTGTCTGGATGAGAGGCACTGGGTCATTACAGGCCCTGGAGCTCATGTGAGGAACAATGGGAAGAAACAGGAGGCTCCATATACCTTCTCTCTGATTCTAAAAAAATAGCAGATATCCTCACTTACACTGAAGACAGGAGAGTTAGAAACAAGATCCATCCGGGCAGCAAAAACAAAGGGGGTCACTTGAAGCTCCCAGTTCCTGTTTTTAGCTCCTGCCTTCCCCTCCCTTCTATGTTGGCTGGCTGGCTGTCATTACTTTCACTCTCCAGCACCATCTTTCCCAATCCTTCTCTTCTATACTCCAGATTTCACTGCCTGACAGCCCTCTGCCTCAATGTACTTCACCTCCCAGCCTAGCTCTCACATACATTTTTTTTTCCTTCTTCCCTCCCTCTGATAGCCACTTGTGTAGAACTTCCCAAGTCTTCAAGACTCCCTTCTGGAGGTAGCTAGGTGGAGTCTGGAAGAACTATTGAACACCACCACAGACACTTACTAGGTGTGTAAGTAATCCTCAGCAAATAGCTTCGTTTCTCCTTGGTTCAATTTTATCATCTGGAATATGAAAGGTTGGAATAGCAAGCCTCTGAATCTATGATCATGCAACCTCTTCTCTTTAACCTCATTCTGTTTTATGCTTCCCTGAGGTTTCCCTATCAGTCCTCATCTATGTCTGGCCTTCTCCTCTCCCACTAGGTTTGAATGGAAGCCAAAACAAGGATCTCCAGATTGCAGAATGGCAAGTAATTTTACCCATGAGTGCTATTCATCTGTGTTGGCCCATTGGGTCACTTCTTTCAAATCTATAATTAATTAATCTCTACCTTCCTATGGAAGTAATGAATGAGTCTTCCCATTGCAAAGATGGGAAAACTGAGACCTATGGAGTGATCTGTCCAAAATCATGGATGCAAGAAGTAGAAAAGAACCAAGAAACCCTAGTTTCTGAAGTCTAGCAAGTATGGAGAGCAAAGTCTGTCCGCAATGCCTTATAGTTTGCTATCATGTGTGTTTTGCCCTTATCCCTATCTTCATCACCTTCTTTTGCTTAACTTGATATATCCATTTGATAGGGGCCCAGATCTTCCTACCACACAGCCCTGGCAGTTAGATGGGAGATAATAATTCTGACTCCTGCCAACTCACTCTTCCTGGGCCACCAAGACTTAAACGAATTTTAACCGAAACCTGGAGATACAGATGATGTCCCATTTGGTAAAGAGTTATTATTAGGTTCCCCAGGAAGACTAAGTACTAAGGTCTAATATAAATCAATCAATCAATAAATCAATATTAAACACCTACAAAGTGGGGGCAGCTAGGTGGAACAATGGATAGAACACTGGGCTTGCAATCAGGAAGAATCCAGCCTCATGTCTAGCTGTGAGACCTTGGGCAAGTCACTTAACCTCTGTTTACCACTAGAGAAGGTCATGGTGAAGCACTCCAGTATTTTTGCCAAGAAAAATCCATGCATTGAGATCCACAGAGTCACAAAAAGTCAGGCAGAACTGAAATGACTAAACAGCAATAAACCCCTGCTATTTGCCAGGCCCTGAGCTAAACACAAAAATCCTCATCAATCCTCACTTGTAAGGAACTTCCATTCTAATGGAGGTGGTGACGAGGACATATATATATATGTACAGCATAAACGTCAGATAAATAAAGTATTTCTCAGCCTGATTTCACAATGAATTAGAAGAGTCATAGACTCTTAGAGCTGGAAAAGATCATAGATTTCATCTGGTCCAACTCTGTCATATTAAGGATAAGGAAAATGAGACCCCGATGGGCTCAGTGATGTGACTAAGGTCTCACAGTTACACCCACTATGATCTAGCACCCTCTGACTCAGCCAGGAGACTGGGCACAGCTGATTGCCATCAGACCATCCTGTCCTCTTGGTTTCAGCCCCAGCCAGCTAGGGTACTTAGTGTGTGACTTTGGTCTAAGGTGCTTCACCTTGGAGTCTGTTAAGTTATCCCCCGGCCACAGAGCTGGCAAACAGAAAGGAAAGATTATTAACAATTACAGGCAACCCAGAGTGGAACAGATACCCTTCAGAAAGAGACAGTTGCTCCCATCCACTCTCCAGAGATCTTTGAGGAAAGACCATTTTTCAGTCATGTCAGTCCTAGGTGGGATTCTTGGTTAGGTTCAGTTTTTGTGGTGCTTTTGTTTTGAAAGAAAGGAGAGTGACAAGTAGACTTTGAGGGGAGACAGAGAAAGCAAGCAAGTACTGGATTCAGACTCAGCCCCTGGGTTCACATTATAGTCCTGCTCCTCACAGGTTGTGTGTAACCTTAGGCAAGCTGCTTCAGTCATGGGGACCCAAGTTTCCTTAGCTACAAAATAAGGGTGTTAGACTAGACGACCTCCAGGACTCCCTCCAACTTTCCATCTATGATCCCATGAAGGAATCTATGCCATGCAAAGAAACTTAGCTCTCCTTGGATGGGGAGTAGATACAATATACAGAACACAGACAAAGCATGTGTCTGGTACATAATAGGCATGAAATAAATGGTTAAGGATTTGATCCAATGTAATTTTGGGAGAGGGGGAACACTAACAGCCACATGAAAAGGCCCTATGTTGTGCACTTCTTTGATTTTTTCTAGGGAGTCATGGAGAAAGGGGCAGGGGGAGATGGTGGTTGTGGCAGGACAGGGAGGGAGATGGTAGTCTCATGCCTGAAGTGGGAAAGGTCTTCCAAGGCCACACAGAGCTAACTTTGGAGCTCCTTGCCCGAGGGAGAGCCAGGAGAAGGGGGGATGCTCTCTGAGATGATTACAAGTTCCCCTGAGTGCCTTGTCATTAGCAGCAGACTTCATTCTCCTCCCACAGGCTCCTGGTCATCTTGTCAAATTGCCTTTTTAGAAAAAGTTGCCAAAGCATACACCAACTACCCCTCTCGCAGCTTACATCCCATAGCCCACAGAAGGATATAAAGCCTAGGAACCTTCCCTTGGTTATATAGGCCAAACCACTATCCCAAGGGAAAATCAAGCCTAGATAATAATGAGAGTATAGGGGTACATGGAGGGGTACCTCTCTAGGCACTGCTCTTGTTTCTGCTTCCAAAGTTATGGGAAGGGGCCATTGCAGCTCCAATTTGATCCAGGGTTTTGAATGCCTTTGGCTGGTCTCCTAGCTCTCAGCTCAGGAAGCAGCTGGAATGCTGTCTGACCTTGGGGAAGGCCCTTACCATTCTGGAATGAAAAGACTGCTGAGGGCTTGTTCTCCCCCACAGAATTCCTTCTCAAAGTCCCTGAACTAGAAAAGACCTACAGAGGTCATCTCACTCATCCCCCTGCCTTCAAAGACTTTGTCAGGATTGAACTCTGACACCAGATTGTGTGTGTGTGTGTGTGTGTGTGTGTGTGTGTGTGTGTGTGTGAGAGAGAGAGAGAGAGAGAGAGAGAGAGAGAGAGAGAGAGATTTTGTTTTGTTGAGGGAAGTGGTGTCATCTATTCCCTCCCTACCAGAATTCCCTGTGACTCAGCTTCCTTTAAGGTAAAAAGTCAATCAAGGCTGATTAAAGAAATAGAGGTGAGATGAATGTGTCTTGCAGCCTGCTGTGCAAACTGGCTGCCTTCTCTTCCTGACTATTCTTGTTGATTTTTGAAAGAAGTCGTCACTGATTCTCTTCCTTCCTCTTACCTCCCAAGCCTCAGCTTCAGCTCCAGAGTCTGCCAGACACATCATAGCTGATTAACTAGGGTCTGAAAGAAATCAGGCAGAGACAAAATGAGCTGATTGTTGGAAAGGAGCTTAGAAGTCACCTAGTCCAGTCAGCCCTTCATTGTATAAAGGAAGAAACTCAAGCCTAGAGAGTCTAAGTGACTTGCTTACAGTCACCCAGTGGAGAGAGCCAGGATTTGCCCTTGACTGCAGTTCAGCTCTCTTTCCTCAGAACTCTCTGGCTTCTCTGTGCCATCCTTCTTAAGGCGATTGCTTTGTACCTTCTCAAGGTGTTACTGCTGACTGATCTCTTTAATTACGACCAGCTGCAAGAGCTTGAGGACCATACAGCAAACTTTATGAATGCAAAGACCTTGCTTTACATTTTGGTCCAGTGACACTGGCCTGTTGGCTGTTTCATGAACCAGACAACCCATGGCTTGGTCTGGGCATTTTCTCTGTCTCCTATGTCTGGAATGCTCTCCCTCCTCTGCTCAGACACTGACCTCCCATCTAAAATCCTACCTTCCACCGGAAGACTCCTCCAGCCCCTCTTAATTCCAGTGCCTTCCACTTGTTTATTTGCTGTCTATCCTATATATATCTTGCTTGGTATAGATTTGTTTGCATGTTGTCTCTCCCATTATATTGTAAACTCCTTGAGGGCAGGGACTGCCTTCTCTCTCCCTTTCTCTCAATCTCCAAAACCATCAGAGGGGCTGGGACATAGTAGGGACTTATAATTTATTGGTTGAATCCCCAGTCATAGCCTGACCATCTTTCACATTACAGGCAATTAATAAACGTTTGTTGAATGAACTGATTTCTACACTCTATATTGACTTATGAAAGAAACGATCCCTGCCTTCTTGAGTATCTTGGGCCAATTTGCCTTCTATGATCTTAATAATAATAATAAACCTTATATAATTGTCTCTCCGTCTCATCCCTCTGCTAGACTGTATGTAAGATCTCTGAGGGCAGAGTCTGTGCTCTTTTCCATCACTGTGCCCCCAGATACCTAGCAGCGCCTTGCTTTGATTAATATTTGTTTACGGAATAGAATGCCATTCCACTCACCTAGAGCTGAAGTTAATAATTGTAATAGACATCATCACTATCATCATCTTTGTTCATTTATTCATTGCTTTTGGTCAAACCTGTGATTTTACTAGTGTGGTGAACTTCCAAAAAGAAAATACCCTTTGCCAGTCAAGATTGGCACCTACTTTGCAGCTTATAGTCTTAGACATTGTCTAAGGCACTGGAGAGGTTGAGTGACTTGCCCCAGTCATAGAACCAATATATCAGGGGCTCCCTAACTAGTATGCCACACTCCTCCTAGGATTATATCATGCATAGTTGGGATTAGAACTCAGGCTCTTGACTTCTAGTCCAGACTTTTTTAAAAGAAGAAAAAACACTATTTGCATAAAATTATAAAATACTACAGGCTGCTGATCACTTCTTCCCTTGAATAGGTATTCTGTCCTACCAGACACACCTATTATCCATCTGTTTTGATGGGCAAGCGACTAGTACCATCTAATGGCAGATTTAATCAGTCTTTTGTTCTTAGGTAGCAGTACTAGCTAGCTCAGGAAATGTTAACTCCTTTTCAGAAAATGTTTTTTCATCTGAGGTGAAGAGAAAGTCTTCATTGTCCTAATTCTTGAGCCCTTTCTGTTTAACCAATGAGGAACTAAAAGAGACCAGTGTACTTGTGTCTTTCCTACCTGTCTGGATCCATCTATATTCTACCTGCAGGCTACTAGTGATTTTGTTTTCTAGAAATCCAGGTACAGTTGGTAGGGATCAAGCTGTTTCTTTGACTTGTTTTCTGTCTTTTTCTTTTATTTAAATATAACTTTATTTTGCTTTTGGGTTTGAATTCACTGCCCCTAGAAATAAAATAAAAAAACCAAACCCAAACAAAAAACCCCCCAAAACCTATTACAAACATACGAACACGAGGTGGATAGCATATTTCATCATGAGTCCTTGAGAATTAGGATTGGTTATTGTGTTGTTCAGTGTTCCTAGGCCTTTCGAATTCTATTTTCTTTAAATATTGTTGTTATATGAATTACTCTCCTGGTTGTGCTCACTTCACTTTGTATCAGTTCATACAAGTCTTCCTAGGTTTCTCTGAATCTCTTCCCTTCATCATTTTTTTTTCTTTTTGGAGTGGGGAAGGTAGGGCAATTGGGGTTAAGTGACTTGCCCAAGGTCACACAGCTAGTTTTATATGTGTGTGTAAGTGTCTGAGGTCAGATTTGAACTCGGGTCCTCCTGACTCCAGGGCCTCGTGCTCTATTCACTGTGCCACCTAGCCACTGCCCTTCCCCCTTCATCCTTTCTTACAGTACAATAGTTTTCCATCACATTAATATACCATAACTTGTTCGGTCATTCCCCAGTTTATGATTTCCAATTCTTTGCCATCACACAAAAATCTACTCTATTTTTGTATGTATGGATTCTTTTCCTGTCATTTTACCTCTTTGGGGCATAGACCTAGTAGTGATATTGCTGAGTTAAAGGGTATGTACAGTTAGTAGGAAGGAAGGAAATAAGTAATTATTAAGCAACTATTATATGCTGGGAACTGTGCTAAGTGCTTTATACACATTATCTCATTTAATCTTTACAACCATCCTCAGCTGAGGAAATTGAGGCAGACTTAGGCAGTCTGACTTGCACAGGGTCTCACAGTAAGTATCTGAGGCCAGATTTAAACTTCCTGTGCTCTATCCACTGGCCCACCTAGCTGTCTCAGCTTGCTTTTGGGCATAATTCCAAATTACTTTCTAGATTGCCTGGACCAGTTCACAGCTCCATCAGTAGTGCATTAATACTTGTTTTTCTACAGCCCCTCTAGCATTTGTCCTTTTTTGTCTTCTCTGCCAATCTAACGGGTGTGAGATAGCATCTGAAAGTTGTTTTAATTTGCATTTCTCTAATTATTAGTGATTTAGAGTATTTTTTCCCATGTATCTATTGATAGTTTAAATTTCTTTCTCTAAAGCAATGGTCTTTCCATATGAGACTCCCTAATCTGGTCTCTAAAGACCCATAGTGGAATAAGTCTATAGAGTCCCCATCATTCTTAGAAGTTGGACAGTGCCTCTAGTCTAGAATAAGGCAGCAGTGAGGTTTTCCTAGTGCATGCTCTAAAGGCCTGTGTCATGATCACACAATCAGCCAAGAGAAGCCCCAGCCAAAGTCCATAAGTAGCCCCAATGTGTACAGTACAATTGAGTCCTGGGAAGGAGGCCAGGGCTGAGGTGACCCAAGTGGGTTCTACAAAGACAGAAATGGTAGATAAGACCAAAGATCTTAGACCTTAGTAGATTTTACTTTAGAGGGAGACCCAGAATGTCCTTCTTTAATTTCAGAGAAAGGCTAGGAGAGCCACAAAGGAGGATCTGAAAATGGCAGAGGGAACAAGACTGGGTGGCTATTTTATGACCTGGGGGTGGACAGCCACATTATAAGAGCATGAAGTCAGCAATATTTGTTAGCAGTGAATGCTGAGTGGCTACTTGCTCCATTAAGAAGGTTGATTTCAAGAGAGGGCTGGACGTTTTTCTGAAAGGGAGGGGTGGAAGCAGTGACCCAAGGGGAGGGAGACCCAGAGCACTTCAGCTCTTTATTGAGGTATTTAGGCAAGGGGGTGAAAAGGAGGAAGGGGATTTTGCAACTGGACATTTTCTAAGCAGGATCCTAGTTTCTCCTCATCCGGGGCCCTTTATTTTTGCCTTTTTTATTTTGAAAGGAGAAGGTAGGGCCCGAGTTCACATGGCTAGTTTTGTGTGTTGTGTTTGAGGTCAAATTTGAACTCAGGTCCTCCTGACTCCAGGGCCGGTGTTCCATTCACTGCACCACCTAGCCGCCCCTCCTGGGCCCTTTATTAAAAAAGAGAGAAACACTTCACTTTTTAAACACAGAAACGAGAGAACAAGACTTAGAACATTTGGTCAATAAGGAGTTGAACTGCTCCCTGGATGAGCGGGAATTCTAGTTTCCTGCCTGTCTTCTCAGTCCCCTGTCTCCCTTGGGAGCAAAGATAAATGATGCAGAATTTTACAGTTAAGGGAATCATAGGATCTCCTAGGTGGAAGAGACTTCAGAGGCAAATTAGTCCTTAATCTTATTGACTTCCCACTAAGATTACTTGTCCTATGTAGATTTTGTTTGCAAATAGTTGTTTGCATTATATCTCCCCCCCCCCCACATTGTAAATTCCTCGAGGGTACAGACTAGGTATTGTTGTTGTTAAGGGTCTGATGGGGTTTTTTGGTCGTTGTTCTTTATATTTTACCTTTATATCCCCAATTCTTGGTACAGAGCCTGACATAGGGTAGGTGCTTAATAAAAGCTTGCTGACTTGAGTAAACTATGAAATATCCAGCCTTTGCTAGAGGATTATCCAGTGTGTGTGTGTAGGGGAGTCATTGCCTTCCAAAGCACTCGGTCATTCCCTTTAAGGGGGCTCTGATAATTAGCAAGGTTTTCTTGACACCAAGACTACATTTTCCACTCTGTAACTTCTACTCAAAGCTCCTGGTTCTGCTCTCTAGTGTCAAACAGATCAAGTCTAATCTCTCCTCCTCCACAAGACAGCTTCTCAAACGTTTTAAAGCAGAGTACAATGGGACCACGACCACCCTAGTCCTGGCATGATGCTGCTTTTAATGTAGGCTAATTACATTAGCTTTCTTGGCTGCCAAGTTATACTTTTGACTTTGTTTTTTAGCCCTCATGCCTCCCTCATCTTGTACTTGCGAAGCTGACTGTTTAAATCTAAATCTAAGAATTTACATTAATCCCTATTAAATTCCATCCTGCTTGATTCCACCCAATACTCTAGTCTATCATGAATTTTTTGGACAACCATCATGTTGGCTATTCTTCCATCCCAGTTTTGTGTCATCTGTAAATATGATGAAAATGCAACATATACCATTATCTAAATCACCAGCAAAAATGATCCACAGCATATAAAGCACGGATCCCTGGGGTATTCCACTTGTCAAATTTACACTGAACCAATAATGACTGTCCTTTCTTTTTCTAAATGTTCAGTATTCCTTTAATAACATACTCTAAAACGAGGATTCATAACCTCTTCTGTATTGTGGATCCTGTTGGTGGACTAGTGAGACCTGCAGAAGCCTTCTCAGAGTGCTTTTAGGGAAGGAAGCTGCTTTTATAGGCACCTATTACATGCCAGATACTGTGTTAAGCACTTTATAAATATGATCTCATTTGATCCTTCGAGGGGGGTGTTATTATTATTTCCATTTCTTAACAGTTGAGGAAACTGAGGCAACCTGAGTTAAACTGAGTTAAGTGAGTTGTCCAGGGTGACTCACACACAGAACTAGTGAGTGTCCAGCGTCCAAGGCCAAGTTTGAACTCAGGTCCTTCCTGACTCCAGGCCCAACCTAGCAGTAAAAAATATATAGGATTACATAACTAATTACATTGAAATGTAGTCACACACACACACACACATATTTGAAGCTCACAGATCCCAAGTTCCAACTCCTTGGTTTAGAATTTTTCAGGGAATCAAACTGTCCTACTTGACTCCATTGTCTTCCTTTCTGAAAATTTAGGCATAATAACAACAGCATTTATATAGAACTTTAAGGTTTGCAAAGCACTTTACAAATTCACTTTGGTGGTAGGTGGTACTTGTGACCTTTCAGAGATCACTGACAGCAGCTCTTCAAGGACGAGCTCAGTTCTTGCCAGTTTTCTACACCAGTAACTTGAACTAATTAAGGTCACTAAATGCTCTCTTTCTTAGGTCTCTCCCCTCCCCCCCAATTCTCTTGTCTAGCTCCCAATTAGCTGTTTTCGTCCTATCCTATTTAACGATCATTCTCATTGGCAGAGAAAACGGAAGCAAATAAGAGTTGGATGGATAGTACTCTGCATTGTCAGTTATCATTGTTCCCAAGCAATGATCCTAGACTTTCTTTGATCCTCCCCCTTTCCCTAATAGAGCTTTAAAAAAATCCACCCCTTTTATCATTATCTTTAGCTTTTTTTTTTTTTTAACTAAAGCTCATTCTGGGCCTTAGCAATTAAAAAAAAGTTTTATTGGTGCTCTTAATTTTTTTACATCACAACCATTCCCAGACATACTTTTCCAAAAGACCCTTCTCTTGTAATAAAGGAAAGTAGTTAAATAAACCCAGCTGACCCTATGAGCTTGACTGACAACAAATACAGCATTCCAGCCCATAGCTTCTCACCTTCCTACTAAAAGGAGGGAGGCAGTGCCCGTCTCTTTTCTGAGACTGAGAGAGAACATTATAATTATGAAGCGTTTGACTCAGTTTATGTGTTTTAATTTACATTATCACAGTCTCAGTGCCATAAGTATTTTATTAATCTAAATTTATTGAAGCTTATTTTAAAAGTTTGTGGTCATTGTTTTGCTATAATGTCGAATTGTTTTGCATGACCTCCTATGTATAATAGGTATTGTATTTCTTGTCTTCTGAATGAGTGGAGGAGGGGAGAGGAGGGAGTGAGAGAATTTGGAAATGAAAACATTTTTAATTGATCCATGATTTCACTATGCATCCATTCACATCTCCCCTGTTCTTCCTCACTGGGATGGTTTTCCTTTCTGGAGAATTTTATCTTTGAGAACTTCCCATCCCTCTTGGGCTGACTTCTCCAGTAAAATTTAGGTCATGGGATCCTAACTATACCTTCACTGAACCCTCTGAAATCTGTTCTTTCAAATTCTAGGGAGCATATCTAAATTCTGGCTTCCCTCTTTATTACAAGTTTTGGAATGAATAGTAATTTCTTTACAATTTTTCCATCATTTCTACCCCTGTGCCCCAGTTTTTTTTATTGGCAAGATCAGATTTATTATAGAATTATTCTTTCTTGGTTCCTTCAATTTTTGAAAGAAAAACCTATCATTCAGCCAAGTCAAGAAATCGCCAGCTGCTATGCTTTAAGTGGAGAGTCCCCCAGTCTCTCTAATGGGACTACATTCCATCATCACTATTCCATCATGCCTCCACATCCGGCTTGTGATGTTTCGAAAACCTTGCATCTGTTTTCTCTTTCTGTCTGGTCTGCAATGTATTCTGATAATAATATCAATAGTTTCTGTTTTCCATGAGCTTTACTAAAATGGTCTCTTCCATACTTCCACTCTTTGGTTACAGTGTTTCCTCAGGAATATATTTTCTCAATATAACAATTCTACTTGGTCACTCTTCCGCTCTCCCCTTTACCCATCTTGTTTCATTCAAATAGGGCAGACTCTTTCCAGAGCCACATTCTGTCCAGGAGTCACAGTCCAGTTTTATCTCAGAAATAACTTTGAGGTCAAATTTTACACCTTGTACTAGGATCTTTACTCCATCTTTCTTTTTCCCCCATATGTCTAAGGAAGACAACTTGGACCTGGGCTGGTTGAGTCCTACATACCATACCTGTCAGTTCCCTCTTTTATACCCTCTTAATGCCTTTTCTCCCAGTTTGTTTCCTTATCTCCTGGAAGCCTTCTGCCACCAACCAACCAACCAACCAACAAAAAAATGAATGAACGGAGAAAGGAAGGAAGCAAGCAACTTTATTCTGCATGCCTTCGATAATTTTGCATGTAATGGAAGGCATTCTGGTCGTATAAGATCTAGATTCAAATGTTATTTCAAATTTGCTAAGTCACTCTAGTCTAGGGCAAGTGATTGTCTTGTTTTCTTGTCTGTTAAATGGGGATAGTAATACTGGCATTACCAATCTTACAAGGTTATTTTAAGAATTACAAAGCTGTATAGTTGCAAACTAATATTTTTTTAATGTCATTTAATTTCAATTGGTATAGTTGTTTTCACAATTCAATGTAATTAAAAAAACATTCGTTAAGTAGCTATTATGTATTAGAGACATTGGGGTATCTGGGGATAAAAAGTGTTCAAGAAGGTAACAATGCAGTGGTGGAGGAGAAGCTAGGAATAGAAAAAACTGAAATGAAGGAAAATAAGGAATGTGAAAAAAAGATTCTACTGTTACATACAAAATGAGTGCAGGGAAAAAAGCCAAAACAATTTTACCTGGGTGTGTCAGGGTATACATCAAGAAAGTGTTAGTAGAGGAAGTAAAAGCTGAGTTGGACATCAGGAATATAAATTTAGACCTGAAAAAGACTTTAAAGTTCATCTAATCCACCTCCTTCATTTTACATGAGGAAATTGAGGTTAAGAAAAAAAAATATTTGCCCAAGATTACAGTCAGTAAGTGGAAGAGAGATGGACAAAGAATCCACTCCTAAACATGGAGGATGGTGTGAATCAAGACACTGAGATCTGAAGATAAGAACAGGGGACAAACACTGGTCCAACTTGGCTGTCTACTTTAGAGAAGGGCATCTTAGATTTTCCCCCTGTGTTCTGTCCCACTCCTAACCCCCACCCCTAAGTACCTAGCACAGCTGAGCAGTCAGGAGATGTCCAATAAGAGTGGTTTGATTTGCCTCATTCTGGTCTTCAAATCTCTACTGCATCCTTCCCTCCCCCCTCCCCCCCCCCACAGCAGCTTTGGCAGCTTTGGAGGAGAAAGCAGATCAAAAGGGCATTTAGTCCTCTAGGTCAGCTGATGCCCGGGGTGGATGTGACCGGGAGAGATACAAAGAACTTACTTCCTGGAAAGTTACATATTCTTATTTCCACAGCCTCTTCTGCTGGCTTATCTTCAGCTCACTTCAGCAGAAAAACTGAAGGATGGAAATGGGAAAGTAACATCAAAAATAATGATGGGGAAAAGATGAGAGGGAGGGTGCTGAATGAAGATGCTGCCAGCATTGGGAAAGTGGGAAGCTGCCTACAGTGTGCACATCCTGGAATCTGCCTTCTGAGCAACCTGCCTAGGAAAGGGGTCACCCCAGCTGTTTCCGGTCCTCTGTCCTGTTCTTTTTATCACACCTGTGGTCCAACAGTTTCCCAGAAAAACTATCCAAAAGCTGCACTGAAGGCCACAGGGGAAGTGAAAGATCTTGTAGCCTTAAAATGGGACCCCAGCCAACTTTTCCCTCTTATGCCTTCCCTCCCACAGCCAACAGCCTATAGTCTGAAGTAGCTGCTCCAGTCCCCAGCAGCTGTACCCAGCAGGAATAAGCGAAAAGCATGGGATTGGGGGGGGGGGTAGGGAGACGAACGACCGCCTGTACTCCAGACACTCTCTTCTGAATCCTAGGCAGCAGTCAAGAGGGACTATGGGTGGAAACGTGGACCTCCTGCAGGGGAAGGATGCTTAAACACACAAATCGTCCTGTCTTTGTCAATTCTGAGAAGAAATACTCCACACACAAATAACTCTCCTTGCTTTGGCTTTTTTCAAATCATTCCTTTGCACGGCCTGGAGTTAGCCGTATAGGTTTTGCAGGAGCCAGTTTCTGAGCTGGGTTAGTCTAACAAAAGAGGGAAGAGTGAATAGGAGGAGCAAAAGCAGCTGCTTTCTTTCTGTCCCATCCTAATACCCCCAACAAGGAAACACCAGGGACTTTGTTCCTCAGTTGAACTGAGTGGGAGAACATCTTTTATTTCTGTAATAAATTATGTAAGTATTATGGGGAAGGGGAGGAGGTCCTCAAGAGTTTCTACCTCCTTTAGATAAAATAGAACAAGGGTGTCAATAGGGAGGGGCTGGTGTTTTTTAGGAGTGTTAAGCTACTAGGCTCCAGAAAGGACTCTGACCCACACTCTTTCAGAAATGATGACCCTGGAATCCTAGCACCCAGTTTCCCTGAATAAAAAACCTTTAGAATCAGTAGCTACCTTACACTGAAAACTATGAGGGTTTTCAGTGACCTATACAGAACTTCCAAGTTGGAAGGGGCTTCAGAGATCATCTACCTGGCCAAGAATCCTGGAGTTGGAGGAACTAGCTTCATATCTTTCTGCCACTTAACTACTGGTATGACTCTTGGGCAGATCACTTAAATGTTTCTGGTCCTCAGTTTCCTTATCTGTAACAAAAGGGGGCTCTAGATGCTTCCAGATCTAAGTCTATGATTCCCAGCATAGTCAAGCCTTCAAATCAGACTTCAAATGAGGGGGAACTCAGTATGTCCCAAGCCAGGCCAATCAACTTTTTAAAAGCTTTAATTATTAGTAAAATTAGTAATAATCAGTAAATTTCTCCTGACATCATCTAAATCCCCCCCCCCCTCTGCAACCTCAACCCATCTATACCTCAGTTCAGTCCTGTGGGGCTGGGAAGAACAATTTAATCCATCTTCTGAGGAATAGCCCTTCCAACCGAATACAATGATCACATCCCCTCTAAGCCATCTTTTCTCCAAGCTAAGCCAGCCTAGGTACTCACATGACATCATTGTACCATGGTAGTGTTCCCTTGGACACACTACCTACCATAGGGTGTGCCTGCCATATCCAGTCTGCCCCAGGCAGGGGATGGACAGGGATGGACAGAGTTGGGATCAATGCTACCCTTGTCCTACCTTGGACTAGCTTTTCCCTCATCAGTTAGTCCATCAACAAACATTAACAAAGCACATTTGTTTCAGGGACAGAGCTAAGTGTTGGGGATACCAAGGTAGAAAATCAGTTAATAAGCATTTATTATGTGGCTAACATGTGGTAGGCACCATGCTAAGCACTGGGGATAATATGAAAGTCCCAGCCTTTCAAAGTCTGGTCCATACTAAAGAGCCCTATGCTAAAGGCTCTTTTTAGGCCAGTCTTGAGACAGAGCAAAGGAAAAGGCCGGTGGGGTCTGGGAGTCCTAAAAAGAAAGCTGCTTTCCCTGAATTCTTGTGACCTCAACAAGGGACAGGGGCTTAATCTTTTTTTTTTTTTTTGGTCAATATCAGTGAAATCTATGGATCCTTTCTCAGAAAGTTTTTAAATATATAAAATAAAACACAAAGGATTACAAAGGAAACCAATTATGTCAAAAGTTATAAAAATATTTTTAAAGAGTTCACAGACCCTGGCTCTTGGATAAACTCTTTGAACAGGAAACCTACAACTGTGAATCACTAGGAAACATTCCCACAAACCAACAGTTTTCTGGTCCACCAATCCCCTATTGCCATGGAGAAGAATACAAAACCCCCAGTTCTCTAGATACCTATTATCAAGTCAGTAGGTCTTAGATCAACTTTCACCCAACTCATTCAACTTCAACTGACTGAATAGTGATAAGGGTGGGCTGAGGGAAACAGCAAAAGATAAAAAAGACATTTCTTTCAAGTAAACAGCAGTCCTGTTTGCCCAGGCAGTGTAAGCCTCTTGGTGTGTTTATTCTAAAACGTTTACATAGCTCCAGAAAACAGTCAAAGCAGCTGGACTTGGAGAGGACATCTTAGTATCTCTGCCTGTTCAGTATGGTGGGCCTGGGGAAGTCAGCAAGACCCGCAGAAGCAAAATTCAGGAAAAGGCATGGCACCCTGAAATGGAACTCAACTATCTCATCTCATCTGAGAAGCAATGAGAACCCGGGCTACTTGCAATGTCTTACAGCTGGCAGAGCAAAATGAACTTTTTAACAGGTTATATACTCCTTCCCTCTACCTCTAAACCAGTGGTTTTCAACCCGTGGGTCACAACCCATTTGGGGGTCGAATGACCCTTTCACAAGAGTCACCTAAGACCATCGGAAAACATATTTCTGAAGTTCTGTATAGGTCACTGAGACACTGCTCCTCTATCCGTCTCCAGGCGGGTCCGCTCACATGCAGATATGCCCATGTACAAGCATTAAGGATCTCAGCACTAGGAAGGTTGAGAACCACTGCTCTAAACCCAACTCTTGTGGTGTGTCAAATGAGAAATGAAGAGGCTGACAGCTCATTTGAACAGCAAGAGGTCTTACAATAAGGCTGTGGACTAGAGTTGTAAGTTTAAATTCTAGTGCCCCTTGGAAAAAAACAAAACAGCACCCAATGATGGGCATCTCCCACGAATCCTGGGTATTCTTCCAGGTTCATTGTAGGGACTGTTAGATGGCAGTTCTATTTACCTGCCTGACAACGGGCATCCTATTTCATCCATACCTAACACTACAGTTTTATCCTAAGACGCAGAGCCCTTGGCTCCCAGAAGTCCCCTATGATTGAGTTAGAAGGGACTTTTGAGATCTATTCCAACCCCTTCATCACAAATGAAGCACTTAGCACAGTGCCTGGCACATAGGGGGTGTTTAATAAATTCTTATTGTTTGACTGAGATGAGAAAACACCCTGAGAGATAGAGTGACTTGTCCAGAGTAAGACCTAAGTAGCAGAACTTCGATTTCAACTACCCCCCAGGTCTTCTGACTCCCAATACAGGGAGAGTTTTCCTTTACTCACGCCTTACTACTGAATAACAACCTTTCATTTTAGAGGAGAAAACCGTAGTGTTGAGAGCTGTATGGACCGGGGACCTTGGAAAGAGAAACTCAGCTATTTCCAAATAATTCTCTAACTTAGCCCTAAACTATCTTCCTTGGGAAAAATTCCTGCTTTCTAAGTACAAATTCATACATTATCGCAGACATCTTGATAGACCCCAGGCTTTTCACAAAGTATAACTTTCTCAGGAAAGGACAGAAGGGCAAGCGGAATGTATTTGGGGAAGCAGGGGGAGATGCCCAGTGAAAGTTGATGGGCTTCCTCAGATTTGACCCACCCCCTTCAAGGCCCTAAGCACTGAGGTGCTAAAGCAAAGATTAACCTGGGGTTTATGAAATTGTTTTTATTTTTAATCTTGATGACTATATTTCAATATAATTTCTTTCCTTTGAAATCCTATGTATTTTACATTATGCATTTAAAAACTATTTTGAGAAGACCTCTCTTAAGTTTCACCAGATTCTTTAAGGGGTCCATGACACAAAAAGGTTAAGAATTCCTGTCCAAGTGTTCCAGGGGAGACCCCATAACCTAGTTGTCCATGGACATGAAGTACCCATAAGGGTAATCTATTTGCCAGGTACAACATAGGATGAGAATAAATAAACAGCTAGAGCCTGAGGCAAGGCAGACAAGGAAACAGAGGAACTGAGATGTGTTGGCTTTATGAGGTCCAATTCCCATTACTCCCTTCCTTTATTTACCCGAGGATTGCTTAATCATCCCACCCTCTATAAGAAAATAAAAGCACCTTCAGAAAAAGGTCATTTTCCTTTGCACTGGGAATGAAAGGCATTAAGGTCCATGAGACTCAAGCCAGGGTTTCTCCCCTTCTGCTAACATTCAGTTGGCTCCTCATCCCTTACAGGATGATTACCCAGGGCGTGGATTATCCAGGTCACTTTGCTTTTATGCCTATCTATGGCTTAATTTACTGCTGGGTGACATCTCTATTAGAGGTTGAGTAGGGCAAATAAAGGGAGCTTACTCATCTAGCCAATGTTATCCCTTGTTAGAAGCAACCTTGGTGAAAGAGGTGATAATGGCCAAAATGTGTGTGTGTACGTGTGTTTAAGAGCAGGGGTGCTGAAGGGATAATATGTGGGTTTGGGTTGTGTAAATTTTCTTCATTCCACCCTTGCACAAAAATTGATCTAGAACAGGGGTTTTAAATAATTTTTTGTGTTATGGATAGCATTGGTAGTCTAGTGAAGCCTATGAACCTCTTCTCAAAATAATGTTTTCAGAATAAAGTCATAAACTGTATAGGATTATGTAGGAAAGCAATTATATATCTTTTAAACAAGTTTATGGACTGCAGGCTAAGAATCCCTGACCTAGAATGAAACAACTCCCCAGTATAAGGTCCTGACTCTTCATAAAGTACACAAACAATAGTTTGTATTACAAGAAAAAAGCAGTAACTTTAAAAAAGGTGATGATGGGAGGGACCACTCCACTCCTTTCATACAGGTGGAAGAAACATCTGGGCACTGGGAAAAACAATCTCCTAGAATGATACATAGGGACAAAGGAGGATTCAGTCAACATGACTTAAAAAGCCTTAAAAAGCATGTGATAATTGTCTGGTATGAGTAACACCACCCTTAGCCAGCCAGCTTTGTTCCATGAGACAAGGTGAGGATCTGAACAAGCTGATCCTTTGGCATAGTTTTAGAAGAAGGGCCTCAGGCTGCAGCACCTCCATGCCTATTCCCTCATATACATAATCTGATGCAGTTCCCAGTTCTGTTACTAGTCTCCCTACTCTCTACCATCACACTAAGTAAAAAATGGTGAAAAGGAAGCTAAATTTGAGGCTTATGCAACAGAAATCCACTTTTAAAAACAAAAATCTTAACTGGAGCAAGAAAACAGAGCTATTGAGGAGGCAGTTTAACAGAATTGGAGAGGTAGAAATTCAGGGTTCTTAAGTCTGCTCTTCCACAGGCCCCCTGGGGGGTAAACTAGTTTAATTTAGTGCTGGCCCGTTTACTCACTGTACAAAGATATTGTGAAATGAAAGGTTCTCGGGAAAGTATGGCTAACCTGTCTCTAAAGTGAGTTGTACTAATACTATTCTAAAGGAACAGAGACAGTTCTCACGACCCTAAATTGACATCTATCCAAAACTCTTGATCAGGGGCAGGGTTTGTCATGTACAACATTAACAGAACTGGCAGTGGTAATGGGGTTGATAATGTGAAAACTTCACCAAGGTCAAGTAGCCAGTTCTATCTCCATAAGCAAGATAACATGACAATGGAAACTTTTGGTTTCTGAGAACTATTATCTTATCTGTCCAAGAACAAAAATGTTATTAAAATCTGACAGAAAGAAGACAGCAGGCTCCTGATAAACTTGAGTATTTTTGCACATTTTTGACCATTACGTAATTCTTGCATAAATCAAACTTGGCACTTTTTATATTTTTTAGAACTACCAAACTCATTCTCTGTCTGGAGAAATTGGTTTCATTTTCTCCACAACTCTAGCTAGGGTTAATGTGCTGCAAATTTGTAAGAAAATAAGATCCAATTTTCTGTTTAATCTCAACATTGATAAAAGCACACTGCAATCTTACTATATTACTATAGAACAGAATTGAGTGTTAACGGGGTCACGTTGGACTATCGGTCCAAGATTTTGTTACCAAAGAGAACTTGGGAGGTAGTTTTCACTTCTAAGAAGTCCCAGTATATGAACCCCAAGGACAGCATTATGTTAAAGCTCTTAACTAACAATGATATGAGTGGGCCAGATTCCACAGTCTATATCAAGCCAAATTATCTAGACTGACAACTGCATCAATGAGGTCAGTTTTACGAGATATACTTATCTCCATGGAATCAACTTCAAAATGTTAGGGTTATAAAAATAAGCCCTCTTTCATCATACATAAAAAGGTGATGCTATTGACATTCACTTTGAACGGTTTGGTTCCCAACCTTACCTCCTTCCTTTCCTCTCCCCCTCAAGTAAGGTGACGGGTCACAGTCCTTTACCTGATCTTTACGATCACAGGCCTGAAATGTGTACCCAAAGTTAAGAAATGCTGGTTGTGAGTGCAACTGTCTTTTTTTCTGCCCAAAGTGCACTCAACCATCACGTTTCATACTCTTAACCAAGCTTGACAATTTATGCTGGGGAAAACAACCTGAACATAGTATGAGTGACTTTAGAAATAAATTATGCTCCTGTCCCTCTCCAAAATGTGAACTGGGTTAAAATTTACCCCACTGCAGCAGTGTTCCTACTAATGAATAAACTCATTTGTGCTTCAGTGAGAAAAGGGCCAAAGTGCTTCAGGAATGAAATACTGGCCCAGGGCAGTTGGGCTGCCTAAAGGAACATCATTAGTCTCGTTCATCTTGGAAGCTGTCACTGTTCATCATACCAACTCGTAATTCAAAGGGACTATTCCCGAGGAGCTCAAAGCACATTACAGACATTACCTCATTCTCACAATGGCCCTCTGAGGTAGGGTGTAGCCAGTCCGTTCTTACTCTCCCCATTGTGCAAGGGGGAAAAGAGGCATAAAGGTTTGTAACTTACCTAGGGTCACATGGCAATCCATGGGGTCTGGTTGCTTGGGTTCAATCTCCTCACCCTGTCTTCACCTACTATGAGTCACCTGACCTCTCAAAAGATCATGAGACTGGGGCGGCTAGGTGGTGCACTGAATAGAGCACCGGCCCTGGAGTCAGGAGGACCTGAGTTCAAATCCAACCTCAGACACTTAACACAAAAACTAGCTGTGTGACCTTGGGCAAGTCACTTAACCCCAACTGCCCTCCAAAAAAAAGGCAAAAGAAAAAAAAGCAAAAGATCATGAGGTGAAAAAAAAAATTTCAAAAAAAATACCTATACATGGAACTAAATCCTTTAAGTAATACTCTAGAGGGCAAAATTTCCAAATTCTATTTCTGTTGATCCTATTCCTTCCTCTACACACCTGGTGAATTTTAAGCAATATAAGCATTAGTGATTGACAGAGGTAAATACTTTCAATAATAGAAGCTTCAGAAATTCCCATTTGGCTAAACTTGATGACTTTAAGTTGTACCCTAAGTACATTGACTTATTTTTCTTTCTTTGTATAAGGGAGGAGCATTAATACTTTGTTGTGTTCCCAAATGGACTTAACTCCCCCTTGGTAAGCACTACCACCTTCTTTGGCATTCCTCCCTTTCTGGACACTTTGTGTTTACTAATGCAAACATTTGGGGCAGGGTCTCACAGACAAGGTCCTAAGCCAGCCTTGAGCATGTGGGAAGACAAGGCAGGAGATGGTATACTTCAACCACCTCAAGACTTAGCTATGCTAGTTAACTGATATTGTATCGAGTTGTAGCAACTGCCACCCTCTGTAACTGAATACTGCTCACAAGGAGCCACACCATAAACTCCCTACAACAAAAAATGAGAATCAAAGCTCTGTATGGTTTGAAATTTAAAAAAAAGTTACCTTGAACTCAATTCTGCGTCTCACTCTGAGGGTGGTGGGCTTCCTAACACCAACCCCATGAGAACCAGTTGATTTTATTCACCTCATTTACACAGAGAGGAGTCAGAGACAAAGAAAGGAGATACAGGGATAGTGGTGAAGTAGGTCAAAGGCAGGGCTGAAAAGAGGAAGAGCAAAAGGGGGAGGAGGTGAGTCTTTGCAACTGAGCCATGATTTGCATTAGATATGAAGCTACTGGCTCTGATTCTAGGTGCAAGATATAATCATGGAATGGAAACTGAGTCTTTCAAAACTTCTGAAGATGTTTAACAGATCCATACTACCACATTATCTTAAGAGGTGAAATTATCTTTGAATAAGAGATACTTAGTACTTTAAGGAACATAATGGGAAAAGGGGGTTATTAAAATACAGTACAATGCCTAGCACACAGTGGGCACCTAGTAAATGTTTATTGAGATCCAATTTGCAATAAATCGACAAGTTCTAATATTTGTCTCTACTGGGCATTTTCCAAAGAAGAACTTTCACTATTTTATTCAGATGAAAAGCAATGTACACATTCTTTGCCACATGACCTAATTGGCTAGTTACCAAATTGCCTAGGATGCTTCTTTATCTCACCTAAACTACTTAAAGCCTTTCAAGAACCATGGAGCTCTTAAAACTGCCTGTAGGCTGCCCACTCCTGTCCTTAAACTCACCACTATGGTATATCCTGCCCACTCCAAAGTGAAAATGGTTTCTACAGGTTACATTGCATCCAAGCCAACATAAGGATTGTCAACCACTCAGGATTTATAAATGCTCAATTATTGTCCATGCTAGAATTCAACTAAAAAAAATAATCTTTGGGTACCAGTTTATAACTACCTATAGCAGGATCTTTATATTTGTAGTTATTTGCTTTAGTAAAATGAAAACACCAGTTGTACTAGCTCACCCTTTGTCCCTCTAGAATGTTTCACAATATTTGTCCCTGATATTACTATTAAAGCAAGGGGGCACACCCACAAGTGATGTGATTGTTGTCACTGGGGACCTAGGCCAAAATTCGGCACAACTGATACCCCAGCTTCACACTCTATTAAGGTGAAGGGCACAGAAGGGAATGCCATCAAGATAATGAGACTTAAGACCCCTGGACAATCCTGAAACAAATTTCAGTATTGCCTCCATACTGAACACATACTTGTGCTGTTTGTGTAACAAGTAATTCAAGCTTGAGGCCAATTTCAAAAGACAGCACCTGTTTCAAAACAGGGCCAAGAGTTCACAGCTGCTACTACATGGAAGCTACCCTTGTACTTGGCTTTCCCACTACAACCTACTTGAGAAACACCTGAATGGTAAGAAAGGGCCATGTGAGAAATTAGGTATTTTGGATCATTCCTGGATAAAAATCCTTTCAAACGTTGGGTGCAGAATGCTATAGAGATACTGTGTGGACCTATATACCATGAAACTGGGAAAAAAACCACAAAGACAGAAACATCTTCTAGCACAAGTATTTGACAATGCAAAGAATGGGAAAATTACTACTTTAGACTACCCTGATCAAATAAATCAAGTGAGGACAAACATCTCCCTCTGCTGGCTAAAGATAATCCTTACACCAGCCAATGAAGGTGACCTTGTACATTCCTTCTATTAATAACTCTTTTGTCTCATTAAAAATGGATCTTCACCATCCTCAGAAAACGTACCATAACATAACTTTAAGTAATTTTAAACTTGTGTTCCTTAACAATCAGAGCCAGGCAATGCAGATTTCCAACTCTCATCAAATTCCATAGAATCCATGATAGGAGGGAATAACTATAATGCCACTATGAACAAGAATTCCCTCTATAATTTCTAATAGGTATTCATTCAGTTTTTGCACTTAGGCTCTCCCAGGAGACTGGAAATCCATTACCTTCCAAGGAAGCCCATTCCACCTGTTTTTCCCTAAAGCCAAAACCTTTATTTCTGACCTCTGAACAAGTCTAATCCTTCTTCTAAGTGAAGCTCTACCAAGGTGTCATATTTCCCTTTCCTTGGAACACTGATTATAATTTTAAAGAGCAAAATGAACATAATGCCTTGGGCAGGAAGGAGAACAAGCAGCCTGCATGAGGTCACTTTATTGGGCTCTCAAAAATTAAAATTTGGCTTTAGTTCTAACAAGTTATAGAATGGTTTCTGTCCAAGTCTCAAGTCACTGCCAAACATTAACTTTCAACTTTAAAAGACAGCCAAAATGTATACTTTGCCAAATCTGGATTCAGTCAAGTTGCAATTGTTTCTCTGCTTCATGTGCTATAAAATTCAGTGTTTCTGCTCCTGTGCATCAGTGATAACAGGAAAATTCATGTATGCTAATTGTTATATCTAGGGAAAAAAAATTATACAAGCTGCAAGCAAATGCTTCGTAGGTCCTATTTATTCCCTTTGAGTCTGAAGAGAACTTTGACTCAGACTACACAATCCCATCCACAAATAAAAGAGAGTAAGCTAACCTTGGAGGACACAGACAAAAGGCATTAAATTTGTAAATTACAAACTGAGTATTGTTCCCATTACAAAGAAGGGCAACACTCATATTCATATGGCAAAAAACAAAACAAACTGAAGTAGACCAAGACTAAAACAGAACCAAGTTAACAATTCTACTGAACCAAATACTGTCATGTTCTCTATCCCAATAAACCTAGCTAGATTTCTAAATAAGCTTCATCTCTCCCCTCCTCGTTCTACCCCCAGACCCAGAACACTGGATAAACTACGGGACGTCTAAGTCAGTTAAGACCTATGTTTGAATCCATTGTCAGACACTTAGTAGCCATGTGACACTGGGTACTCTCTCTGTCCCTTTTCTCATTGTAAAAAGTGGACTGTAACAGCACCGAATTCATGGGGTTGTTGTAAGGATCCAAAGAGTATTAAGTGCTACGTAAACTTTAAAGCTCTGTACAAATAGTCATCTCAGTATTACACATTGATAGCAAAAGAACCAAATGGTTCATGGGCTACAACGCAAAATGTGAGGGGAAAAATCAGTTAAATCTTTAAGAAACAGAATTTTAATTTTAAGGCTACCTGAAAATCAAGTAAATTCCATGTGAGCATATGTAAATTATATGAAGAATCCAAAAGCCTTATCAAGTATACTCAGCACTGAACCAAGCATTATTTCAAACGTGTAAATGAAGGCAGGGAGAAAATTCTGCTCAGAAAAAAAAATCCTAGAGCATTAAAACTGATAGACACCCTAGGAATTGTCTAGACCAGTGGTTCTCAACCTGTGAATGACCCTTTCGTAGGGGTCACCTAAGACCATCAAAAAACATTATTTCCAATGGTCTTAGGAACTGAGACATCCCTCCTCTATCCATCTCCAGGCAGGTCCACCCACATGCAGATATGCCCACATACGAACATTAAAGGGTCACCTGCATTAGGAAGGTTGAGAACCACTGGTCTAGACCAATTCATGTTTTAGAGTACAAGACTGAGATGAAGGTGGTGAAAGTGATTTGCTTACTCAAGGACAAACTCGGTCAAGTTGGGGTTTGAACCCAATTCTACTGACCACACAATACTTTTTTTGTTTAATACATCATAGTCACTGCCTCAGGATTCTTGGTGTCATCAAATCCCCCTAAATTAACTCTAGAAAAGTGAAATAGCCATCTGTTCAACTGATTATCAGAAAGCATAAATTCCTCATTTTGAGACAAGACATGCTTCTCTAGCTGCCAATGACAGAGGTGGTTGCTGTAAATGTTTATAAAGGATTATTTAGGGAACACATTTGTTTTCCAAAGCCAGGACTTAATTAGAAATATTTTTGGGAAGCCAAGGTTACCTGCTGCAGCAATATCAAAAGCAAGTCACCACAAACTGCCTGAGAGAGCATGAGAAGAAGTACACGGAGGCGCATATCTGGGTTATAAAAGCCCTTTTTATAAAGCCATTTTTAAACAAAACCAAAAAAAAAGTTTACAAAAGAAAAAAAAGATACAGAAAAAGAATAACTTGCTTCATATATTCCAAAAAGAGGAAAAAAAAAGGGGGCAACAATGCCAACATGCTCTACAATTAAGGGGTTCTTTTTGTTTGTCTTTTTTTTCTGTTTAATACAAAATACAAGCAAAGGATACACATACTTAAAACAGAGCTCAGGAGCAGGTACATGATCCTGGAAACCCCTTCAATAAAAGCAAAGCAGTATTTTTTTTCTATGCAGGTACATACAGAGACTGGAATATGTAAAATTAAGTATCACAAAAGACCATCACACAATCCTACCAATGCATGTTGTATCTATAATTCACGAACATGGTCAACAAAATCATGTTCACTTCAACCCTGTTTTATTTAAAATTTTAAATATTTTTAAATAATGCAGTTACATTCAAACCTTTAGCTTCCTTAGTACCATGCTGCAGGCGTCAGCATTGTCAAGGTATTGCAAGAGTGCCCAACCCTCTAGTGTTTGACCATATGCCCAGCAATGCTGCCAAATGTGGGAAAGGATGTTATAATCTCAGGCCATGGACAGAAGACCTCTTCTATCCCTTCCTCTTCATTAGATGGAAAAAGATGAGGAACTGAACTGGTAAGGAATGGTTTTGGGGGATGTCCTTAGGGCTGGGTATGTTAAAGCCCCAAATAGTATGACAAATATTCAAGACAAATATTACCTGCAAATCATTGAGCTATGTTTGGCTAACCTGGGTGCCATTCAAGGGTTACTGCTTATTGTGAATTAAAACAAAACAAAACACACCAAAAAAACCCCTTTGAAGTAGGATATGTAGGGTTGTGAAGACATGCCTATGGTAAACAAAGTAGTGCTCTTATTTACATTTAAAAAAAAAACAATTGATTCTGCAGAGGGGAAAAAAAAGTAAAATTCACAAATTTCCAGAAGACAGACACTGTCTTAAACTGTCAGACATATCAAACATACTCCCACTCACACAAAATACTTTTGGGGATTCTATACATGTTATTTGTGGCATAAGCTGAGTATTTTCCCCCACCCCACCAAAAAAAGGAAAAAAGGAACCAAAAGCCCCTAATTCTATTCCCAGCCCCAACCCTTTCCCACCCAAATCTAGAAAACCCTCCCCTCACCCTGATATACAAAGCATATGCACAATGGTGGCTTTACACCTGTCACATGGAGCATGCTCAGATAGATGTCACCATTTAGGTCATTGCACTGGCATTGTGGTGGGCTGCATTAGAGGCTTTCTCCAATAGTGGTTGGATATACAAAGTCAGCACCACAGTGAACTTTGTAACTATGATTTTAGGGGAAAAAAAAAATCAAAGTTTTAATTTGTGGGTTTAGGATTCTGGAAGAATCTTGGTTCATTACAAGGCAACTGCCATCCCTCTACACTTCTCCAACAAAGAGAACGAGAAATGGGTTTTATTTTCTCTGCAGAATCTGAAAGTATGTATATTTTCCTCTTCCAGGACCCAAACTGTAAACGGTTCTATTAATTTTCCTTCAAAAAACAAAAACAACCCCCTCCAATCCAATTTTCTTTAATACTATGAAAGTTTTACACCCCACAATCAGAACGACAAGGTGAAGTAATTTTCTCTAGTTTTGAAGCAACTAGCAAGTTGTAGTATTTTTCTCTGTCCCTTTTAAAATTACTATTATCTTGTTCATTTCATCATTCATATATGTGTATGTATGAAATATTGAGAAAACAACACACACAAAAAAGAACCTGGGTTTCTCATGTTTTCCCAAACCATAAGTTTTTTAAAATGCAGCCACTGAGCATGCTCAAAAAGAATAATTCAGCCTTACATTCACTCCTTATTACAACGGACACACACAATAAAAAGTCATTTTCCCCTCCCACACTCTGCTCAAGCATATGATCATTTTAAAAAGATATCTCAAAAGTTCTCCCATGCTAAATTCTGTTCTGGCCCTCCAAACACCCTAAAACCTAAGTTGAAGTTTGTTAAAAAAGAAAAAAAAAAGAAAACCCAGAGTGTTCTAAAATTTATCTTTGTTACTTTAATGCTTCTTAAGAAGTAAAATCAAGAAAAGCCATTAAAAATCTTTCAGTGTCATGTTCAGCCATAGTTGTTCAGGTCTGTAAGCAGTATCAAAGACTTTTCATCTGGCTAGGAGCCCAAAATTCAACTTTGTATTGAATATTTACATGCAAATATCAATAAAGGAAACCCACAGGAAGCCAAACTATTCACAAGAATAAGCTGCTACGAGGGTTGAGCTTGGAAGCAACTACATGAGTGAAAAAATTGTTGGCCATCATAGTTTCTTCATGGGAATCAATACAAACTTACTCCTTGAGATTAAATCAGCCCTTATAAACAATCTTATATCTTCCCTAAATGGGATAAGATCAAAAATTTTCCTTCTTGGAATTAAAGTGTCAGGAAAAGGTACAGAGAGAATGTTTTAGAAAGTAAAGTATAATATTTCTGTTATCAAATTCACTCCTTAGGTTCAATCCCATACCTTCTGGGGAGGGAAGGTAGCACACATATAGACTGGTTTCACAATTCTAACTGGATAAACCATCAAGCACAGCAACATTTCCAGCATGTTAAGGACAACCTATGGTCCAAGAGTTTGGATCCAAAAGATTCTAAAGAACCAGAAAACAGTGTCAGAATGGGCAGCTGAAAAACATGGAAGGTAGACTTGTTTCAAAGCTAAACCCACACTAGTCAGAAAACGGTTTTTGGAGATGATACATACCATTCATGTTTAAATAACCACCCAACTTTCAAGCGCTGCAAGTTAAAAAGACAGTGGACCCTATATATGTGTGTGTGTGTGCATAGGTATGTATATACATGCACACATACACACATACTTCATAACCACGGACTGAGCCAACCAATACAGCAAACACTATACATGCTTCCTTAAGCCAAGGTCACAGTATTAAGTACGCCTCAACACTAAGCACCTAGGTTTCCAGTTTGAATTGTAACTATTCCATTAAGTGGGTAGAGAATTTAAGGGAATGACTCAAGTCTGATAAAAAAGACAGCTCAGCATTTCCATGGTGAAAACATGACTTTTAGAGCATAGCTACTTCATCAGGAAATATAAGTATTTTTTTTTCCAGTCTATCAGAAATGCATATGAAGAACATTTTCAGCTTTTCCAGTCTAAGAATTAAACTGTTTTATAAAAGAACCCCCAAACAAAAAAACCCAACCTGAATGCACAAAAGTAACCTAAAGAGTAATTCTAATTTACAAGTGGATGACAGTCATATGATGACCAGAGATGTTTATGGAGAATATATTAAAAAAAACAAAACAAAAAACCAACAAACAGGTTATAATATCACAAATCATTTTGACATAAGCTCTGATTTAGGAAATTCTTCACCCCAGCCCCAAACCCCCAGCTTAAAGAAATAAAATTTAAGAAAAATCACAAATACTGAGAATACAGAAACTCATTTTCACTTCATTAACTGAAGAGGGGTCACATGGATGTATGTGTAGGGGAGCAGGAATTAGCTACTTCTGGAATGAAGCCCAGAATGAAGTTGAATAGCCAAGTTATAAACCCCTAAAAATAGAGGTTTGCAATGGAAACACTGATATATCTTTTACTGTAGTAACACAAATAAAAAATGAAGGGAGGGTGTGTATGTAAATGAAGGGACTTAAACTCGCAGAAATCCAAGAATGCAAATTATTCACCCTCATTATAAAGCCCACAGCTAGAAATTTAATCATCATACAAAGCATTAAGGTCTACACATTTGGCTCTGCACTAGAAACTCCATGTCCTTTTTAAATGCACAAAGAGGCCATATACTACTCGGAGCATGAGCTACTAAAAACCAAACCCTAAGAGTACCTCCTTTTTAAGTGAGGCCTTTGTTCCGAGAACACTTGCAAGGTATTGACTAAAAGAGAAAATTCTTACAAAGGTCAAAACAAAAAGATAAAACAGCAAGCAAGTTACTTGGGAGAAAATCCCAGGAAAAAAAGGAGGTTCAGTTTTTCCTTTCATTTCAAAATTTACTAGTGTATCATACCCCTACACCTTATTTCCAACAGGACTTGAAGGAACAAAGCTCAGGGAGGTGCAGGGGTTTTCACGAAGGCCTGGAAGATAACAATTAACTGCAAATATGCCTCCTGAACGCAGAGTTGGGTCCTCCCCTTTTCTTCTAATAAACCCGTAAAACTTCAACTTTATTTGATCAATACCTAGACAGAGGGCCAACGAGTCAGGAGCAGCAGTAAGTAGTGAACCCCCATCGGGGGCAGGATGGGAAGAAGATAAACTGTAGGTGAAGAGAAATAATGTCCTAGAATAGGCATGAAGGGGTCTGTGTTCCATACTGCATCAGGAAGTTCACAGATGTACATACCACATTTCTGGGGAGAAACAGGAGGGTAGGATAGGAAAACATTCTGTTCCCAAACTGCCTTATGAATTAACCAAAGCATGACTCATGGGATCTGAGCGCATGGATATGCCATAACAGAATTCCATTTCTTAAAAGGAAAAAACCCAACTCTCTGTGATTTAGTTTCACATTAACTGGTTCTTTATTGGCTTCAAACCTAAACATTGTCAGTTTGAGAAGAAACCCACTTTGATGTGGTACAGCAATCTTGCTGTTAAAATCTAAATTCCTCTTGATCCTTGGTAAAATTTATTCCAGGAAAAAGAATAGATACATATTTATTTTAAAAACATGAACCATGGATATTCAGATCTGAAACAGTCACTTAAGATTTTGATGCACTTGCTCCCCTGATAGGTTGAGCATCATTTAACTCCCTACAGACCTTAGCAGGAGAAAAGGATTTCTTACTGTTCCTATTCTCCTTGAGATGACCAGGAGTGAAATAGAATAAAACAAAACAATAACAACAACAAAAAAACCCACACCAAAAAAGTCATGTGGCCTGGTTGTTCCCAAATGGGGTTAGAAATATGGGAAATTTAAAGTTGTATTTATATTTATCACCTTCCTGCCTAGTCAATGAGAGTTTAGATTCATGATTTAAAATTTTTTTTTTAAATATACACATTTTTTCTTTGCTGACAATGATTTTGTTTTTTAAATTTAGGTAAATAAGGAACGACCATTTTCATTTGGAATCCTTATTGTTTTCTGGATTCTTGTTCACCTTGATAACTTTTAGTAAAGTTAAAATTCCAATAGGGTTTGCCTCAAATCTTATTGCTTCACCTGTAATAACCCTTTCATTTGTCTTTTTTTTAATGTTAGGTGGTGAATTCATTGGATATTTTGTCATGGCTTTTACTGGAGATTGGGAGACGGAGAGCAGCCAATACACAAAGGTAATTTTTTCTTTAAAAAAAAAATGAGGGAGGAGGGAGGGAAAGGAGAAGATGCCGTTCTCTCTCATCAGTGGGGGGGTGGGGGTGGGGCAAAAGAGACAGAAAGGGGGAAAGCATTCAAAGCCCATGAGTCAAGCCATAGCCAAAACCATGATCTACCCCTAAGTAGATTTTCTTTTTTTTCCCTCTTTTTTTTTTTTTTTTCAAAATAAAATCTCCCCAAACCATCAATTTTTAATCTTCCCCAGACTGGGCTTCATCTTCAGACCCTTCATCCCCAGACTTTTCTGGCGGAGGGCTGGCAGACTTTTTCTTTTCTGGGGGGCTTTCTGGCTCCTCATCCTCTTCTTTGGGGGAAGGAGTCTTTTCCTTTGATGCCTTTGATGCTGTGGGACGGCCCACTTTTCCTTTTCCTTTCACTGGACTTGGTGTCACTGAAAGAAAAAGAAGGATTGGGGAAGGAAACAGACATGAAAACAAAAACAAGTCTTTCATGAGAACTAGTTACCCCCTAAAAAGGAAAAATATAAAAATCCTACACAGCACTTCCCAAGGGTCGGACCACTGACTTCCCAAAACCAAGGTGGGAGAAAAATTGACCCTCAATTTCTAAAGTCAAAACCTTGAGTCAACAATAAATGGCTACATATTTATTGCAAAAGAAAACTACTCCACTTTACAAAAACTCACAAGAATACAACCTCCCAAGCCCCACTTGCACATCAAACTTCAGATGGTCTTTGTTAAGGTAAAGTGCAAGATTTCTGATCTATCTCCAGGGGCAGGAGCAGTTGGGTGGACATTTTCTAACATGGTCTCTGACCATTGCACAAGATGGCCAGCCCACGGCCTTGGACACATCATTATTTAGTGTTTTATGTGTTTCTTCACAATTTAACATGTACGAAACTACGATTTTGTTTATGTTCCTATCTTTTTAATGTGTCACTGAAGACTCTTCTTTGGAGGAGGGAAGGCAGGGCAATTGGGGTTACGTGACTTGCCCAAGCTCACACAACTAATAAGTGTTAAGTGTCCGAGGCTGGATTTGAACACAGGTCCTCCTGACTCCAGGGCTGGTTGCTCTATTCACTGCAACACCTAACCATCCCCACTGAAGATGTTTTTGAGCAATACTCTTAATCCCATTTCCCCATGGGCTTTTATTGCACAATTTTGCATAATGTTGCACTTTTGGGGAATGTACATGTTGTATTATAGCAGAACTGACTGTATATTGTTCAGTGACTTGCTGAATGAACTAAAAATGGGTGTAATTTGAAAGTTAAAAACTGAAAATGATCATCAAAATGAGGTATTGGTAAATGGGTAAATAACAGCATGATAAAACTATAAACACAAACTGCTGCAAAGTGAAGGAAAAATTTGCTCTTATCTGGGCATGTGAGTATAGGTGTGTGACAGATACCTCAAGGGGCCAGAGAAAAAGTAAAGCCATGTAGCCTTGGAGGTAGTTAACATTCTCATTTTTATGCTTGTACATTTTCAAAATTTTACTAGTAGTTTAGGAGATGGTATTTTATCAGCAAAACCAAAACTAAATAAAATTAAAATTAAATTCTAAAAGGTTTATTGATGAAACTATAATCAGATATCTTAAAAGCCTCACATAATTGTTATTCCTAACTCTTGTTTATAGCTTATGGGTGGCACAAAATAAAGGTAAATGCCTCATATTCCTGGAAGGATTGGAGTCATTATTCCCTAATATATATCCTTTCCTGAACTAGACACTCATTAAGTCAAGCCACAAGTCTTTTGAATTTCTTGCATTCCTTTTAGCTTAGCCAACCCAATATTAAGTTTTACCAGTTCTTGAATGATGATTTTTAAAAAGAACCATGTTGGCTTCCCTAATACTGAGCTCACCTGTAGCCTTTAGCCTAGGTTTGGGCATTTTCTTTTCTTTCCTTTCAGGCTTGGATTTCTTCACAATCTTCTTGTTTTTCTTTTTTGAACTTCCATAATCACTATCATCATCATCTTCCATTAGGAAGTCTTCATCACTGCCAGAATCTTCTGAGGGAAAGGAAAAATGTGGCTTAATTTATATATTGCTCCAAGTGAACAAAGAGAGGTATCAGTCTAACAGAGCGTGGAATTTGGGAGTCAAACATTCCTGGAAGTCCAGCTGCACAACTAACTTGTTGGGTGGTATCACTGGCCCCATCTGTAAAATGGTTATAACATGCCCCTCACACAGGAGTTGCATGACTGACCTGTTTGAAGAGAAGATCTATAAAACCTAACACGAGCGGAAGTTGCTGCTATTAGTTAACTACAGAATACATGGCAAAAAGAAATATGTAAGATTACCCAGACTGAGATGTATGAAATATCTATACGCTATTAAAAACACACTTACTAAGTGGGGGAAAAACCCCAAACCCATAAATCACCAACATATTCTTATGTGGAATGATTACTTTAAGAGCATTTTTAAAAGTATAAGACATACATATTTATGAGCCAGTTCTAGTCTTATGACTAAGACTAGGTACAATCTCTTAACAAGATTCATGTATGTCTAAACAACCCTAATGGAAGCCACCAAATATCTCTAAATCTCTTTTTGGTGATCCTGAGGGTCTAAGAGGGAGCATCCTAGCTATTATTTGAGGAACTGGTATCTGGGTACTGGCATCCCTAAGACAACAGTGAACAAGGTCATACAACTGATATTCCATTCACTTTCACTTACTCTCCTGGAATGGCGCTTCTTCTTCCTCTTCTTGTTCTTCTTCACTACCCACATCTTCCATGAGCATCTCTCTCTGCTTGGAAGCTGCTTTGGATGCTGCCTGGCGCTGTTGGCGAACATTTTTGTGATCTTCTTTTTCATCTTCACTATCCTCTGCAACATTAAAGCCACAACAATACAATGATACAAAATGCTTTGATTCCAGTGGCTAACTAGGGAAGGAAATGATTAGCCAATAAGCTTGTTAGATAAAAGAGCACGGTCAAATTTGTTTGGCTGCATTAGCATATCACCAGTCCTTAATTTACATGTGCAAAATTTAATTCATTTAACTCAACTGAATAAAAAGGTCAAATCTGAAAATACCAAGTATTAACGACAATTATTCCACAAAAATTCCAAATCCCCCAATTCTAAAAATAGGCTTAAACAGTACTATCAATTCAGATAAAATACTATGAAGTATATATCTATAGACCAATGGTTTAAAATTTAAAACAGGATCCCTGCTAGCCAAATTGACTTAGAAAACCACATATCAACATTATCTACATGTCCCAATTACATTTTAATCTAGTCTGCATGGTAGTTTTGTAGAGTTTAACACTTTTGCTGCAAACCAACATTAAAAGAGTAAACTTGAACTTCCAAAAATGGCTCTCATTTGTCTTTCCCAAAATTTTCAATCATAATAGACTGGGCTATTTTAAAGACCTGGGAATTTTAGGTTAGAAAAAGATGTTTGTGAAAATAGTAGAAAAATAAGAGAGAATACATATTTTTTAATAGACTTCCTTCGAAGAAGTAGCAAGAAAGAACATCTGAATTGGAGCTAAAAAGATCTGATTTCAACTCTTGGTTCTGTTGTTTACTACCTAATTAACCTCCAAAAAGTCATAAGCACTCAACCTGAGTTCTCATCTATAAACAGGTATTGCACTTTCCTTGTCAACAGAACATATAAAGTGCTTTAAAAATCAATAAATGTGATAGACATTCAAGTTATTACCAGTTTGACAACTTATTAAGCTAAGAGATTTTTTTAAAAATAAATTTTTACTGATATCTTTTCTTAGATTATTATAGTTATCTTCAGTATCCCTTCAATATGGGAGCTATCCCATAACAAACAGTATTTTTAAAAACACACCAAAAAAAGAAGAAAAATGAGTACAAGGGATCAAGGTCTGAATACATGGGCAATATGTAACACCAATGAGCCTCTATTAAGGGGTAGTGTCCTCTGATATTAAGTAATGTTAAATATTTGTAGTTTTATTATTAATTTTTTATTTGTTAGCAGATCTAAAAAATAATGTGTCAAAATATTAATCAATGAGGAATATGCTTTTTCAATATTTATGTCTTATATACCATACATATATAGAATATACTTTATGTATATATAAGGAAAACTTTTAAACTTTTCACTTAGATTAAAAATCAGGCAGTACCAATACAGCTGTACTGATTAAAAAACAAAACATAAAAGAGGTCCCTTCTACTGGCAACATACTTATTTAAAAATCATCTAAAGGTATCTTTAAGTTAGGCTAACATACTGGCTGTTGGCTCTAAGACATGGAGTCAGGTATCCCTATATTGGTTATCATCTGCCAACCCTTTCTGTAGATTTGGAAGCATGCTTATTCTTTTTCAATTTTGTCTTTTTTTTTTGGAGAGGAGAAGGAAGGCAGGGCAATTGGGCTTAAATGACTTGTCCAAGGTCACATGGATAGTTAAGTGTCTGAGGCTGAATTTGAACTCAGGTCCTTCTGACTCCAGGGCTGGTTCTCTATTCACTGCACCACCAAGCCACTCCCTATTCTTTTCCAATTTAGCTTTCCCCTCCTTTGGAGTGTCTCTTTTGGGAGCATTTGTTAGTCATACCATCATCATTAGCTGTGAGGTTCATTACCTTTAATGCTCAAATTTTCTTACTAAGAGAATGAAGGATCCCCTGACACCAGTTACACAAAATTTAGTCAACCAAGCTGGTAACCATGATTAATACTAATAGAGATAGCATCTCATAGTCTTTAGGCACTCAAGAAAATGTTAAAGAATTAAAAATTTGGTTTGTGGTACAGTTGGGAGGTGTCTCCAATAAAGCCATAAGTGAATGTCATGCGGACAGAGATCACTAGATAGAACCAAAAGTTAATGTAATTTATTTTGCATTCAGAAGCATAAGAATTACACCTGGATAAAAATAAAAGTGAAAGTAAAAGCACTTGACATGTGTAAAGTCATCAAACCATTGTCCATGTGGTAAAAATTAATGCTTCATGACAGTGGCTTTTTCAGCAAAGGGAAAAAAATATTTCTAGTAAGCCTAACTACATAAATACCTGGTGAGTGTGAATCATCCTTCTTGGTCTTCACATCTTTTTCTTCAGAGTCCTCACTGTAGATAGAAAAAATCATGTTAATAATCTCTGAAAAGGCTAGGAATGACTCAAGGAAGACTAGATACTCTGGAACCTGACATGAACAGTCTTGAAGACTCTCACTTTTTGTCACTAACAACTGGAAATAAAATGGATATCCATTGAGAATGGATAAACATGGTATATTAATGCAATAAAATATCACTGCTCTGTAATAAATAATGAAAAGCATGAGAAATCTGGGAAGACTTATATGAACCTAGAGGGAGGCCAGTATAAGGACAAAGTACAGAATTTAAAGAGTTAGGGAGAACGTGTTCAAATCCCACCTCAAACAGTGACTGTGATCCCAAGCAAGTTACATAATCTCTAATGCCCTTATTTCTTCACATGCAAAATCAGAAGTTGGACTAGATGACCTCAAAGGTTCCTTACAGCTCTCAATTTCTGAGCTATAAAATGAAGAATTAAGTAGCCTGAACCAGCTGAACAAGATAAAAATCATCACAATAACATAAAGGAAAATAATTTTAAAAGATAATGCAGTAATAATAAAATCACAATTGCAGAACAGTGATGTCACCCTCAAACAGAAACAAGGCTCACCCAACCTTATATAACAATCCCAGTGGAACACACATTAACTTAGAAAACCACCTATTAATATTATCTATATTTTATTGTATTTTTATTTTGTTAAATATTTCTCAATTAAATTTAATCTGCACTCAGGTGGGCTGGTGGGCTATGAGTTTAACACTTTTACTACAGAAGAATATATAGATACTGATGAAGCATGTTCCCTACCTCTTGTCAGTGAAAAAGAACAAAAAAAAGAGAGACAAACATACATTTTCAGACAATGTATGAATTTGTTTTGCTTTATAAAACTTGCCTTTGTGGGCGATTGCAGGGAGGGTTGGGGATTGTGGGATGGAATGACAGCGATATAAAAAAAAACATCAATAAAATCATTAAAAAATATACACATGAGAGCGGGGATAGCTAGGTGATACAGTGGAGAGAGTACCAGCCCTGTGTTCAAATTCAGACACTTTCTAGCTGTCTGACCCTGGGCAAGTCATTTCACCGTGATTGTCTCCTCAACCCTCCCTCTCTCCCATCCCCCAACATTCATGAGGACAGATAGTTGTGCAGAAGAGGATATAAATAAGCAGGGCAATGTGGTGTTTCCTTGTAGTGTACTTGTTGTTGTTCAGTCTTTCTTAGTTGTGTTACTCTCTGTGACCCCATTTAGAGTTTTCTTGGCAAAGATACTTGAATGGTTTGCCGTGCCACTTCCTTCTCCAACTCATTAAAGTGGTATTTTTATGTCTGTTAAATTAGAAAGAAGAAAAAGCTACAAAAGTTTCTGTCTCACTCTAGATGGTTACATCATTATAGAATGAGGACTATAGATTCCTCTTGCTTCTAGTATTGTTAGCAAGTCATCTATTTGCTAAGTATATAATCTTTCATAGTGCTTATGAAAATACCAAAAGAGCAAATGATTCCTCCAAAGGACACATACTTCTCAGGTATATGTAAAGACAAGGGTTCATATATGGGCATAATCTAAGGGTAAATGTGAATATTGGAGAGTGACTTAATAGCGAAATTTAAAAACGGGAGTTTATTAAACTAATATATTTTCCATGAATATGTCTTTTATGATTATCCATTTGGGGGGTAGAAGGGAAGTTCTTGCCAGTAAGATAAATGAGCAACACTGGTCAGACAGCTTAATTTACTGGCAGGTCTGTATATCTGCCTTAATTTATTGGAAGGAAAAACATAAACAGACATCACTTCCTCTCGCTGACTGTGCACATAATCCATTTATCCCCCAAATACTTCAGAATTTTTTTTTAATGGAACATAATAAGCTATACAACCTAAATGTATCTAAATAGTATTGTAAAAATAATTTTCTGACCAAGAAAAAGCCAACCTAAAATGAGAGAGCCAGTGAAATAATGAAGATGCAAGAGAAGTGTTTTAAACATATAGCCATTTCTGCCCTCCTCCTTCAAAGGGAATATATGAAAATAACATAGTATAACATGGAAAGAAACCTAGATTTGGAATTAAAAGACCAAAGTTTTATTCTTGGTTCTGTCATTTTCTGTATGACTATGGTAAAGTCACAAGCTCTCTCTCTGGGCTAACTGATCTCTTAAGATTACATCCAAATCTAAACACCATTTTATGATGCTAAGAAAATACTCATCTTTTCTTCCTCCCCCCTCTTTAGAATCCATTTTGCTTCTGACTAATGACTCCCTTAATCTCTTACTTCCTCCCTTTCCCCTTAATTCCTCCCCCCTCTTATTCCCTTGTTGGATAAGGTGTCTATCTGTACCCAACTGTGTGTACATGTACTCTTTCCTCCTCCCACCAGCTCTGATTAGTGAAGTTTGTCATCTGCTCCCTTCCCCCATGACCCCTCCTTGCTGCATAAACTATGCATACCCCATTTATGCAAGATAATTGTACTCACTCCTTCTTTCCCTCTCCTGCCCTCCCAATGTGTTCCTCTTCCCCAATCTTTCCATTCTTCTTTTGAGATCATTAAAATAAAAAGAATCACTGCATGGATCAGTTTAATTAGCCCTCCTCTATGACCCCTAGTGATGATAGAATTCTGAGCAGCTACATGTATTATCTCCCAAAAAAAGAATTTAAAGCTTGATTAATCCCCTATGACTGCTCATTTATGCTCACTTTTTTATGCTTCTATTGACTCCTGTATTTGCATGTTAAAATTTTCTATTTCTGGTCCTTTCATCAGAGGAATGCTTGTTTTGTTAAAGGTTCGTTTTTCCTCCTATAGGGGAGTATATAATAATATATAGGGAATGTATAATAATACTCAGTTTTGCTGGTTAAATTTTTTATTCTTGGTTCTAAAACTAGATCCACTGTCTTCGGTAATACTGCATTCCAAGTTCTATGAAACTTTATCATTGTGGCTGCTAAAACCTGTTAGTTGAATTCTTTTTGTTTACTTGCTGTATTCTATTTTTGTTTTTTTGACCTGGGAACTCTGGATTTTGGCTATTATATTCCTAGGAGTTTTTATTTTGGAACTTCTTTCAGGAGGTGACCAGTGGATTCTTTCAATTTCTACTTTGCCATTTGTTTGTAAACTAAACGTTTTCTTTTACGATTTCTTGAAATATATCTAGATTCTGTTTGTTTTTGCTCATGGCTTTCTCTTAAATTAGTTCTGTTTTCCAGGGTAGTTGCTTTTGTTATGAGATACTCCACATCTTGTATTTTTCAGACTTTTGACCTTATTTCTTGATGTCTCGTGGAGTCATTACCTTCCATTTGGCTGATTCTAATTTTAAAGGAATTATTTTCTTGAATAAGGTTTTGAACCTCTTTTTCCAAGTTGTTAATTTTCTTATCTTTGTTCCCTAGCTCTTGTTTCTTTCCCCATTTTTAATTATACTTTTTAGATCTACTTCTTGAAATGTGTCGGATTTGTGTACAAGCTGTATTTTTCTTGGAGACTGCTTATAGATTTTTTTTTTGAGTCACAGTCTTCTGTGTCTTGAGCTTCCCTTCACCATAATAGCTCTTTTAACTGAGGTTCTTGTCCATTTTTCCTGTATATTTATTAACTTTGTACTTTATGTAAGTGTTGCTTTCACAGCTCTGGCTGGAAGGGGGCTTGTGCCTGTAAGCTTTTCATGTTTCCAAAGTAGTTTAATCTGGAGAGAGACCTGTTTCTGACCTTCCAGATGAGTCCTGCAGGTTCTTGACCCAGGTTTGGATCTGTTGGCTTGTCCTTAGTTGAGAAGAGAGTTTCACAAAATTTCTTTGACTCAGTTACCAGCATGAATTCTCGGTAATGCAATGGTGAGACCTTCAGAGCAAAGGCTGCCTGGAGTAGCCTCTGCTTTCTTTTTCTTAGTAACTCGATTATGAATTACATTATGATCCTAACAATTAATCCTCCTTTCTTCCACATTTAATTGCTATTACTGTGAAGAAACTGTTGAAATGGGCATGTTAATGTAAGTATGGCTTTTAAAAAGTTACAATGTGCAAAAAGACGAAAATATAGGTTACCTGTGGGCCTGTGAAGATGGCTGTGGAAAGATAACTGTAGTGGTTTTTAACACTACTATTACTGCCTTTTAAATAATTTACTCAATAAAATATTAAAAATGAGTCACCCCCCAAAAAAAGGAAAAAAAAAAGTTTCAGTAGACTGCTGATAGGTTCAGCCACTATTAGCCTTGGGAGGCCCTAAAGATTCAGAGCATCTGAACTGCCAGCTCCCCTTTAGTTGGGGACACAAAGCTTTGCTTCCAGAATCAGAATCACACAGCCACTATTTGCCTCCGGAACTTTTTCCTCGCTCAGCACACATCTGGGTCACTGTTCACAAATGCTCCCTCTACACTGGGTTTGTGATCTGGAGCTAGGTAGTTGCTGACAAAGCTGCCAGATGACACCTGATCCCACACCCAGTGGCAACCCTTCAGGATCATCTTCTGTAACAGTGCTTCCTACCTTATCTTGGCCCTCTCAGTCCCTTAAGTGCCAGGATCTTCCACAACATGCTCCTGACCAGAATCCATCAACAGGGCCGTCAACCCTTTCTGACTCCCAAAGCTCCCCTCAGCTGAAAAAACAGATTCACTCAGACTCCTTCCTGATGAGAATCTCGATAGATGTCAAGGAGATGTATCAGGTGAGCTAGATTCTTAATGTTTCCTCTCACTCTACCATCTTGATTCAGCCTCCAAAAAATACAAATCCTTAGATTCCTTCTAATCTTAATTCAGCAACCTGTGTTCTAATCCTGGCTCTGTAATTAACTGTTAGTTATATGATTTTGGGCAAAGTAATTTGCATCTCTTTATACCTTACTTTCTATGTCTGTCAATGAAGGGATAAGACTGGTTGTCTCCTGAGATACCTTCTAGTTTTATAATTCTGATTGGGAAAAACTGAAGGTATAGATATTCATGCATAATCCCTTTGACTACTACCTTGTTACTAATTAATTTTTGAAAATAAAAGTTATTAGCTTCCTTATTCATACTCAAATTATTCTATGAAGCCTAACTAACAAAGAGATCAGATTTTTTTTTTAAACTGAGAGATTCATTTCAAGGAAATTTGCCATTCTGAAAACTGTACATATTTCTATATTACTACACTTGTCAATTATTATTTGTTAATATAAGACAAACAACTCAAGTACTAGTCATTTCAAATTTCTATTGCAATTACTAGACTCTTACAGTTATCTTCAGTCCTCCTACAGTCCTGTTTACAGATTTTTAAGGAAAAGCCTGGAACTCTATCAGCTAATAATAGCTGATTCTACAAGTGGAGAATTCGGAAAGGAAAATCAATTTCAATTAGTATGAAGAAATAAATGTAGTATACATTCAATTTAGTAATAATTCATTCAATTACCATGGGGCAACAGAAGTATTATTGAAGCAAAGGAAAAATTCTTAATAATATAGGCCATTACTAGTTAACTGACAATTATTTATGATTTGCACTGTTCACAAGGCATTTATTTATACTATAAATTATATTAACCTGCCCCTCACAACCCTGTTAAATATAAGTACTATTACTCTCGTTTTAAAGACGAGGAAACTGAGGGCCAGAGAAAATTTAACTTTGCTTGCGATCACACAACTAATGACTAATGCTGGCAGCGTTTGAACCCAGGCGTCTCCTGACTCTGAGTAGGATGCTCTACAAAAGGAAGGAAAATAAATTTGGGGTCTAATTGCAAACGCCACACCTTGTATTTTAAGTCTTACCAACTTAGCACTTTACTAAATGACACAAACTGAACTTTTGCTTGGCCTTATTTTGGTGCAATGAGTTCAAACACTTCAAGGTTAATAACTTAAAAAATAACTACAACAAATATTTTTTACTCGGTCTTCCTGCCCAGTCAAACAAGACAAGATAGTTTTAATGTCCTATTGTAAGTCAACTCCCCCCAATCCCACAACATAAGACACCTTCTGTTATATAGGATATCTATTCCCACCGTAGCCATTCTCATCACCCTTTACCAGTCTCCAATTTAGTAAAAGTTAAAGACTAAAGTCTTTAATCAAGTAAAAAACATGAAAACATTCATTTATAGAAATCTCTTATTCTGGAAGCAGCCTTTTTTTTTTTTTTTTAAATAATCCCAATTATCTATCAAAGTTGGAGTTCAGAAGTTTTCTATTTATGGCGTAAGTGAGGGTTTGTTAAGCCCAGTTAAGAGTCCCCCATAATAAATAATAAGGATTTACAATGAAGCTGGTTATACAACTCAGATTTTATAAGTTCCAGTGTCATGATCCTCACAGTGATGTAATTTGTGATGTAGACTCAGATTAGCCAGATTATCAATAAAAGGAGACTAGCAGTAACTCTGAAGAACTGATGCAAAAAAGCAAAATGGATGTAAAGCATTTTGTAAATAAGTAAGCAGCAAAATAAAGCCATACATTAATGTCTCTACACTTTTCCTCTACATGGAACTTAACTTCATGCTTTTCCTATTTCTACTTATAGAAATAAATGAATTTTAAAAACAATAAGGTGATCTAGCCCAACATTATAAACAGATGCAACTTGTTCAAGATCCTTTGGTGCATAAAGCTTGTACCCACACTCAACTCCCTTGACTCCTGATCCAGTAATTCTTTCTATAATGGACCAGATTTTTGAAAAAGTGATCAGAAACAAGTCTGGGTAGTAAAAATTCTAGAGATTCATCCATATAATCTGAATAATAAAAAACAAAAACAAAGCAATTTTTCTCAATTAGGAAATTTGACCTCCAAATATAAATGGTTAAAATATTGGGCATATAGGGGTGGCCAGGTGGCATAGTGAATAGAGCGCCGGTCCTGGAGTCAGAAGAACCTGAGTTCAAATCCAGCCTCAGACACTTAACACAAAATTAGCTGTGTGACCTTGGGCAAGTCACTTAACCTCAATTGCCCTGCCTTCCCCCCTGCAAAAATTGGGTATATATGTCCTAAAAAATGTCACAGAATAAAAAACCCCAAATATAACAAAACAATCACAACAGTATTTTTCATAATGGCAGAAAGATGGAAAAGAATTAACAAACTGTGGCATAAAATCATAAAAATGACAAATGTGAGGAATTTCAGAGAAACATGGGATAACTTACATGAACTGATAAAACAATGAAATTAAAGCCAGGAGAACATGCACAATAACCACAATTATTGAAATAAAACAACATGTAAGGTAAATTCCAATTAATTATCATGAACAAGATAATTCCTGGAGAACAGGTGATGAAATATATTTCCCTCCTCTTGGAAAGAGACTGTTTTAGTAATTTTGTTTTTGTTACAAGGGAGGATTTGATGAGGGAGAAGGGGAGAAGATAACACCAGATAACAAAAACAAGAGAAGCAGCACCTGTCTTACCTATCTTCCTGTGAATTTTTCCCAGACCGCCTCTTGTTTTTAGCCTCTCGGGGTGATGAACGGATTTTCTTAGCTGGAGGGGCTGAATCTCTTCCATAATCTTCATCTTAATGGTTAAAAATGAAATTAATTGTTTGCTTCCTAGAATAAAAATAAGCACTACATTCTTACTCAAGGTGTTCCTTGGTAATGGATCAGGGTTTGCCTAAGACAGGGAGTCTTAACCTTTTTGTGTCAGGAACCCTCAGGTAGTCTATTGAAGCCTATAGACTCTTTCTCAGGATTAAATTTTTCAATGCATAAAATAAAGTACGTAGATTACAAAGAAAATTCTATATTGAAATAATTATAAATTAAAAAAAAAAACCTCAGATTTCCCAACATTCTATCATTTCAGGGAAATGATTCATACCTACAATTTCATAGGATTAAAATCCCTCTGGATATAGAGGCAAAAGATCTTTATCATAGCAAGAGATTTCTTACATATTAAAAAGCATTAATGACTTTAGAATTTGTGCTCATTCAGATAAGCTTATTAGAGAAAACTGTGTCAGAAGGCTGAAATCTAAAAGAATGATTTCTTATTATTGATAATTTATATAAGCTTACTATGTGCTAGGCACTGTGCTAAGTGCTTTATAAATATTATCTCATTTGATTCTCACAACAAACCTGGTAGTAGGTGCTATTTTCACCCTCATTTTACAAATGAGGAAACTGAGGCAGAAAGAGGTTAAGTGACTTGCCCAGGGTTATACAGTGTCTGAGTTCAGATCTGAACTTGGGTCTTTCTGACTTCAGGCCCAATAAATACTCTATCCACTAGCTCCTATCTACCAAGAAAAGTTAGCTTGAAGAAAATCCATGAGACTTAACATACAGAGAAATACTAACAATAACTTTTCTTTAAACTTTAATTATTAATAGTAAAAATTTTTTAAAAGGCATGAAAAAAAAAGACTATGCACATCCCATTTTGGGGATTCTTTGCTAATAAATCTAATGAAGCCTGACATGTAAGAATAAAAAAAAACAAACAAATCCCAACACACAAAAAACCATTATATTTTTTTCAAGCTATCCATATCACAGTTGTAAGCTAAGTGTGGTACAGTGGATAGAGTGCTATGACCTGTTGTCAGGCAGAACTGAATTTAAATCTGGCTTCAAACACTTAATAGCTGTGTGACCCCTGGGCAAGTGGATTTCTTCCTGCCTCAGTTTTCCTTATCTATAAAATGGGAATAGCACCTACTTCACAGGACTATAGTATAGTAAGGATAAAATGAGATGTTTGTAAAACGCCTTGCAAATCTTAAAGCTCTATATAAGTGCTTCTTATTATTATAGTACTGTCTGGATATTACAAAGAAACAGGATTTTCCTCCAACTCGAGATTTTTTAAAAAAGCATTTGATATTATAGTACATTTGAGGGTATATATTATAGTACTTCTTGAAAGGGTACAAACTTACCTGCATCATCAGATTCCTGAAACTGTGAATAATCGACCACCTTCCTGTTTCTGTAAGAATTTAAATAGCAATTAATTAGGAACAGAGGTCACAGGGGTTATTCAAGGCACCCAAAATACAGACCACCTGTTTTATTCAACAGAATAAAGTTTCCATTTTATTCAACAAAAGACTCTCCAAAAGCCACTTAAAAAACAGTTCCCAAGAGATTTACTGTATGCATTTCTTTACATTTAAAATTAATTTCTTGATAAATCCTGCAAAATGTCTTGTTTTTTAGCAGCTATTTTCTGGACAGTATTAAAATGTAGCATATTGAGCTATTAGAACCACCATTCAATAACAGTCAAGCAGAACAATAGCAACACCTCTGGGAATCTTGTAACTGTACTTTAAGATCCATGACAAAGAGAATGTTCCAAAATAAATTCCAACTAAGATAATGTTTCTGCCCCTCAAAAGCATTTTAATTTATTTAGCCCACAAGGGCATGACGATTCCAAGAAATTCAAACTGTGACTACTAAAATTTTAAAGATCTTTTTATATTTGAAGAAGTCCATTCTCATTCACTGGACAAGGACTACTACACTAATTTCTAATGTGATTTTTTTCACGATCTCACTCATTTAAAATCTAGAGTTATACAGAGCTATATGTTTTTCATTTTAGTGAAAATGTAGAACCACTATGTTCTATGATTAAAGTCACACATCAAACTAAATAAAATGATAAAATGCACACCGAGTGCATCAACAAATCAAATCTACATTAACTCAAGAACAAACAATTCTATATGCCCAAAGGGCTATAAAACCATGCATACCCTTTGACCTAGCAATACCACTACTAAATCTGTATCCCCAAAGAGAAAAACAAACAAAAAAAGAAAAAGACTTATATGTACAAAAATATTTATAGCAATTCTTTTCTGGGGGTAAAGAATTAGAAGTTGAGGTTAAGCCCATCAATTGGTGAATGGCTAAACAAGTTTTGGTTTGTGATTATGATGGAATACTATTATTAAAAGAAATGATGAGCAGAATGATCTCAGAAAAACCTGGAAAGACTTGCACGGGCTGATGCAAAGTGAAATGTACTATGTGCAAAGTAACAGCAATATTGTTAAGATGATCAGCTGTGAATGAGTTATTCTCAGTAATATAATATCGACAACTCTGAAGGACTTATGATGAAAAACGCTATCCATCCCCAGGGAAAGAACTGATGGGGTCAGACTACAGACTGAAACGTGTTTTTAAAACTTTATTTTTCTTGAGGTTTTTTTCGTCTGTTTTATTTGACAACATGACTATTACGGATGTTTTGCACGACTACAAATGTATAACCTATACTGAATTGTTTGCCTTCTCAATGAGGGCGTGAGAGAATTTGGAACTCTTAAGTTTTAAAAACAAATGTTAAAAATTGTTTTTATATTTAATTGGGAAAAAACTGAAGTACTAAATAATGCTTAAAAAAAAAAAGGTAACAGTTCCAGCTCCTCATGAGAAATTTGACATTCTTTTTGAGATTTATCTCTTTCATTATTTGCTTAATTTCTACTGCCCTAGTTACTTGTCAGCTATTCTCACATCAAGTCAGATGATTTCTCTTTTTATTTAAAGTTTATCCAATCTTGGTATTTATCTTCTCCAAGTATTACTAAAAAATAGGAAAAAAAAAATCAGTTTTATATCCATTTTTTATTCCTAGTAATACATAATTGAATTACAATACATCATAAAATTCAGTTACAAGCGGACTATCACTAGTGTCATCGTAGCCAAAAGGAGCTTTTCTCCTCATAATATTGATATTGCTAATCTTTTTATTTCATCTAACCCCAATTAAACAAACTAGAAGATTAAGTCAGGTGATTGCTTTTTATAACTGAACTAAAATCAAGTTTTCCTAAATGTCTGATGTTGATCAAATATTTTAACTAGAGAAATTATCACTGCCCCGATTATTAAAATTATTTGACTTGTAAAATTGCTCAGGTCAGAAGTTGGTTAAGTGACCAGATTTTCCTTAATCTTCAAAGGATGCTGTCTATTATTTAATATGCAATTAAAAGGTAAAAAGCACTAAGATACAAATAAACTGATATGTGGATTAACTTAAGTTCTGAAAACACTCTCAGTGGAGCATTTCCCACTATTTTAGGAACTTTTCAAAGCATTTATTGCAAGCCCTACTTAACACAAAGAAAACTCTCAAGTAATTAGCATTAATATACTAATCACTCAAGATAAAGATAATTTCAATTCTAGTTTTTCTTACTTTTCCCAATCTTCTCCATTTAAAGGATGTTAAAAATTCCCCCTTTAATAAAAAGCTTCAATATTAACATCCAAAATACACGAATCTCAGAACAGCCTTAGAGAGAGAATGGTAGAACTGTAATTACTTTAATAATAGCAGCCCTACAAAGATGTAACAAAAATGAACAGAAATGATTAAGAGAAGCACAGTAACATCACTACAATTAAAGTGAGAGAAAAGCTAGTCAGAGAAGATATAAGGAGGGATTTCCCAAAACATGCTCAACGGATAAGAACAGAGAAGGAAATTAACAGTATACTAACAGAGTTGTAGGTCCCTCCAAATCCTTACTTTAGGTAGTTCCAAGTCTTAAAAAAAAACCCAAAAAACTTTAAAGACAACTTAATATAATTGTGGTTAATTAATTTTTCTCTGTGTTTGCCTATTATCCTAATAGGTAAAACGTAAACTATAGAGTAATTTACTACAGAGTAAAACATAGTATTTTGGAGGTGAATAGGAAGCTCAGGGGCCACACGTTCCAACTCATACCTAAAAGAAATCCTTGCAAAGGATATATAAGTACAAAAATATTTACAGCAGCTCTTTTTACACCAGCAAAATGTGGAAACCAAGAGAAAAAGCCAAACAAATATAGTATATGAATGTAATAGGATATTATTATGCTCTAAAAAAATGAAAAAGAAAAAAGTACCATTTCATAGGAAGCTGGGAAGACCTGTATAAACTGATGCCAAGTGAAGTAAACAGAACTAAGAAAATAATTTATACAACGACAACATTATAGAGAAAAAAAACTTTGAAAGACTAGAAAGCTGAATGACAACATGATAAAATACAGTCCAGAGGACTAAAGAGAAAAACATGTTGTGCCAGAGGGATGGATTTGAAATGCAGAATGAAACACATGTTTTTGAACATGGCCAATGCAAGAATTAGTTTTGTTTCATTGTGAATATGTTATAAGGTTTTTTTCTCTTGGTTATTTTTCATTTATGGAGGGAGAGAAAACAATGCTTGTTAATCAGTTAAAAAGTAAAAAATTAAACAGAACCCCCAGAAGTGCTCATGAAAACTTTACTTAAAACCTACCACCTCCCAAGGAAGCCCACAGTTCATTCCCACTTTTGGATGGTTCTAACTGCATAGAACTTTTCCCTGACATTATGCCTAAATTTGCCTCTGCAATTTCTACTCATTTCCACCAGAATATTCCTGGTTCTGTGTTCTAGGGCCAAAGTGAAAAAATAACTCTTCCTCCATGTTACCCCTTTCAAATATCTGAAGGTGGGCTATTTTGTTTCCTGAAGTCATCTCTTCTACAAACTAAAATTCCCAATCTTTGCATAAGCTAGAAGCCATACTAATTAGAGCAGGGGGGAAGCAAGGATGCCCATTATCACCTAGCTATAGCAAAAAGACAAAAAAAAAAAATTAAAGGAATAAAAATAAGCAATGAAGAAACAAAACTTCCACTCTTCACAGATGGTGTTATGCTTGGGAGAACCCTAGACAATCAATTAATTTAAAACTATCTGAATTAATAAAACTTCTGCAAAGCTGCAGGGCATAAAATAAACTCACATAAATCACCAGTACTTCTATATATTACCAACAAAGTCTAGCAGCAAGAGATAGAGAGATGCCATCTAAAATAACTGCAGACAATATAAAACACTCAGGAATCTACCTGCCAAGACAAACCCAGAAAACAATATAACACAATTATAAAACACTTTTTGTACAAAACTGGATCTAAACAATTGGAAAATTATTAATTCTCATGAGTAGGCTGAGCTAATATAATAACAATGGCAAGTCTATCTCAATTTACTTACTCAAGAGGTAAACCAAAGTACCAAAAAATTATTTCATAGATCTAGAAAAATATAATAAAATTCATCTGGAAGAACAAAAGGTTAAAATCAAGGGATTCAATGGGAAAAAAAAGGGTAGTGGAAGGAAAGTGGAGTAGCAACACCAGAACTCAAAACTGTATTACAAAGTGGTAATCATCAAAACAACCTGGGACTAAGAAATAAGAGTGGTGGATCAATGGAATAGATTAGGCACAATGTAGAAAATGACCATAGTAATCTAATATTTGATAAATGCAAAGATACAAATTTTGGGGACAAGAACTCATTACTTGACAAAAATTGCTGGGAAAACTGGAAAGCAGTTTGGCAGAAACTAGGTACAGATCAACAATTCCAAAGGACTTAAGAGATGAAAAATAAGATCAAGAGGAAGAACTGATGGAATCTGGATGCAAAACTGAAGCATACATTTTTACTTTATTTTTTTTCTTACATTTTTTTTGGGGGGGGGGAGGTCTGTTTTCTTTTGTAACATGGCTAATATGGAAATGTTTTGCATGACTGCAAATATATAATCAATATCAAATTGCTTGCCTTCTCAAAGAGGAAGGAGGGAATTTGGAACTCAAAATTAGAAAAAAAAACCATGCTAAAAATTGCTTTTACATATAACTGTGACAAAAATAAATGAAAAAGAAAAAACCTCCAAATTTTCAAATGTATCATGAACTCAAGAGCCTTCGCCGTCCTGGTTGTTCCTCTCTAGCCTATCTATGTAACTCAGCACAATATTTCAAATGGGTCTGGATAGTACTATAAAGTGGGGTTATAATCTCCTTATTCCTGAAAATTATAATTCTCTTGCCAAATCACCCTGCTGACTCATAAACAACTTGTATTCCCCCATACCTCTGCTTTGTGGTCCTGCAGAATTTTAGCCCATAGGATAGATGCTACCTATCCTTCGTCTAGACTCTCAAATCTGCTTTCCTCAAATCTAGGTGCATTATCAGAAGACTGGTTTTCCTCTCTTTTTCAGAAATTCTAGGAAGTGATCACTTTCCCCAAAAGTCCCTATTATTTCCATTCCAGCAATGAGTTTCTCCTTGTTAGTGAAAATCTGACTAAGTATAATATTTCCCCTCTTTAGTTTCCTACCTTCTGAAGGATGAAATCATCATCAAGAGAAGTATAAAAGTTAATAGTGGCTCTGCTTTTTGGTAAACAGAATGCTCCAGAATTCCAACTACGATCATGTTTCTCTACTTATGAGAGGCATTTTAATTTACCTAGCCTACACACACAATAATAAGAAAATCAAATTAAAACTATGGTCATTAATTTTTTTTAGTGTATCCCAATTCCCTGGACAAAGGACCAGTAAAGCTAATTCTAATGTAATTTCTCAAAATCTCATCCAGAAGAATGCTGATTTTTACAGCAGGTACACTTATGATTAAAAACAACAACAACAACCAGGCAAGCATCCTTTGTATTCTTACATAAGATCAAGTTTTAAGCAAAAAAAAAAAAAAAAAAAAAAGATGGAAACAAGATGCAAAGTTAAGGAACTAAACCTTTAAAATCCTCAGTCATAGAATTCTGTAATTATAAGGGACCCCAGGAAAGCAGGCAAACAGGGGAGGTGTAAGAAATGTTTACAGCAAGTTCCTCTGATAAAGGGCTCATATAAGATCCATAAGGCAGTGGTGTTAAGCTCAAACAGCAATTCTTGTTGTTAGGATCTAATTATCCAAATGGATTAATAAGGATCCCTGTAGGCCACATAATGATGTAATTTTAAAATGTAATATTTTTTACTGTATTTTACATTTTAATCTGGCTTAGGTCACATTAGTAGTGTATAAAAAATGTCATTTCTCAACTGATAAAGTCAAAAGAATAGGAACAGATACTTTTTAGAAGAAACTAAGCTATCAAGAACCAAAAGGGGGAAAAAAAACCAACCCAAACACCTCTCCAATCACTAATAATAGAGGAATATAAATTAAAACAATCTGGAGTTCCATCTCACATGCATCAGATTAGTAAAGTTGGACCAGCCCCCCCAAAAAAGGGAAAAGCAGGGGCAGCTAGGTAGCACAACAAATAGAACACCAACCCTGGAGTCAAGAGAACCTGAGTTCTAATTCGGCCTCAGTCACTTAACACTTAAATCTCTCGGGCAAGCCACCTAACCTCAATTACCCTGCCTTCCCCCCTTCAAAAAGGGGGGGGGAAAGGAAAGTGACAAATGAAAAGGGAAAACAGATGCATTAAGGAAGCTGTTGGTGGAACTGTGAACTGATCTAGCCAGTCTGAAAAGCAGTTTGAAACTACTGAACTGTGCATATTCTTTGATCCATGGTATCACTATCTGATCTATGTTCCAAAGAGATTAAAAAAAAAAGGAAAAGATTCATCTATAAAAAAAAATTATAGCAGTTCCTTTTGTGATAGTAAAGAAGTGGAAACTGAGGGAATACCATGTTACAAATAAAGGCCAAACAGTCCTTACTTTCAAGGAGCTCACAGTCTAATGGGAAGACAACATGAAAACAACTATATACAAACAAGCTATATCAATAATAAATGAGATAATAAAGGGAAGGAAGGCACCAAAATTAAAGCACATCAGGTAAGGTTTCCAGCAGAAGTCTGGATTAGTTGGGACTGAAGGAAGCCAAGGTCAGGAGGTGGACATGAGGAGGGAGAGAATTCCCTGCATGGGAGACAACCAGTGAAAATATCTTAGTCTAGAGATGGAGTGTCTTGTACAAAGGACAGCAAAGCTACCCAGTGTCACCAGAGAGCAGAGAATATGAGAGAGAATATAAAGTATAAGAAAACTGGAAAGGTTGGGAAGTGGCAATAGGGCAAAATGTTATAAATGTTTAAGTTCCAAACAAAAAATTTTATATTTGATCTTGGAGGTGATAGTGGAGTGAAATAAGCAGAACCAGGAGAACAACAGCAACATTATCATAAAGACAAAAACATGCTATCTACCTTCAGAGCAAAAGGTGATAGATTGGGAATACAGACTGATGTTTTGGGATGCATGGCCAACAGGTGAACGTTTTGAATGACTATCTATGCTTGTAATAGCAAAAAAAAATAGGCAACTTCAGTTTTACATGATGCATGAATTAAATTGTTTGCTCTAGATAAGATAAGCTGTGTCCACATGAGCAAATGCATCAACACACTTTAAAAATGTTATTCTAAGGTCCTCCTGACTCCAGGGCCGGTGCCCTATTCACTGTGCCACGTAGCCACCCCAAGACACTCAGATAAAAGAACTAGGATATTTACTTAAGACAAATTAAGACTCAGTAAAGGGATGATAGCTGTCTTCAAGTATTTGAACTGTTGTGTAGAAGAATTAGACACCCTGTTAGGATCTAAAGGGCAGAAGTGGTAGCAGTAGTTTTAATTGAAGAGAGCCTTACTAACAATTAGAATGATAGGACAAAGGGCTACCTTAAAGAGGGAAGGTAATAATCTCTTCTCATTAGTATTTTTCAGGTAATGGTTGGATGGCCATTTTATGTCATAGAGGGGATTGTTGGTGGATGAGTCCAACTAGATATATGAGGTTCTTAAATTATCAATTATAATATCAAGGAAAATTTTTGATATTGTGAGATTTAACCTCAGACTTTTTATTTACTACTAAGTGCCCAGCCTATTGGTGATAAGCCTCTATACAAAGCTAATCCAAACCTCAGAAGGACAGTCTGCTGCCAGACCACTCAAAACTTGTCCCACCATCTTAAAGCCTTGTAGAGCTTGACTTCCACAGCAGGCATTTGTAAACCCAGAGCCAACTCTTTCATTATGAGGCATTCAGTAGGATATCTACAAAATCACTGATCTATTAGAGGAAGCTAAAGCCTAAGTATGAAGACTATCATATAAGAAATAAACTAAAACAGGCTGTGTAATAAGATAAGGATCTTTGTAACATACTCAAAGATATCCTAGGTAGAGGCCAAAAGATAGAAGCATTCAAAACTTCAGTTCTGCTGTAGCAAAAATTAGTTTCCACTATAAGGCTACTAATTCAGATTCACTTGCATCATTTTAAAGGAGCAAAAAAAAAATTTATCTACATAGTATTTTATTTTTAGCAGAGTCCAAAAACAAATTCTCAGCTATTCCCAGTTAAGTTTTAAGATAGGAAGCCCCCGAGGGGAAAAAGAAAAAGATAAACCACAAGTGATAAAATGGACAGAGGACATTAAATGTTTAGTAATTTCCAGTATCAAAGATAATTTCTATATTTGAAAGTAAATTCATGTACAAGAGAATTTCTCACCCGTTATCTTTTAAAAGAAAGTATTCCATCTTGCTGGTCTGCTTTATCAGCTTATGTATTGGCTCTCCCTATTAGAATGTAAACAACTGGAAAGCAGAGGCTGTCTTTACTCTTGAATTTATATTCCTCTGTTCTTGACACACCATAAGAACTTAAAATACTTTTTTATTCATTCATAATATCCTCTTACAGTCAAATCTTATCTGCCTGGAATTATCCAATAAATCTTTCCTTAAAATCCTTAGCAGATCCCTCTTACCTTATTCCTGCAAGCAAAAGCCACTTCCTTGACTCAGAGAAGATGTGAACCAATAAGTTGGAAAATTCCATTTTTAAGCTGGAAAGAACCTCTGAAATTAGTCTGACCCTTTCTTTATAAAGGAGAGTAAATGAAGGCCAAGAAAGCCTGGTTTAGACTTCTTTCATACACAGGATATGACGCAGTCATCTTCTACCAATATACTAGAAGTCAGGAAGGAAGAGGGAGAAAGCAAACAAATGCCTGGAGGGTAGCAGTAGTAAAGCTATTCAGTGATGATTTGTGCCCTAAACTCACAAGGCATTAGCCATACCTATGGCATATTTAAATACAAATATGAAACCATCTACTCAAACCACATACACAGTTCTTGGATTCTCCATACCTTTATTCTTCTCCATTAGGTCAGATAAAAGAGATGTGATTATAGTTGCAGTATGACCTTGAACATAAACCACCTATTTAGAAAAGTCCTGGATAAATATAACTTCACTTGCTAACTTTTCAGAGTTGTCCCACTCTAATGTTTTTGAGGTATTTCAAATTTGGGATTGGGAAGGGTGAAATCAAACAGTACACATCATACAGAGGTTATATATAATTGTTGGCTGGATTTTTGATTTATCCTTTATCAATTGGTTCAGTTGCAAATATCCTATATCACCAGAAGTATATGGAGAGGTAAAAAACAGCTAAAAAGACCAATGACATTTACAAAGTATTTAGGCCTTGCAAGTGGATCTATTTGTTATCTGGGACCACTGATGTATTTCACAAAAAATGATATCTCTCCTCTCAATTTTCTCTTTTTTAAACATAAGCAAGTCAGAACAACTCCATACAATTTGAATGGTGGAAATCTCTAAGGTATCTTCCATGTACTAAATAATGCTGTGATCCTAACATTTATATTAGATGCTTTCACATTTAGTTGTTTAACAGATGCATTTAAAGTACAATGTCAGAAAAATGCAAAAATGTTAAAGAAAATACACAAGATCATTAAAAGAAGCATAGGTTTTTAGAAGCACATTAAGCAAAGGACAGTTTTCAGTTCTGAATATGATATTGGGCAACAAAGGAGAAAATAAAGAACGATCTTCAACTAAATTGTTATATATTTCAAGTGTAGTGTTTACAATCCCTATAGCTCTGTATCAATTTGGAAATGCTATTTCTATAGCTTTGTAAACACTGCGTCTTTTATATGATACAGCTTATTTCCAAGGCAATCATTTCCCAAACTTCTCATTTTCCCTAAGCCACACTAAAACTTTCACTCCACAATGCTGCAGCAAAAAGTATTTGATAGCTAGCATATGCTAGGCGCTGATGAGAGTGGACTTGTTACCTCCTCAAAGAAAAGATCTGATGCAATCATAGGTTATTTAGCAGAGTAAAATAAAAACCAGCAAAGGATTTGGATAAGCAGCTTTCAACCCCAGTTCTAACCACTATAAAGTCATTACTACCAAAAAGAGGATTGAACCAGATGATCTCTAAGGTCCAGCTCTTAAACTGTGATACTGGATACATACAAAAGAAATGTTAATTATGACTACAGTTTCTCAGATGAATTTCTGGAAGCAAAGAAGTGATATGAGCACACCCAATTAAAAAAAAAGCATGGATGAGTATCTAGAATCAAAGCTTTCAGACACTGTGTGGCTTTCACATGCTACTTCTATAGCTCTTCAGGAATGCCAATGTTTGTATTAGAATGTTGTTGGGGTGATAGCAGTTATGTGACTTTTTGGTGATCATAAATATAATTATGATAGTCACATAACTAAGGCAGTGAGGTTAAACTCCTAAAGATGTAAGCCACGTTTCTTTCCTTCTCTTCCCTGAACTTTTACTGACATTGTGTTTGCAAGAGAAGGGGATGGGGGGAACAGAGAATGTATTCAGAAATGAAGGTGATATAAAAACAAGTTTATTGATAAAAAAGGAAGTTTTCCAAGAGTGAAGCTAGAACATAAACTCAGAGAAACATGGGAAGACTTGTATGAAGTAAGAAGAAAACTGACTCAGAACGGTCTACCCAATGACTAAATGAAAACATTAAGATGTATTAAAACATCTGATAATGCACAATGTCTAAACTTTGTTCTATGAAAAATAATTATGAGACTGATACTTTGGTAAGAGTTTCTGGACTGTATTTGGCTTAACTGTTTGTTCTTTAATAAAGGACGGTGGGATACTGGCAAATGACAAGAGGTATAAAATACCAAAAACATCAAACATAAAAAGGTGAAGCCAAAAGAGTAAAAGAGGCACTACTGTTATTTATTTTACAGATAAGCAGGAGCACACTGTGTATTTCAGATTCTTTTAAACAGTATACTGGAGAGAACAGACTTTAGATACATAATTTTCTTGCTCAAGAATGCTTCTGTAGGGGCAGCTAGGTGGCACAGTGAATAGAGCACTGGCCCTGGAGTCAAGAGGACCTGGGTTCAAATCTGACCTCAGACACTCGACACTTACTGTGTGACCTTGGGCAAGTTACTTAACCTCAATCGGCTTGCCTTCTCCCTTCCCTTCCCCCCAAAAAGAATGCTTCTGTAGGTTGGGATCATCTTTATGATAAAATATTCACTCCCTGGCTTAGAATGTATAGTAAACCCTACCTTGGTGTGCTTATTCCACAACACTCCTCTTTATATTGCCTATTACTGTTTAAATGGCTAGCTTATTTACTGTTCCCTCAAAACTCCTACTCAATGCCTTGGCACAGGCTGTTTTCTTACATGCCTTTAATATATTCCTTCACTTCCACCTCTCTGGAATACTTAGTTTCTTTCAAAGTTAAACTCAAGCGCCACTCAATATTTTCCTGATACTTATTATTAGTGCTTTTTTTCCTCTCAAATGATCTTCTTTTACTTAAATATGTACATGTTGTATGTAGTCACTTAATAAGATGTACCTCAACAATGGAAACTCCTTGGGGATAGAGACTATTGCTCACTTTGTTCTTGTGCTACTGTCTAGCACAAAAGGTTAGAGTAAGTTGGCTCTACCTAAAGCTACCAACTCTTGGACATCTTGAATTGGATAGCCAGTAGTCATATGCAAAGGTGAATGCATTATCTCCCCCCAACTCTTTCCTCAAAGTCCTGCTACTGTGGAGGGTACAACCATGCTTCTACTTATACACTCAGAAACTAAAGTAGGTGTCAACGTGGACTTCACACACTTCCCACTGCCTCTATCCAATCTGTTGCCAAGTCCTGCTGATTCTCTGTCTTCTTTCAACACTTCCACAACCCTGGTGCAGGGCATCATTTCCTGGATTCTGTGCATTTTCATAGACTTCTCCCCTAGTCTGGAATCCTTTCGCTCATCACAGCCTGAAGTTTTCACTAAAATTACACCTTCTTGCAAGAAGTCTTTCCTAGTCCCACTTAATACAAGTAAGTATCTTCCCTCTGAGATTTTTTTTTCCAATTTATCCTAAATATCTTGTTTGTACAGTTATTTACTTGCTCTTTCCCTTACTAGATTATAAACTCTTCTTTGAAGGAAAGGGATTTTTTTTGTCTCTCCTTGTATCCTTAACATTCAGCAATAGAGCCTGGCTCTACACAGTACATAGTAGGTACTTGTTGATTTGACTACAGTAAAAAAAAGTCACTTATTTACTTTTTGGAGATAATCATTTAAACATATATATGGTTATTTTATGGTATACTCAAGTATTTTATCATTTGTCAGGTTGTCAAAATTTTCTGCTTCTAGTAGGACGAGAATTTAAGAACAGCTCAAAAAACAGAACTGTAAATTGACACAGTGAAATTTTTTTATCTATAAGACAAAGAAAATAGATGGCAAAGTAAACAAAATTATAATAAAATATTTGCATCAACTGACATAGCTGGTCTTTCTAATGTTAAGGGAAGAAAATACATCCCTTCACCCAAAATGTTTCATGTAGAAAATACATTTTCTTCTTTTCACGTAGGAAATTAACCAATTTCCTCACTTTTCACATTAGAAAAATGAATAAACCTCACTTTACCATATAAGTGGCTTGCCTAAGGTCACAGCTGCATACCTGAAACTAAAACACAGACAGCATGAACTCCTAGTCTATTGTTCTTCCCTTCCACCAAATCTCCTGGATTGGAAAAACTACCTCCCAGCAAATTAAAGATTAAATTACAAAAAATGTCAATTATTTTTTAAAAGTTATATGCTGAAACAGACTAAAATGTTGAGCCTTAGAACCCACTAAAACCTTTTAAGAACCTTTACAACCCACTGCTAAGTATGTATCTCAAACAAGTCAGAAAAGTTTCATACAGACCAAGATGCTTAAAGCAGTACCTAAGCAGTAGCAAAGAACTAGAAATAAAGTTGATGCCAATTAACTGGGCAATGGCTAAACATAATAACCAAGCTTACATTTCAGGAAGGGATGAGAAAATGCACCTCCTTCCTTTTTTTTTTTGGTGGGGAGCGGGGAGAGAGGGAAATAAGAGGGACAAGGGAAACATATAATGGAAGACATTTTCTTAGGTGATATGTGAGTTTTGTTGCACCACCTTTTTTTCTGTTATTATTTTTTTGGGGGAATGAAAATGCTGTAAAAACAAGAAATAGCAATTTAAAAAAATGAGGAATAATGCTTTTTGTTCATAAGTACCTTCACTGCATGCTGTTAGTCAATCAGATATGAGCTCAAATTCCAACCTACTTACTAGCTATGTGACCAGACATTTAACCTCTCTCCAACTTCCATTTTCCCATTTGTATAATGGAGATATTAATACTGCACCTCACAGAGTTGAGGAGCTTAAATGAGATAATATATCTATGATCTTCTGCAAACATTAAGAATCCTATATAAATTACAGTTGTTAATTTGATTTTGCAACCTCAAACTTTAAATATAAGCCATTAATTCTAATGTTTCAAAGCCTAACTACTTTCATTCCAGTGAGGTATATTTTCCTCATGTCTCTTACATTCTCTCTTCCTAATATTTCCCTAAGACTTCTAGGAACTTCTTGGATCCCTTCCCTCAAAACACTAATGAAAAAAAATTCCAAGCCAAACTTTTTCTTAAATGACAAGCATGACATGGTAAATTAGAATAAAAACATTAAAGCTGCCCAATACAACCAACTCAAAAAAAGTTATTTACATCAACCTCCTATCTCTGAAGGAACTGAGGGTATAGGACAATAAGTATTAGAATCAGAACTAGAACCTGTATTACAGTGCTTAAATACCTCCTGAAAATAGAATTTAAAAAACTAAAATGAATGAATTAGTCACACACATGTATAAAATGGGCCAGGTTTTCCTACAATATTTTGTTACATGTCTTGAGTACGTAAAGAATGTACTCAATATTGATAATGGCTCATCAAAATACAGTTTTAGTAATATCAGCTGGCCTCTCTTAGTTCCTCTAGATACCCATCAAGTTGCACTTGACATTTGTGTAAATTGCATGTATTATCTTCAAAATGTATTATTTTGCCCTTCCCAAAATGTAAAAAAAAAAAAAAGTCCCACCGAATAGGGAAATTAAAAATTAAGAATGAACACACTATATTTGCACTGCATTTCAATACACAGAAATTACAAGACGGCAAAATATTCTAACATTAACTCACCCTTTGGGGTAAGTGTACTTCAAGAGAAAGAAAGCCTGTTTCTTAAATATCAGACTATGCCTCTGAATAACTAGAATTTTTTTTGATAAGTCCTATATGAATAAAATTTGCACTTAAATGATAATAGGATTCAAGGCATTTGTCTTTTTGTATATATGTTGTTTTTAAAGAAAGACTGATAATGGAGGGATGGGGAGAGAAATATAAGTTTGAAGAAACAATCTACTGCCTATTTACGAAATAACCTTGGTATGAATCTTCGAAATAACCTCTAATATTTAGAACTATACTGGAGTGTTAGAGCTTCACTCATATCTGGAGATAAATACCTATAGTACATGCTATTGTGAACGTTCAACATAATAAATTCCATTACAGTACCTTAAATTTGAAAGCTTCAGCAAACTTCCCTCCTTCCTTTAGCCTTCACTCACTGAAGGTTTAAGCTAGTTTTTTGATTAGGAAGAATATGTTGGATTTTTATTTTAGATTTCAGATATATCCTAACCAAAATTCTTGCTTCTGAAGGGAGCAATTAAGAATTTGAAGAAAAGTTTTGAATTATGTTGCTAAGTCATATACAAACAAGGGTAAAATATGGTAAAGTGAGTAGTTAAAAATTTTAAGTTTAAGTAAGATAGCAAAACCCCCCTTATAACTTTAAGCTCTCAGGTCTAAGGAAAGCAGTCGAAACTACCAAGTTTGACAGACCTGTGATGTCTGTGATAATGCGCTACAAAGAAAAGGACAAATAAGTTTGGTGCTCCTTTAACAAGGAGCTCCATCAATGCAAAGAACACCACACTGAGAGTCCTAAGACCAAGATTTTTTTAATCCAACAAATCATGAAACTTCTCTACATCAGCTTTCTGATGTTAAACAGAAATTAATATAAGTTTTATCTCACAAGGTTTTGGTGAGGGTGAAATCAGATTATGAATTTAAAACAGAATTTTTAAAAATGTTAAAGGATCAGACTAAAAAATTTGGATTCTGGTCCAAATTCTACCACCAACCAGCTGTGATCATAGACAACTCCACAGCCTCTCTGGACTTCAGTCTCCTTTTATGTAAAGTAAGGGTAAGGGGATTAGATGAATCTGCTGATTCTACAACTTGCAACTGAATGCAGGAAAAAGGCACTTAAAAAAGCTCATAGGGTGCTGTCTATGCTAGGTGCTATAAAAGAATGGAACTTAAAACAAAAGTTTTTGTGAGGTGCTCAAACTTCTTAAAGAACTTACTGGTTAATAGCATTAACAAGCTATAGCAAGGTTCCCTTCCTTTCCAAACCGCCAAGCATCCAAGAGTTAATTTCAACAAAGTACTTTGAGACAGTAAGATCGTTCTATGGGCCTGGAGTCAGAAAGACCTGAGTTTAAAGTTGCCTTGGACACATAGTAGCTGCATGACCCTGGGGTGATTCAACCTCTGTTTGCCTTCCACTGGAGAAGAAAATAATAAACCAGTATCCTTGACAAGAAAACATGGACACTGTGGCTCATGGGGTCACAAAGAATCAGACTAAACAACCACTTTCTACCAAGAATCACTGAATTGAAGTCTGAGTAAACACTTCTTTATTACATTTCTGATCTTCTATTTTATTTAACATTAATAGAGAAGCTAAGGAATTAATAAGACTTAAGGTCTAAATGGCAGACACAAATCCCACACAATTTATTATACTGTATCATAGTGAGAACACTATTAAAATTTCAACGAAGGGGAAAAAAACCACTAATTCTATTATTACCTGGTTTTGCAACACAGGGGTTGGCCATAATAAAAGATTGATTTTTACCTAATGAGAACAAAGTCGTCAATGCTGTTCATTTTGGAACAAAACCTATCTGCACTCTGGCTAATTATACCTTAAAAAGAAAACTCTTTTGTGAAGGCAAGACTCTTTCTTGGAGGAAAGAAAAATCAAGGAACACTTTACCTCTCAGTCTGTTATTGGTCATAACTTCTAGACATTTACTGGGGAAAACAATAACAACAAAACACCCCAAAGTATTGAGTCCTCAGCCTCTAAATTCTTCTTTTATTGAGTGATTTTTGAATTTATAAATTTGCAGGTGACACACTAAAAAAAATCCAACTGACAACATAAACAAGACTGTTAAAAGTTCAGCTAATGCTAAACAAAAAAGGTAAAAATTAGTTACATCTCTATAATGCACAATGAAAAACTGATGCAAGTATCACCTACACCTAGAGAAAGTTTGATGTTTAAGCTGGGCTCTGTATATTTACCCTCATGTGATGGAAGCAAAATCCAACTTCTTGAGCAATAAAGTTCTGCTCTGGTTCCAATGTCTAAATTTGGGAGAACAAACCCAGGCAGGTAAGAATAAGAAATGGTCACTAAAAACATAATTAAGTTACTTAGGAATACAAAATTTAAAATTCATAAGCAAATAGTGATTATTTGAAGCTGTAACAAGTGCTTCCAGGACATAATAAAATATATAACCCAGCTAAAACAAACATTAGCTGTTCTAGCAAAGATACTGTTTGATTTAGATTATCAAAAATATCTTGCATTTGATAGTAGGCAGGAGAGCCAATTTGGTAGGAACTGCATTTCAGTTTTCTTCACCAGGAATCTGTTACAGCTCATCAGCATCAAGGAAGAGGGAAAGAGAGGAGGGTCTAGGGAGTAAAGAGAAGAGCACTGATGAATTTATGTAATTAATTTCCTCTCCCACCCTCCAATGTCATTCAAAACTAAAGTCTAAAAATATACATTACCACTTTTTGGAAATGTTGTTTGGCAATTGGGGAGGGGAGGGCCAGCAATGACTTAGATGGGACACTAGATCGGTAGTGTCGCCACCTAAGTGACAAAAGGACTCTCGCCATAAAATTTTGAATAAAGAATGGCAGGCAGCTGGGAAAGACACGCCTCCCACCACACGAAGAATATTGCTCGAAACACCAGTTCCTCAATTAAAACTGTCAGCGGCAGAGTTGAAGACCAAGCTTTCATTTCCAATCTCTTCTACTTCAGCTCCCATCAGTTTTGACAAAGCCACTCCCCCTCCCAAAGTGGCACACGCCCCACAGAGTGACAAGGGTCGGAAAGGGCGATTCTACCATCTACTGGAGAACAGTAAACTTGCTGAAATTCTGGGAATGCGTGGGGCCTGATGGGTTACGGAGTTTACCAGCGCCCTAGCTATTCGGGGAAAGGGGGCGGGACCGATTCCGACACATGCTCACCCCGGGGGAGGGGGAGGGGAAGGCAGGGGAGGAGAAGAAGGGAGACGGGGGCGAAGCTCGGCCTACGCCTCTCTCCGCCAACAAGCCGGAGTCAAAGACTAAGGTGACGGCCCGGGGATGGGGAATTGGCCATCCCCGGACGCGTCTTCCGCCCAGGACTGTCATTTGGGGGCCTACAAGAAAAACGCAGATTGAGTCCCTCCCGCCCCCGCCCCGCGCGGTGGGCGGGGTCCTCGAGCAAGCTCGGAGGTGGGACCCGGGGACCAGCCAAGGCGACGCCCCCACGGCCAGGGCATCGCCAAAAATGACGAAGACCCCCACGCCACGCGTGGGGGAACGACGTGGGCGGAACGCCGGGGCGGGGGCGAGAAGGGACTCCACCAGTTACAATCCCGCCCTCTCCTTCCACTCCAGGCTCCAGGGCAGCGACCCAAGGGGGTGGGGCCTGGTGGGGGAGCTGGCTTCCTACTCCCGCCCCCCACCTACACCTCCCTCAGGGCTCGGCACTCCAAGCAATCCATCCCACACGGCAGCGGCGGCGACGCTCGCGCGCGCAAGGGAGCCCCCGCCCCTCCAAGCCGCAGGAGAAGAGACGACCCGCGCCGCGCGAGACTAGGGAGGGAGGAGTAGGCTCGGGGGGACGCGCGTGCGCGCCGCCGCCTCCCCCCCACCCCGG